>OY735212.1:47130747-47443821 GCA_963457665.1 Thysanoteuthis rhombus | reverse complement strand
GAGACCAAGGTAAATTTCAGCCCTGCAATCTATAACATTCTCTTCTCTTTTTGCCTTTAGAAAACTGTTATAATTTGAAACGTAATATGTTATATCCTTGGGCTTGACACATTTTGTTTTGAATCTATTGTTCATTCCAAGACACAAATCTTTGAAAACTGTATGTACTCATATGAAAACAAGAATATTGTGGCACACTTAATAGGTTAAATAATACATAATGTTCCATTAGATGTTAGTGAGGTAGGGTCAATAATAGTTATTAGGTGAATTTTGATCTGGAGTTTTCATTGTATAATGTTTGAGCTATGGGATTGATATTTTCTACTGAATAAAGTATGTTGACAAGGGAGGTGATTATATTAAAAAATATTTTTTGCATAAAATAAATACTTTTTCCATCATTAGGCTACTTGATGTACCTATGTATATATTGTACATAATAGTATATGTAATAACACTTGATATAGTATAATAATCTACATATGTAAAATGTAATGTATGTCCATAGGCATATCATAGGCAGAGGATCAAATTTTAGCTTCCCAACAGAAGCAACACTCTGATCCTACGCACATACTCAGATCCAGGGCAGAAGTGCTGATTCATATGTAAATTATCATTTTTGACAGGTACTGTGCTAGAATGTATATAATTGCATAAACATATAATACAAATAAAATTAAATGTAATTCTTATAACATGTAATCATGTATAATATCTCTTCACAACATGAAATATATAATATATAGTAATTCTTCATAATATCCAATAATTTGTTATAACAAAAATAATACCAGCATTTATCTTGACGCATACTTTATATAGTTTTTCAGTATGTTGGGTAGGGAACATGTAAATAAAACATTTTATAAGGAGTGAACTGATTTGAACCTATATACTAATTTCATAGGGGAGAAGTCATCAAAATTAAGGGATAGGGGGTAGAGAAAAAGCTCTAAAACTAAATTGTACCTTATATGGAAGTTCTAATAAAGCAGTTAACATTTATTGTTTCTTTTTTAGTTTATTCCTGTAGAATCTCTGTGGAACAGAGGGCAGCAAAAATGCTACTGTGGTTTCATGGGCGAGTAGGTTTTACAGAGGAGAATTGCTAGCTCTATGCCTAACCCACCTCCTTTACCTGGGCTTGGGACTAGCTATGGTAACTGCTAAGATATAGGTTTTTCCTCTCAGAATAACCTTCTCTCAGATGGTTTACTTTACTTGGCTAAAGGGCTTTAATTGATTTGCTATTTACCTATTGCTGACAGAGAAGTGTATTAATTTTTCAGATCTACTTACAATTTAACTTCATCTAAATTTTTCAGCTGCTTTTTATTGCAACTTTATGGCAATGACCGGAGTATTAAAGTCGCGCTTAAAAAAAGCAACTGGAAAATGAAGATGCAAGTGAAAAGTAGTATAATGAAATAAACACTAATGATTGTTCATAAAACATCACAATACTGCAATGCACGGACAAAAAATGAGAATTTATCAAAAATAATACTGCAACAAAATCAAAATGGCCCCAAATTTAAATTATGGCTGAATGCTTTTAAAATAGCCAATTTGTCAAATCTAGCCTTAAAATGGCTAAAATAGAAATCCTTGTCTAGGCAGTCCCTGCTCGCTCACCTTCTCAGTGAGAGTGAGGGGGATTATTATAAACCACAAATGAAGCAGCCCTCATTTGCTTTCAATTATAAAATGGGATAAATAGTTATATATAGTGCGAGGCAAATGACCAGGATGCAATATGTACTGGACGTAAATGTTCAGGATGCAATTTAGTTGTATACAAATGACCAGGATGCAAAAAGACTGGATGTGATTGTCCAGGCCGTAAATATTGTTGTATCATCCATTTCGCTTACCCTGCAATCTTTCTTGTGCCTCATATTGTTGTAAAGTATCTACTTTTCATCACTTTTGTTTCAAAATGGAATATTTTCATTGAATCGCACGCATGGAAATATGGGCTTGTTGGGTTTCTTCATTTGACTTACATCAAAGCCGTATATAAAAGTAACTAATATAATCAAGCTGGTCTTTAGGATTTCAATGCTTGATTTGAATACCTCTGAATTGGTTGTCTCCCGCATCATATAACATTGATTATTCTCAAATGATGTCTTGATTTGATCGCTACCAACCCCAACTGATCCTATTTACCAAAAGAAT
Source organism: Thysanoteuthis rhombus (assembly GCA_963457665.1). NCBI lineage: Eukaryota > Metazoa > Mollusca > Cephalopoda > Oegopsida > Thysanoteuthidae > Thysanoteuthis > Thysanoteuthis major. The sequence goes on along the minus strand of OY735212.1, from coordinate 47,441,634 downwards.
AAACTGCACAAATGTCTTTTTTTTGTTTGTGCCACATTTTTACCTTTCTTTGAATAAAAATGCATAATTTGCCAAAAATGTTGTTCATTTTCTTTCATTTTAAATGTTACAACCAATCAAAAAATACACCTGTTTTCACAAAAAAATTTTTTAAATGTTCACTAATATAACAGCTGTCGCTATACAATCAAAAGCAATCTTTTTGAACGAAGTTAGTTAAAACTAAATGCTCCTAACTTAATCAATTAATGGATCAAATATCATCTAATCCTTCGAAGACAATGAGGTGATTTGAGTATATCATATCCTTTGTCTTGGCATTTGATTCACGATAATGATTAAAGAATGAAGTTGTTCACCAAATATTTTCTCTTTTCGAACTATAGCAATGCTGTTGTCTTAGTTTATTCAAGTCCATGAAGAGTCAGTTGATCTCTGATTGTTGATAGGTGATACCGTAAAGTATTAAACCCATCTACTTTGATAACATCTCACTTTTGATTTATTTCTTCCTGTACATGTTATGTTGACAAAAATACATCAATGTCCTGTTGACAGATTTGTAACAAGTAATGAAAGGATGCTCATGTTATAATATATTTGTTAGTGTTGATTAAAAGCAATAGTTTTTTTATATTAAATGACTTGTATAGATATTGATCTGCCAGTAAAGCATGTTCTTACTGTGTATGCCAGTATATTCAATTTGAAAAAAGACAACACCTATGCAAATATTATATTGCATACAATAGATTGGAATTATGATTAGGGGGCTGTCCACCAAAATTGAAATGGACAGTTATTGGACTCAAATAAGTTGCAGTGAGTGGAAGTCCTCCGAATATTATTGTAAACTATTCATCCTGTAATCCAGCATATATGATATATAAACACCAAGTTAGCTAAAATCAAAATCTGCTACATAATGGTGTAATGGAGTAATTCTATTGAGTTCTTAGTGGCATTTGCATAATACATAGAAACTAAACTGCCTGAAACAGGTCAAGTCTTTGTGTTTTGTGCTGAACACATTTATTATTCTGGTAGGAATTTGATTAAAACATTTGCAACTATTTGCCATTTATATTGTCAGATGTTTATTTCTTTGTTTACCTCAACAGTTTGGACACAAGTAACTCTCCAATGCCCTGCTTTCTCTTTCTACATCTCTGTCTTGACTGATTTACCTGAAATTTTCTGCTTCTTCCTCATTTTCTTGAAATATGAATCGAGCTTCTCAATACACTGATATCTATATGTGTCATATATATCAACAGTCAGTATTTATCGATATTACCCTTTTTAAAAATATTTGTGAAAATATTGTTCATGCAAGATTTGTCCTGAAAGTATCCAACTATTTGATATTAACTAAAAATGATATATCTAGGGCAGTGGTGCCTTTGTCCTCTTCAAAGTACTTCCCCTTAGGACCTCAAGCACTTATCCCACAATCCCTTATACTTTTCAAAACAGTTGGCAAAGTTATCTTTCAAAATTGTCATCAGCTGCATTCTCCATTTTCTCATCCACTGTCTGAAATCTCCTCCTTTTCAATGGTAATTTTAGCTTTGGGAAAAGCCAAAAGTTACAGGGAGACAAATATGAAAAACTTGGTTAATGCAATGTTTTGCCAAAAACCCTGCGATGAATTTTCGTGAGGGCAAAGACAATAATCTTGAATTTTTAGAATTCAGGGATTTCAATAATAGTGAATCAGCAACCTCATCAGTTGAATTTTTCCACCTTCATCATTTTTTTCCTTAATGATTTAAATTTTTTATCTCCTCATTTCTTCCATTAAAATATTGAAGATATTCTGCTTTTATTTTTCATGAATTTTAGCTTAAAATTCCAAGTGCGCATTATATGCAAATGCATGTTATGCAGGAAATATTAGATGATCAAATTTCTTAATGAATATAATGTTTGTTTCAGATATGTGTACCTACAAAAATCCACAGTACCTCAAAAGATTCAAAGACACTTATTTCTCTAAAATATTTTGAAAATAACATTGATCCAAAACTGATTGTTGAATTTTATTCACAAGATTTCTTTCTAGAAAACTACTAACAATTGCATTCCTCCATATCCTGTTGCAACTAGGAGATGGTGGTTTTTAGTGTCAATAACAACATAATTTTTCACATGGCAGCTCCTAATATTTTTCAGCATGGATTTAAGTTTGCAAGAGGTGAATATCTCATCATTGGAACTTTAAACTGAAACTCTGCTCAAAACCCAATAGTAATTCAATGGTAAACAGGTACCAAAAGAATTTGGTCTTTGTATCTTTTGAGGTATGCAGAAAACTTGTCTATATAAGATTATAACTTTCAATATCCTGTAAAAAGTAAAAACCTTTTTTATTTTTGACATTAACAAAAATATACTCACTGTAGATAAATCATATAAGAAATAACCAACAGCGCACTGCTACATCAGCCGTTATTCTGAAATCTGGTTTCTTTTGGAAGCTGCTTGCGGACAATCTATTTGACAACCTCAAATTGATTTCTCAACTCATTGTATTTGGGTACTTGATAGTTCACAGAGCTTCTGTCCACTTGAATTCCCTAAAAGGGGGTCTGCTATATCTTGTAATTTGAATTGGGTATCATCCGGTGATAGATTCTCAGGTGTAGCTTGTAGTTGGGTCCCAGTCTTCATCTTTATTAACCTGATTAAGATGCTGTCCACCAGGCCATTTGCATCAACCAGGAATCTTCTGACCTACAGAAGCATTGACTTCTTTCCTGCATACACTCATCCATACCATATACCCACTATTCTTCTGGGGTTAAGGACTCAAGGCTCTACCATACTTTGAGCTGTGATATTGTATTTGGGGATTCATCAGTAGATACATTTTTTAAGGTATATGTAGTGCTAGTTTTATAATCCAGTAGATTAAGGCTTCACTTTGCCTTTTATTTAGTGCCAGTGAGACAATTTAGTGCAATGAAAAGCAAAAAAAATAGGGCTCTAGAAGTAATAGATTTGAAATTATTGGTAAATATATCCGTGTATCTTTTGAGGTAATTATTGGAAGAAAAAAGAAAAACTATTACAAAAAGTATAATTTCTTGTCTTACAACATTTAAACTCTCCCAGAAGAAATCTTACTTGGTTAAACAAGACACAGCCTATCATAAGCCATTTGTACTGTTGAAATTGAGTCCTGTTTATAATGTAGTGCCCCCTATACTTTTAGATACGAATTAAGTACGAAACTCTTCTTTTAGCTAGATATCCAATAAGTCACTTCCAACGACGACCCCTATAAAATCCCTGGACGCACATGGTCCAATGCTCACTAGCTCCAGCAACCCTAGTTGGGTACGCTTCTAGCCCTGGCCTTTGCAGCCGACCATTCTCTCTCTTTCCTTCTCCCTGGTCCTATGCTCATTGGTGCCAGTATTCGTAGCTGGCCATACCTCTGGCCCTGGCCTTAGCAGCCAGCTACTCTCTTTCCTTCTCTCTAAGATCGTTATCGTTTTGCCGACCCTTTATTTGTAGAAAGAAACCCATTCACACAGACAAAAAATTCTGATCTTTTTTGATTTGTACCTTGTTTTGGTTTATGCTCCTTGCAACTGAAGCTTGTTCATCAATATTGTATTTGTTATGGTTTTTATAATAGCCTGTTCAAGTACAAGAAAATCATAGTCATTACAATACTTGTAGTATCTTTGCAGATTGCTAGCTTGTTAGATAGATATATCCCGTGAGTAATTCAGGTTTTAGAAACACATGGACATATTGGCTGTTAAGATATAGTAAGATTGTGTAGCACCAATATCCTGATTAGGTTATCAATGCTGACATTAAAAACATTTTTCAAAATTATTGTTTCACCTGGGCTCAAAACCTGGAAACTCATTTATGTCCATTTATGTCTGATGCATTATTATTCCATAGCAAAATGTTTCCCATTTAATGAATTTTGGTCCCCTGTTTGAAAAAACATATCAGTCTTTGATCAATTTTAAATTTCCCCTTTCTTTTTTACTGTTTTAAATCTGTACTAAATGTAGACATTAAGGTTAAAAAAAACTGTGGACCCTAGAACCCTCTGAAAATTTGTTAGTTTTTCTGAGAAAATATCTTTTAAAGGTTTCACAAGAAAGTGTGGGGTCTATTTACTGATATAACCATAAGGTTAAACAACTAGACATTTGCTTTCCACTATTTTTATGGGAGTTTTGCTAACATAAAATATCTTTAATTTTCTCTAATAACCTCATATAGATATAAATTCAAAATTTGATATCTCTCAAAAATGAAAAATACCAAATGCATTAATAGTTTATGACAAAACTACAAAGAAAACGATAATTTATTTCAATCCAAAATTATTTATGAGCAATTTTTCATTATCAAAGAGACATGAATGTCATAGTTTTACGTCCAAAATTAAGACGAAAATGATATGAAAATTTTACTTCTTAGTAGTAGTTGAAAAGGGAGTGACATTAAATTAATTTGAATTTGAATAGAACAAAAAAAATATGAAAAATGCTGTTGTTCTTGTAACATTTGATTTAATGAACAACTGTCTACCCCTATTAGTCCGTTAAACCAAGGGTTTACAGTATATGTATATTTTGCTATATATATATACACATATACACACACACACACACACACACTCACACACACACACACACACACACACACACACACATATATATATATATATATATATATATATATATATATGCATATACTACACTCTGATCCTTGCCAAAGGGGTGGGGATCAATACTTTGATCCTAGGCAGAGTACACAGATACTCTGATCAGAGGCAGAAGTGCCAATCCATACATAAATAATCCCATCATTTTATTATGGGTACTATGCTAGTTGTGTAATGCTTCCCATCTTTGCTTTCAGTTCAGAGTTTATTTTACGTAAAAACCTTGCTGAAATCTAGATTTTAAGGATTGCCTTAATATCTCAATTTGAAAATAGATCAAATGATAAAGCATTTGATCTTATTGAATTTCCATGTTTTGCATAAAATATATCTGAATGTGAATGCTGTTACTCTCTTGTTAAAGATTTTGATGATAATGGAAGTTATTGGTATTCAGTAAAACTACTCAACACTGCTACAATGATTTTATTGTTCCAGTTCAAGTCAGAGGCTGCAGTTGAATTAGTTTTTCTACCGTTACAAGAAGAACGATCCTCACCTAACTTAGAGGAGTAAACTCTTTGCTTTTTTTCAGTATCGTCATGTCACATCAAACTGATATATAAAATCAACATTTCACTCTCATGGTTTTAAATCATGACCAAATGATTAAAAGGCAGCTTTCTTACCAACTGAGCCAAACTGACAAATCTTATATATAGACAGATTTGTTCATTACATATCTAATATAAAAGTTGTATTAATCATCATCAGTCTGAATAGAAGTAGGGTTAGAGTTTAACTCTGCAGCAGCCAGGGGTTGTGCTATTGAAAATTCATAATGTAAATAAAATTAAGCCATCTAAATATAATTAAGTTAGTGAAATGATGAAAAATGGAAACCAATTTTGATTAGTTTGTAGTGTGGTTTTATTGGCTTTAGTACTTTGTAAAAGCTTAATATACTAGACCACATTTCAAAGAAAGTGGAAGCATCTGATTCCACTCATTAAATATCTTTAGCCAATTGGTCAGTCAATGCTTTGCTTCATTGAAAATCAACTTTCAAGATTAGTGAAAAAAGGAGGGCCAAACTTTTTAAAACCAGTTTCAGGTTTATTAAAAAGACAAAACATTAAAAACTAAAACCGAAAAGTTTGGCCTTCCTTTTTCACTTTTTTCTCAAATCTATTAAACCCTTACTGCAGAATTTATTCATATATATATATATATATATATATATATATATATATATATATATATATAATGCTCTTCCATAGTAATAGAGCACTCTGGTGGATGAGGAGTTTCTGCGTAAATGAATATATCGCTTAAATTCAGCCTTTCTGACCACCCAGTTCCATAGTCCAGAGGTAGGATATTGGCCTCTGGGTTCGATGTGAGGATTTCAATTCTGCCTCGCGGTAAAGGATGGATAAAAGTCTATAGCCACACTGAAGAGATGTAATACATCAAAACAGCTGTCTTTGGATGACACAATAATTATATATATATATATATATATATATATATATATATATATATATATATATATGTATTCAGTTGCTCACAAGTTATCAAGGTTTCCTCACCTGTTCAATACTTCTTTTCTTTGACAAGTATATATTCCCCTTGCTCTTTATATAATAATGTGTGTGTGCATTATATAAAGAGCAAGGGGAATATATACTTGTCAAAGAAAAGAAGTATTGAACAGGTGAGGAAACCTTGATAACTTGTGAGCAACTGAATACATGTTTTTCTCTGCAAAATTGATGTGGTCACATTTCATGGCTAGCTTTAATGTGCAACTCATGCACCAAGCGTGAATAAATGCAAGGCTTTAAACTTATTCACTATTCATTCATGTATTCAGGATTTGGTATTACAGAAAATGAACCCAAATGATTGCTTGCATAGAAATTTAGTTACTATGCTTTAATCTTGTGGTCTCTGCACAACACAAATAAATCATGTTAATTGTTGTGCAAATCCTTAATAAAATGCTGGTGTATACTGTATATATTGGACTATAAGACAAATTATTTACAAAGGTATTGAAAGACTACCACTCACTCACTCATCCAAGACCCATAACTTCCGTATTGATCTTCGGTAGACAGCCATCTTGTCTTAATACCAGCCCAGTGAGTACAGTGTAATATTTGCATAGTCTTTTTTTTTCCAAATTAATGCACGTAATATCTACCATCGAACACAGTATTCAACAAGTAAATTTGAGTAGATATCATTGTATGATTTTGTTGAATTTTCTTTTATGAAGATTCACATGAAATGATTAAAAATTGTTTTTATTCTTGTTATTTCATTATTCATCCCTAAAAATATCTGAAACTTTGAAATTGTCTGACATAAGATAAAAATTTCAGGAAAAACCCCTAAAGCCCTCAATAAATGGTTGAAGGTTTTTGGGTCCTTGGATTCCCCCAGCTTGAATTATTACTTCACAAGGAATAATGAAACTTGCTTAAAAGCTACCTTTTTTTCAATCATGCCTTTCCCAAGGGCATTAGTGCCAAGTGAAAGTAAGCTGCCTTCAACAGAACTCAAACTCACTTTGCTGATCCGGTTTTCCATATCAGTAACCACTACGCTACTATATACCTCCAGTTTTGTAATAACCGAGTTAAATAAATTCTTGTCAAGAATAGAATTTGACAATATTAGGATTTTAACAAAACGCTCTCTTAATTACTATAGTAAATTCCTGATATGTTTATTCAAGCATACGCACCTGTATAAAGAGAAAATTTCTAATGTTATGCTCATACATGAATGGGAAGTTGAGTACAGATTAGAGAATAGACAATGACTGACTCAGTTGTTATATCAAAGAACATTTCTTTTGAATGACATTTCACAAAAGAAAGATTTTACTTCCCTATGATTTTTGCCCAACATGTTTAAACATGTACCTATGAATTGTTTGTGGATTAATCCACTATTCACTTTTCCTTTTGTGAGAAATTATGCTTAAATATTCAGATCGAGCATGCAATGTTATAAGACATTATTCTTTATGCTTAATCTTGTAATAAAGCATCAAAGCTGTTCATGAAATATAACTTTAATTTCCAAATTCTCCTTGTCACTTTCAGCTAAATCATTAACGAGGGCGGCACTTTCTTCAGTTTTCAAGTTAGTCTGGCTGGCTATGTATGTATTTAAACAGACTGTGCCAAAGGAGCTAGAGGGCTTAAAACTCAAATGTTTACTCATGAAAAAATCTAGGAAAAAGCATTCTTTTTTTCTAATTCCCTCCATTCATAGTAGGTTTTTTTTGTGTTGGTTTTATACTAATTTGGCCCTTTAGTTAGTGTCCTGCAATACTCATGTTTGTTTGCTTTTTATTCCTAACTTTTTTACAGAACATGGCCCAACAAAAGGCAAGGAAAGTAATTTATTCATTTCTCACCCTTTTTTCCAATTTTTTAATTGATCACCTCCAACACAGCTTGGTGCCAAAAGACAATGGTTACATGATGGTTGCTATTGAGTGACTAGCAAGACCTGTTGATTTTTTAAAAATCATTTCTTATGGCCATTTGTGATAATTTGGTAGCAAAACAAACAGAATTGTTTTGTAATCTGTTGAGCACGTGATACTCAGAAAAGATTTTGATAGCATTTAAATTGCTACAATTTATTACATTATTGAAATTGTTAGCAGAGTTACAAGTTCCTAATACTTCAGATATCAAGTCAATTCTCTTCACTTCAACAAACCGGCTTGATTGTAAAGAATGAAGAGTTCTGCAAATTTTCAAATATTTTCTTGTTGCCAACTTTACTGCTGTCAGATATAACAGGACAACACCCAACCGTAGTGAATTTGGATTTCAAACAGTAGTTTTTAAGTGGTTTCATTGTGCGTCATACAATGCCACAGATGCCAAAATCTCCAACTACTTTCTCTCACAGTCACCGGTTCAAAGCAAGTAAGCAAGCTAAAAAAATACACACCTTCTTTTTTTTTGGCATCTGCTAATAATCAAATTCAAAATAAAAAATTGAGATTTCTTTATGCCCAATTTATAATGATCATAATTCTTAAAGGAGCAGAAAGGAAAATCGCTCCTTCAAATTTTTACTTATTTTAATAATCAATATATAATCTTCAATATATAATGTTCAGATTAGATTTGGTCAGTATATTGATTTTATTCTTTGTTATTCTGCACTGGTGCCCACGCAGCTATTATCTGGTGTTGATCTACTCTGCTACAAGAACTTCAAGTCAAATCATTCTGTCCTTGCCGACGCCATCTTCTAGGATGTCGTTACCGAGGCTTTTTCAAAAGTCATATACTTGAGCCAGGCAACTCTTGCTTGCAGCAACAGAGATAAAGCTTTAGTTACAACTCACAACTGTGTTTGGCTTTGAATGCTTCTACTGACTGATATATGACCTTCATCGATTAATTGAAATGCTGTTTGGTGGGTATTTGATTTTATTGGTTTTGTTCTTCCTGATATTGAGTAGAAGATAAATATGTCCAAAGACATTGTGCTTGGCCATTTCTTTAATTAATTGTTTCCACTGTTCTCTCTCATAAAGATTATAAATTAGATAAAATGTCATAAAGCACAAAATACTAGTCTTGATTTTGTATCCATGTAACTAGCTTTGTTATTCTTGTTAGTGTTGAAGGCCTGGATCACTAAATGATTACTGTATATGCCAGTATGTATGACAGGCATTTGATTAAAAGAGAAAAGGCTATGCAAAAATTACACTGCTTTCAATGTGCTGGTATTATGACTAGGAAGTTGTCCACTGAAGCTTGATGTGAACAGTTATAGGGCTGGGTGTCTGCGACCATCAACCCAGCAGCTAGCAAAAGGCAAGATGACCACCTGTCATACTTATGTTATTGGTTATGGTTGTGAAGTCAGCAATTTAAATCTTGTGTTTGAAATCCAAAATAGGCTAAAAAGTCTGTAATTATTGAAAATATTTAAACATGTATTCTGAGATTAATCATACATTAACATATACTCTGAAGTTCAGGGGGATTTGATACTGAAAAACAGAAAATGAATTCATTGATAAGTTTTCTGTCAAATGCAAAAGTCTTTAAACAAAAATTCCATGGTAAATTTCACCATTACACACTAGAAATAATTTTTCTTCACATTTTCTCTGCTGTGTTTTTATAATGTGTCCAATTTGTTAATCTTTATCGCTATTTTTTTCAGTATTTAGCAAACACATAAAACTAGAGTTCATTAACTCCACTTTTGGGCCACATATTGAGATGTTTGAGTCCATATTTCTAAGTTGATGAAATCTTTCATGTAAAAAAGTAGAATTTAACAAATATTGAAGGTTCGCCTCTCTCTTGTGGAATCAATATGTGAATAAAATAAAATATTCTTATCATATATAAGTAAGATTTTTCTTTGATTAAATCAACTTGTATGCTACAGTTTGAAAATGTGATAAGAAAAAAATTGCATACTTTCAACATTTCATTCACGATTGAAATGGCAATATGAAAGAAATTCATGCATGTGGCCGAAGGATAAGAAAAAGCAGTACATACAAGCCCTAAAACTACCAAGTTGGCAACACCATACAGACATTCACCATCCTCCCTCCCTCTGTTTGTCTCTCTTTTTCATTACAGTTTCATGTTTGGGGGTTAGGTTCTTGGAAAAAATGATGGCTGCGGAAATTTCAGACTTTTAAAGAATTTTAGAAATTCCTTCTGGATGAAGATTGTGAAACTCAAATGGAGGACATGTCTAAGGCAAAGGGGAATATGGACACATGGCTACTCTAAACTAGAAAAAAAACAATCCTGGTTGCTGCTGGGTCAAACTCTACTTCTATTCTAACTAAAGATGATTACTGCAACATTTGTATTGAATTATAATAAATCAAAAAATCATACAGATATATTTTTAGTATGAATGTATTTATCTATTTAATTGAAAAAAAAAGCCCTTGTGTATCAGTCATATAAATTTTGTAGACATATAAGACTTGTTAGTTTGGCTCAACCCATAAGAGCCAGCTGATTTCAAATCGCAGTAGGGTAATGTTACTTTCATGGATATATTTATTAGAATGAAATGAGCTGTTGTGTATTTCTAAATAAATTTTGGTAGATATGTAATACTTGTCAATTTAGCTGAGTCAGGATCAGACATGACAACCAATCAGTTAGTCATGATTTCAAATCATGGTAGGGGAATGTTTATTTTTAAATTTGGTGAGGATTGTTCTTGTTATGGTAGAAAAACAAAGTCAACTCCAGATTTAACTGGAGTTTAATCAAAAGGAGAATTTAATCAGTGTATCATTGACTTGATTCCATATAACATAATGAGAGATTTTTTCTTCACTCAAATTCACAGCATGAACACACCTGTGTTGTCCAGTGCAACCATCTCTGTGAAAATGTTGAGATCTGCTCACCAATCTGTTAAATAGCTGTAGAATAGAGCAGTGGAGAGAGGAGGCCCGGTTGGCCTATCTGACCCAGAGGCTTATTTATGATCCTCTCACTTGACAAATATCCATTGCCTGCCTTAGGATAGGAAAATCCTCTCCCCAAACCAGAAAATTGGAGATTAGTTGAGCGCCCACCTCTTCTGCTAACCTTCTTGGCCAGCTGTCACTGTCTCCACCTTTTACATGTGTTGCTCTGATTTTGTTATTTTTTGACTTCGTTTGTTTTGCTTTTCACTGGTTGACACCTTTAATCCCTGGGGAGAGAAAGTTTTGTTGTCAGTTAACTTGGCAGTCAATCCCACCCTACTTGCTGCACATTGACAGCTCAGAGACAGGAGAGAACCAGTCAGTCAGCAAATTACTATTACACACACTGGTAAAACTCTCTTACTACTTCTTCAAGAAACAAGAAAAAGGAACTATGAATACTTTATTCCTTTTATCAATCAACATACTTCAGTTTTGATCTCACAACTTTCCTTGGATTTTGCTTCGACAAAAACAGGAAAGAAATTTTGAATTCTACAAAGCAGGGGTACTTACATAAACCCGTCCTTTTGAAGCCGACCACAAACTCATCCACATTTATTGATGCTTAACAGACATTTTGTTTTACAAAATAAAATTTTTTATGACACTACTTCAGATATGCATGTTCAAGGGAGATCTGATAGCATGTTTATCACATGATATTTCTTGAAGTTCGACACATCTAATTCATCCCACTGAAGTAAGTTTTGCCCAATCAGTCGAGACAGTTTGTTGAATTTTTAAATTTTGCTTTGCTCTTTTTCCAAGTTGTGTGAGTATTTGAGTGGATTATGCAGAGTATCCGTTTTTTTTCCCCCTCATTCTTGTTTTTAAAAATAACTCTCTGAACCAGCCTTTCTCAACCAGGATTCCATGAGAGATTTTAGGGGTTCCTCAAAAAAAAAAGTACCTGAGTTTTGCTTCATTTTAGAGATTTTTTTCATCTAACTAATAACGGTTCTTGTCTTCTTTGATGGCTTTTGACAACAAAACCAACGGAATTTTTACCAACCGGAAAAAAAAACATTGGTTATTTTTTTCTCCAAAATGAACATTAAAAACTATCTTCATGTATACTGTAAAATACTGTTACTTACTTTAGATACATTTGAATTTTTCAACACACTGATGTGTCATTAGCTGTACATGTAATATTTTTATGCAGTGATTCTTTGAGATATGGAAGTTATTTCAAGGGTTCTTCTGGTCTGAAAGGCTTAGGAAATGTATGCTCTTAGACGTTCCATCATAATGACAATATTGTCAGAAAAAAAGAGAAAGAAATGTCATACTTTGGACAGTTTTATATACATACTGATAAATAAACAATGTTTTCTTTGTCTCATTTTTCAACAAAATATTTCCTTAAAATAGATTGTTTATCAAAGGAAATATTCTCACATTTCTGCTATTTTTTTTTCTGAAAAGTGCAACAGCTGAAGCAAAAAATCAGCTGACAATTTTTTGGCTTCTTATTACAAAATATTCCCATATCAACATACGTAGTACCAAATTATTCAAGTGGTTATAATTCATTTGGATTGTTTCATTTTTACTGTTGCTTTTATATGAGTGTTTTGATTTTTGATTATTTAGAAATGTTATTAATTTCATGCATAAAGCATTTTTAAAGAAATATGATTGAACCAAATCCTTAATTTGTTGAATTCTTGCTGATAATACAGACATGAAATAACTATTTTTCTAAGCTTTCTGTTTCTTTATTAGTAAATGAAATTTCTTTCTCTTGTTTTCTTGTAATGCTGTTATTTATCAAGAAATGAATATATGATCCGACAAAATGATTATAAGTTGTGTTATATCATATTGAAACTCTTATTCAAAACTATCCCCCATCATTACACGGTTAATATAACACTCGCCCTAGATAGCATAAATAGAATAAACAAAGAAAATAGGGCTGCTACAGGAATTGAACCTGTGATTAATAAGGTTGCCACTTTAACATGAAGTTGCTCTTACCATTGAGCTAAACAGCCGCCAGTAACGCAAAGGCACAAAAAACTGCTTTGACTCCAAATTCCTATTTTTTGTTCATTCATGGTTTATATCTGCTCTATTTGTTTCTTTCAAAGAGACAAGATAGTAAGCAATCTATTGAGAAATGGTTATATGATCCAATAAAGATTATAAATTGCGTTATATCATATTGAATCTCTTATTTAAAATGATTTCCCATCATCACACAGTTAATATATCACTTGGCCTAGACAATGAGTAAATAGAATAAACAATTAAAGAAAATGATAGCTGTGAGCATATAGGGACTTTTAAAGAATAACGTATATTCAATTATTAAAATTAACCATCTTTATTTATCACACATGATATACATTAAAGAAAGAGTTATGTCCGTTAGACTCATCAGGGGTAACTGGTCAAGTCGGCCCGCTACAAAGTCAACCCACCTCACATTAGTCAAGTCGGCCCATCTCCATTGACCAATTCAGCCTGTCAAGTTGGCTGTCCTATTCTCATTTGAAAAAATAATTACCTTTAGATTAACTTTTATTGCAAATAAGTATGTTTAATCTTGTTTGTTTATTTCTCAAAGGTTTTCTAAATAACTTCATTATAAAATCAAATTTTTGTAACAAAACAAAGAAAAACAGTTTTGATGTCATATTTTTGTCCGTTTCCACAAGTGAAATGCTTCAAACATAATTTTTTCTTCAAAAAGTAAAAAAAAATATCTGTAGATAGCGCATAGTTATTTACAATAAAAAGAAATCATGTTCGTTCGTTCTTTATAGGTTTTCTCTCACAAATAACCTCAGCATTATTTCTTGTGTTTGTTTCCATGTATCAAATTATTGCGAACTTGTAATAATATTTGTTTGTTATTCAAAGGTTTTCTAAATTCTTAGAATTTCAGAATTTTTGTACCGAAATAAAGAAAACTGCAAGTTTTATTGGTTTCTATGTAAGACAGGCCAAGTTAATAGTGGGCCGACTTGACCAGCCAGCAGGGCTGACTTGACTCTAAGCTCTCATCGGTTACAATGGAGATATTTTTCTGTCTCTCTTTCTTCTTCTTCACCGCCTGCTTCTTCTTCAAATCTATTTTCATTTCAAAAGAGTCTTTCTGTTTGAGGACTGAGAAAGATAAAAACTTCCCAAAAATGGAGTCATTGGCGGTTGGGATGGTAGGGGGCATTGGACACTCTGGTATGAGAGAGGGAGGAAAAGGGTGCTTGCTGCCTCTATAGCAACTTGCAGCAAAACAAATGCTGAATACAATTTTCACTTTTTGCCTCTTTTCGTAACAGCATTAAAGTGATGTAAAGTGAACTATTGTAAACCAGGTGTTCTGGCAACTTGATAATTCAGAAACAAGGATATAACTAGATTCTCTCTTGCCAAATAGAGAGGATATAAGACAAATAGGGTCCTTCATGTTTACATGTTCCAAGAATGTCAGACAACTGCTGGAATCAAAACTCATAACATGGATCCTCAGAGATTTGATGTTTAGGTGAAAATACCTTTATTTGAATGTTCATAATTCTGATCCTAATTAAGATATGACCCTGAGGTTTGTACCATTGGATAGGGAATACTCGGCACTACAACAGTATTTCAAGTTTTGTCTAGGATGTACCTATAATAAGTTACGGTTATTTAAAAATTGGTGGGGATGCTCTGTCATATGTAACTATTTCAGTTTTGTGTTTTTTGCTCATGAGTGAATAGTAAACAAAGGGCTAAAGTCAAACCTAATGAGAAAGTTTTCCTTTATTCTATTTAGAATGTATAAAGGATTCATTATACCAAAGGGATTGTTCACTTCAAAGGCTGCCACATTAATGTGTACTAATATTCTTATCATAGTTACAGGGCGTAAACTAGGTTGTTTCTTCATTCACTCATCTGTCTAATACGTCTGATATAGAACTAAAAATAAAACTCTTTGATAAACTTTGATCTTTAATAAAACATTTTTTGATACAAACAAAAAACGGAAATCCTTTATTGACACAAAATGAAATTTAAGAAAGTTGTGTTATAAAAAAAATCTGTCTAGTTTGACAAATTTAGTTACAGCTAGAATTTTTCATGATGCTAGATTTTAATTTTTTTTCGGCTGCATTTATTTCTTTTTTCAAAGAAGAGTGCAGTTTTTGCTCCTGGGACAATGTCTGATAATCTTAACTGAGCAAGTACATTTTCTGCTTCAATCTAATAGGTGTCTTGTACTACCTTGGTTAAGGATTGAAACCTTGTAGTCATTATTTTCTCCACTACACTCTGTTATCCTTCCTACTCAAAGTTTATTGTAATAAATACATGAAGCAAAGGTTCCAGTTTTTTTTTGGTGGGGGGGGGTGTTGAGCATTGATAAATTCATTGGATGTGTTTTCTGTTTCTTTACAGAGGATATGTTCAGTTGATTATGATGTGATGTAAGCATTGAACTGATTTACTTTGATAGGGATAATTTTGTAAAAGCTCTAGTAACCTTTTTTGTATGTATTGTGGAAAATCTCTGCATCAACTGATTGGATATTTAGAAAATTGTTTCTGTTGGTGTGAGGAATTTAATCCCCTTTATTTCATTCTTTGAATGTTCAAATAGAGCTCTGGGAACAACTTACATTTGTTTGAATGCTTGCCTTATATGCATTTCTTTTATCTACTCCTTCCCATGCCATCAAAAGCGTTTTTGCCATGACTAATGGCCATGAAGTTCCACTCCGTCTTCATGCCAAAATCATCTTCATGATGAATAATGTAGCAAAAACCATTATTGTGAATTTTGTATTGAGCTGCACAGTCATCAAAAAATAAAAACTTTTAATTTTGAGAGGCATCTGTCTTCCAATTCCTTCAATAGAGTTTTTTGGGAAGTGCAGACCACTGTCATGTGATGGGTGAGATAAACTGTTATGAAGCAGTAACTGTGATGTTTTATAATTCTATTATCCTTGTACTACAAAACGAATGGGTGGAATCCCTGGGCAGCATCTTGAACAATAAAAGTATAATTTTCACTAAAATCCACCATCATGATGACTTCTTACTGTGAAATATTTTCTTTTAACGACTTCAGGTAGCCGCTCTGAGTTTTGGCAATGTAGTGATGTTTGGTAAATTAAACAAAATCGTCAATAGAAGAGCCGTGGGTTTTATCTATCAGTAGTTTACATTGGCTGCGTACTATTGAGTCCCTACCTTGGACTTCTTCCAGTGATTGAATATAATCTTTGATTCCATTTTTACCTGTGGAATCTTTACATTGCTCTACCACACATCTAGTAGAGTCATCACTATATACTTTCTTTCTAATCAGGAATACAGCATCTAAAATAATAATATAATAAGGATACTTATATGTGGCCACTTCTATTATAAATTCATTGTATATTTTAGACAAAATAGAGATGTTTTATTAAAGATTTATCAAAGTTTCATTTTTAGCTCCATATTAAACAGATGAGTATATTGAACCTTAGCTAAGTCTATACCCTATTACTATGATAGATATATTAGTACGCATTCATGTAGCAGCCTTTAGGGTGGAAAATGCTTTTTGTGAAATGAATTCTATATGTTTTTTAGAAAATGAAGGAAAACTTTCTCTTTAGGTTTTAGGTTGATGAGGGTTTGACTTTGGCCCTTTAATTACATTTTGGGTTAGGGAAATTATGAAAACTTGTAAAGATGGATAATGTTTAACGTGCTTATTCACCCATAAAGAGCAAAAATCACAAAAATGTAATAATTACATATGGTAAAGGATACTTGGAGACAGTTGATAAAAAGAAAATTTTCTGGGCTGTGATTAGCTATGGAATTTAGAGAAATGAATTTCATTTTGAGAGGTTTGAGCAAAAACTCACTTGACATGCCAAATTTCATTAAAATCTGGTGTCCTTTATGTTTTGTCAGAGAATGCACCTTATTCAAATCTCAACCAAATAAAAGTCTTTTTTATTCTCATTATTGAAATGTTAATCTTAAATAATTTCCTAATTTTGAACTTTTAGGAATATTGTAAATAAAAAAAAATGAAAAAGGTTTTTTTTTGGCATATCCTGCGTATGGGAGAAAAACTTTCATTAGAAATCTAATAATGTACATTCACAAATTCTATTTCGTTTACGGTAAATTGGTTTCACTTATTTTCTAATTTTCATTAATAATTTTCATCACAGGAACTATCTGCAATGTTAATTTTTTTACTTAATCACACTTTTCTAGAGATATATTCAACTAAGGATTTGCAGAGTATTCATTAATGGCTAAACAATGTTGAAATTTAGGAAGATGAACACAATATGGATGACTTCAGGCTAGAAATTAGTGTCTTTATATTGTTATTTGATCATTTTTCTAAATATTTAGTAAATTTTAGAACTCATTGTTGTCTTTATGTGTGTTTTTTCAATTACAGAACTTCACTTGGCTGCTGTAGATCGGTTGAAAGGTTCTATTCCAAAATGGATCGACCAAAAACAGCATCAATTATTTCGCTTGGAACCAATAACAGGTGCTCTGTTTGGATTCTTCTATTTTGTCCTTAGATATTTCTCAATACTTAGTACTAAAGAAGTTGCAAATATTGAGAATAGAGTTGAAGTGAATATTACACAAGATACAGAAACATAATACCTATAACCTTACAAATGAATTATCTGCTTATAATTCTATTTTTTTAAATCAAATACTTAAATACAAAAACATGTATGCAAATATATGAATGAATGTCAAATAATTTTCATTCTTCAGTGAGGAGATTTGAGGTATTCTAAAAAGTTTTGTTTTAGAATATACATCTAATCTGTTTAATTACAAACAATAACACGATAAAATTTGAATGTTTCTTTATTAGATTGCAACAAATTGATTCATTTGGTTCTTACTGACACATGTCTGTATGTTGAAGCCATAAATTAGATTAACACATGACTTTATATCAAATTGAATTTTGAAATTTAGTTTGAACAGTTTAACACTTTGTGTTGTTTTAACAGAACACCTTCACTGATCCATTCTTCAGTCGTCATCAAGTGTATTATCTGAAAGAAATGATTTTTCCTCATTTCTTGTGAAATGGATCAGCTGAAATGTAATGTTAACAACATCAAGAATACGAAGAAGGAATTCTGTTATCCCAATCAAATTTGGAATGTTAATGACTCATCTCAAAATTATAGACAATATCAAATTGACTTGATGAGTTATTTGTATTTGTCACAGGTCAGCTAGTGATAACAAGCACAACCTCCGAGAGGACCAACCTCAAAGACAAAGATTTGAAAGCCATCTGAGGCCAAAGAAAAATAAACCAACTCCTTGGCAAAAATCCCTTGAGGTACTTTGAATGTCTGATTATATGTTGAGTCATTTCAATGCTCTATTAATCCGTGTAAATAGTCAAGCATACACATTTATCAAAGGGCATATATCTATATAGATACTATTCCATTAACTCACTCACTTCATAATAATTCACCAAATGTCTGTCTGTCTGTCTGTCTGTCTGTCTTTGGAAAACTCAAGGACAGCCTGTGCTATGGCCACCAAATTATTTTGGTAACTAATGGGACCCAGAGTAGATTTTTAACAAGTCAGTTTTTTAAAATTTCCCTCCAACCTCAAATAAGTTTTTAGTGAGGGGTTCAATTTACAGTATAAGTTCATGCTAAATTGGTCCTTTATAATTCACCGTCTCTCTGCCTGTCAGAAGAAATACTAGTAAAAAAAATTCAAAGTGTATTACATCAATGATTACCACGTTTACCAATGAACTCCTTGTTTATGCTGTCAACACAACATTTTGGTGGATTCATTCTATAGCCCTATAGGTTAACTATACGGTTGTAATGATGGTAAACAGAAATTTTTTTCTCCCAAATAGGTAGTAATGCTTATTATGTAGGATTTGGGTGTTTTCTTTTCCTTTTCTTGGTAGGCCAGGATTTCCATTTTTTAGACTACTGTTAATTTTGACTCATCCTAACATCCAAGATGTACAGTTCAAGTCTTTGGTGCTCAGCTTCCCAACCAAAATAGAATTTTGGGATATGCTATGTAATACTTAGATGATTTTTCTTTCAAGTTCATCTTATTGGCTAGTAAATACAAAACCTATGAATGATACTCTTTTTAGCCACATTAATCCATTTGTATAAAACGCAATATTTATCAATGTATAAAACTTTTCAATGACAACACATATACTTCACTCTGATCTTAGGCAGAGAGCCGGGAAACAATGCTTTGATCCTAGGTATAGTGCACAGATATTCTGATCCTATACAGAATTGCCAATCCATACATAAATAATATGATATGGTCAGACTATTTTTCTCGTCAATGAGTTCATTTATTCTTAACATTTTGCCCATGGACCCTTCAGTCTTCGTCAGGTGTTGTTAGAATGTGAATGTGTAATGGACTGGACATGTCATATCTGATCTTTATGTATCTGGGTTGTGTTATCGGGGTACTTCCAAGTTGCCTTGACAAGGAAAACAGTCTGACCATATCATACATAATAATTAATACACTCAATCTAGTAAAATTCAGAACCATTCATAAATAATTCCATCATATTTTATGAGTATTATACTAATCCTTGTAATATATTTGTGAATGTTGAGTATTTCCATTTATATTTTCTATCTCCTGCTGCAGAGTCCAATGGTGCCATTGGTTGTATCTCCTGGATACATTTTGTCAAAAAACAAATACAAATATGATGCTCTGATTAAAGCAGATGAATTTTTCAATCCAGTTCAGGAAGAAACTGTCAAGTAAGTTTGCTTGAATCTTTGATTAAGATCATTTTCAAAATTAATGGTCCTGAAAATGAATCGCACACATATATTAAGAAAAAATTGTTTGTATTTTGTTAGTTTATCTCTGAATTTTTGAGATTATTATTATTTCTATTATTGTTTGGACCATCCTCATCTTGGTTGTTTTTCATACAACGTTTCAGCCATTGTACTCTACGGCCTTATTCAGGTATCATCTGGTAGGTGTGAACCTAGAACCATCAGATTACTTAGTAATCTGATGGTTCTAAGTTCAATCCCAGTGTGAGACAATAATAATGCTACTAATGTTGAGAGGGGAGTGCGGTCAATATACCCCCGTCGGTTAAATAGAGGGTTCGGTTCGTTACTTCCCCACACCTACCAGATGATACCTGAAGGCCGTAGAGTACAACGGCCAAAAAGTTGTATGAAAAACAACCAAGATGAGGATGGTCCAAATAATAATAGAAATAATAGTATTTTGTTGTTTTGGATGTTGTGAAATTCTATCCTACTTATACATTGCATATATACCAATAAAAAAAAATAATGCCATTTTCACATCTGATTTTGGCTTCATAAACAAACAAAAATATTTCTTGATGTGATCTTTTATTCATAGTTATGTTATAGTGCATGAATTGCAAATAGATATAATAAATTGAAATAAAAACAAATCCTAAAAAGAAAGGCCATAAAGAATGAATTAATCAAGAGATAATTACATGGAGAAAATTCAAGGAAATACACCCTACCACACAAGCAAAAGAAGAAATAAACATAAAACTGTTTACATTTTTAAAAAGCAGGTCAAGAAAAAGACAGAGAAATAAAGAACTAAGATTCCTAAGGAAATTATGAATCTCCATCACCAATATATACCATATTGGTGGTGATTAATTAAATTGCATAAAAAAAGGTTTATCAATGAATGTTATTTCTCCTACCTTTTGTTGTGCTGTGATTGCTGAGAGAGGTCTGAATTTTGGACAAAAAAGTGAATAGAACCTGGTTACCAATTTAGCATAAACTTACATTGCACATTGAGCATCCCTCTAAAAACGTATTTCGGAGGAGAATTTTCAAGAAACAAAAAAAAACATTTTCCCTACTCATTGTAAGAAATGTATGTGCAAAATTTAAACCATTATATGTATTTTTAACACATATTACATTTTGTTATTTCATTAAGATTAAACATAATCAAGTTGTTATTCCATTCTTTCAGTTATAAAAGTCTTCAGAAAGATAGTTTTGTACAAATTGCTTAGTTTGTATAAGTGGTGTTGGTGTCATAACCCATTTCGTGAAGATATTGTGATTTTTTTTTTTTTTGATATTTGGACAAGTTTCCCCCAGATTTGTTCTGCCCACTTCTTTTTATCTCCTTTTCAGCAGATGTTTTGTCCTGACATTGATTTGTTTTCTATTTGATGTCAATAAATTCTGTTGTATGCCCAATGTAGTCAACTTCTCCTCAGTGAAATACACTAACCTACTGTCTCACAATTCATTGTTATATGAAAAAGCAATAATATAACTGAAACTTTATTCCAACAACCTCTTATTCTGAACTCTCTGTGTGCTGTGACCAGATAGATGACCAATGGACATTTGACTGAACAATTATATTACAAATGATATAAGAATTTTCCATCATAAAATTGTGTTATCTTTTTATAGTTTTTATTGTAGTTGCATTTCAATGGGGAAATAGAAATAACAAAATCAAAAATCATATGTTCCTTCTGGGTTTTATGTCTCTTCAGTCAACTATCAGCCAAGTATCTGAGAGCTGACTATACTTTTGGCTGTACTCTTTGTTCATTATTATTATCATTATTATTATTATTATCATTATGAAACAGCTGAACTAACTTGAATAATTTTTTACCAGAAACCTTGTAACGGTGACTGGTAAATGTTGGTAAACAGGGACTGAAATGTGGGCCAGTAAAATATGGACACTTGGACTTAGTACATATGAATTACATTAACAATTGATTAAGTTCTACAAAGAGATGTTGTGAGGTAATAGTTTATTCACACTAATACATTCACGTTGTTGCTTTTATCTCAACATTTTTGCTGGCCAATTTCCCA
Source organism: Thysanoteuthis rhombus (assembly GCA_963457665.1). Lineage (NCBI taxonomy): Eukaryota > Metazoa > Mollusca > Cephalopoda > Oegopsida > Thysanoteuthidae > Thysanoteuthis > Thysanoteuthis major. Next base: position 47,419,592 of record OY735212.1, on the reverse strand, counting down.
ACCTTCTCATTATGGCATTCATCTGCAGACTTTTTTTCTAATCTTATACCTTTTAGAGAAGAAATAAGATAAGAAATGTCAGATTCTACTTTCTTACATAATGGCTGTCTCAGTATGTTGCATAAATCACTTCTCTTACCATCTAGCAGAATTACAATTAACAGCTGAAATTTAAACAAATTTTCAACAAAATGATTATCTGATATTGGAGCTATACAAATTGATTGATCACTACATATATCTGGATTAGAAGTTCAAAGTTGAATGTAATATCCAGTTTCATAACATTTCAATTAATTAAAATAACATCTTGAAATTTTTTATTTATTTATAGAAAGAAGACTGAAAGCTCAGAAAGGTATGCTAAACTAATTTCTTTTGTCATTTTAAATTATTTTCATTGGAATAACTGAGGAGTGAATGACACTTCTAACATATTGTATTCCTCCAATATTCCTAGAGCTAACATGGTTCTTGGAATCACTATTAAGAATGTTCATCCAAATATACAAGTATTTTGTAATTGTGCTTCCTTAGTCAAGATTCAGCTCAAAATGGATGTTTTATATATATATGTATATATATATATATATATATATATATATATATATATATATATATCATTCAGCATCATGACTTTACCTCACAAACAAAGATTTTGGAGGGGTCTCCATACCTGCCGCAGGACCAATGTAGCCAACAGGAGATAAACAAGTTTTTTCTATTATAGGTGGAGGACTGATGATTAAGAAAACATTCAGTTTACAATGATGCCTCCCTCTCTCTGATTCTGTGGTTAGATTCAGTAAGGGAGGTTACATTGGCCAGAGTTTACCTATATATATATATATATATATATATATATATATATATATATATATATATAGTCTAGAAAGCTTTACAGCTTTAAACGAAAAACAACAAAGAAAAATTCTGTGCCACTTCAGTTACTTATTTCCCAATATCTGTTGATGAAATTCATACTATTTTCTTCAGTATTTTTGTTCTGTTTTACATATACTTTATGATAGTACTTCGTATGAATTTTCTCTTGTTGGGATCATCAGTTGTTCACCATGTAACTGTTTTGGGATTTTAAAGACAAAACAGTTGTATCAACATGGCATCCCAGCAGTGTTGATCAAACACCACCTCCTTTTCAGATATGATTTCAATATATAGCTTATGTCACACAAGTAGTTTGTTATTCTATATAGGATATTATCATAATGTATCACATAGATGTTATTTTATACCACACATCATTTTTTGAAACAGGACTTACTCATGTAGGTTATTCGAAAAAACATATTTAATGATTAGGGATCAGTAAGTATAACAACAGATGTGAATAGCTGTTTGTGTCACCTCTATTGAGTGTTCACTCATGTGAATATCAAGTCTATTGTCGATTTATATATAAATGCTTTCTTTTCAATAGTCTTCTGAATTTATAGATTAAACTTCAATGTTGTCATTATTTTTCTAATTGCAATATTATTGTTAGATGTTTTTTAGTAATTTTAATGCCTGCTAGCATACAAACAAAAACTGCTACTGAAGTTAATGGTTTGCACTAGAAAGCATGTTATGAATTTGCCAGAAAATCATATTCCAGTCTGAAGATAGCCAGAATATTTAAAACACAGGCAACACAATATGAAGATTCAACCCCAACCCAAATTTTGACCTTCCTTTGAATTCAATAATAATTTTGATTTTGTGTCCTGCAGAGATGTGCTTCTTGAACAGTTACAACAACAAATTGCAGATCTGACGCTTCACTTACAGGAGGAACGCTACATGCACAGACAGAGCAAACAAAAGGTGAGCTGCTGATGTTCCTCACTGAAACTGATTTGATGATAAAGGAGAAAAGAGAAAAAATATACTAATATATTAATATATCAGTGACTTTATTAATTATGTACCACCCCAAAAAATCATAGCTGCTAATTTGATGATAACAAATAAATATAGACATACTAATTGCTGCATTGGTTATACATATAAATACATTTTTTTTTTGTATTTATAGGGATATCAGATTAAACATTTAGATTCTCGGTTTTTGTTTCAAGCATTTAATTTAATATGTTCTCCATTCTCTCTTCTTTCCAACCCCAAATACAAATATATGGAGAGATAATAGATCATCTCACCTCATTGTTACCTTTTTATTGGGTGTCTGATGAATGAAACCTATGTTATATTCATTTTTTGAGGTCAAAGATGACTGGTTTCAATACTGAGTGGTGCAGCAGCTGCTGTGCACTGCAGGGTCTTGTCATGTCATGCTTAACTAGGTCATCCCTAGGTCTAGCAGTAAGACATTGTCTAGACGACTGGAGACACCCGGGATGCAGCAGATGACCAGGACACCCTTTGTGTCACACCATTCTCTTCACATTCAACAACACACCTGGGTTGGAATCAGAGATGACATTAGTGTGAAGTGAAGGCAAAATGTCTCAGCTAAAGTTTGAACTTGGCTTGTTGATCCCATTCTTGGTTAACCATTGGGCCACTTGCACATCTTATAGTTTCTATCCTTTGATGATGAATCAGTCAATGTACGTTAAAAATGGGTGAAAACAGAAAACAGTGTTCACCATATGATACTCATCACTATTTTTACATTTTGCTACAAAACATTGTGTGATTTAATATATGAGAGATAAGGATGCAGTCTACAATTGCCACAAGTAACTTTAAAGAACTGATTGCATTTAAAACAACTTCTCCTATTCATCAACATTTTTAATCAGTCAACAGTCATATTTTGCAGGCAGAAGATTTTCTTCGAGATAAAGTTGATGAACTTCAGAATCAGCACAAAAATGAGATAAGGTCAGTAAAGTACCAAAGTGATTTTCATTTTTTACTTTTTCAAAAATCTATCAGATGAACATTTTTCTTCGTTGAAATATTAGAATTTTAAAAGTGAATAGGTATATAGACAGTTTTCATATAACACTGTAGATATATTCTTGAAAAAATAAAGCAAAATGTACTCTAATACAAAATAATATGTTACAATCTAGAATTTGCTTTGGCAAAATATGATAAAAGAAATACTGTTAGGTTTAACTCATCAGAGCTGTAAAAAAAATGTCCCCAAGTAGAAAATGCTTCATTTTATTTTGTTTGCAATGGACATAACAATACAAAGGCATAACACTATATTAAAAAAAGTATACATTTTCTCCAAGTTTTCTAATTTCTTCTTAATCTCACTTGATCTTTAGGAATCTTTTTTCAAATCATCTTGAAATTAGTTTTCATTTTACTTTAGGTTCAATTTTCAATGTTATCACAGAGTGATGTAAATGTTTCTTCTCATAAATACCATGTTTAATGGCATGTAAGGCTCCGTTATTTCAGCAAGAAATATTAAGAAAAAATCTCATTTCCCTGAATTTCTTTCATTTAGCATACATTGTTTAAGCTCCTCCTCAAATTCTTGCCCAAATGGGGCAGTACCACAAAGGTTACATTTACATTTTGAGCCATTTTGGGGGGAAAGAAAAGTGATGGTGGGGGTCTCATATACGGTCAAATATGATAAGTGCTTGGTTAAACAGGTGAAATTCGATTAGACGTCAGATTAATAAGTATAAGTTCTGATTGGAATGATTCTGCTAAAGTTTTTCAGAATATCTGATAGGTTGGTAACAAAGTTCCGACTTCACTATGTAGACTTTTTACAATAGGCAGAAATTAGAACAATTATGACCTTTGCTTCTTCCAAATATTGTGTCCTTCAATAGTTCCTGATAGATGCTATGAATATTATTTTGACAGAGAAATAGAAGAGCAACACAGCAACCAAGTTAAAAAGCTGGAAGCTAACCATCGTGAACAGTTTGAAGGCTACAAAAGAGTTATGGAAGCCCAGATAGGTAAGTGCCTGTTTCCAAACTAAATATGGTAACAAAACAATATTAGCTGATCCAAGTGAAGTTCTTCTGTTAAACTGAACTGCCCTTCTCTAATTATTTACTTTATATCAAACTAAGATTGTACCTGTTGAAAATGATGGCATTATTCACGTATGTATCAGCAGTTTTGCCTAGGGTCAAGGTATTGCTCAGATACTATACACTGATCCTAGGCATAGGGCTGTGGATCTACACTCTGATCCTAGGCAGAAGTACTGATCCATACATGAATGATTCAGTCATTTTTTAAGGGGACAATACTAGTTGTTAAATAAAACGAAGATTATATACATAGATTATATCCATGCTTATTTCAAGCTAAACTTGATAAAATATTATGTTCAAAGTCTTTTTTGTAACACACTTTTCTTTGTAGCAATGAAGTCTTTTTTTACCACCACCACCACCACCACCACCATCATCATCAATTTTTGACTAGTGTTTTATTTCATCTTAATTTTTGTTGTTTTTCATTGCAATTACTCAGGCCATCAGTCATTGGCAATGAGATAACAGCATGGATCAGAAACAAAGAATAAGTGCTCTGTGAGACTCAAAATCACATCTTTTTGCCTTAGGAAAGCTTGGTTATCTGTACCAACTGCTCTTAAGATTAAAAAAATAAAGTCTCTGTTATAGTGTTGTACAGGTATAGAATGGAAGGAATTAACTGTTCTTTTTGTCTTTTGATGATCCTCCCATTACAGTCTATTTGTTTTTAATTAAGGAACTGTGTTTTTCTTTAACTGGAGGTCTTGAATGTTACCAGAAATTTCTTTGTGAAAATGGAACACAAACAGAGACAGTCTTGCTGTATGCCAGAGATTTTCACATTCCTATAAGTGCAACTGATATTCCCATCTTATATGTCTTCAAGTCATTACTTATAAAAACATTGTTGAATGGGAAAAGCTGCAACAATTCAGAAAATAATGGAAAAAAGAGAGAGAGAAAAAAAACTTTCTCTTTAATTATTTTCTCTTGATCTTTGCACAAACATTTCAGCAGAATGATCCAAATATTGGGAATCTTAATTACAAGAATACTCTTTCGTAGAAATTAGTTCCAGAATATTAATTGTTGGGTGATACTTTGAAATAAAGTTTTTAAATAAGTAAGCTAAGAGGGATAATCAATTATTTCAAGATGGTGATAGTGAAACACAGCAAATCAAATTGTTATGTAATAATTTCAATTTATGAAACACATTGACGTATATATATCAGGTTGTTCACCATAAAATTTCTTTACTTTACATCATAGAGAATAATACTAAAAGTGGAAGATTTACTAATGTAATTGTACTTTTTGCAGATTCAATGTAAATAAAGACGTAATTTGTCATTGGAAGTTTTGGGGCCCTTAGAAGGTAGACTAATTTTTAAGTACAATTTCAGTTTAAGGCTTAATGCTACTTAAGCTGCTGATAAAGTCAACAAAGCATTTTGAGTGGATACTTCTGCAGTGTGTGTACTGTTCAGCATTAGATACCAATAATAAACTCTCGGGAAAGCCTAAACCTGTCCTTAATAATGAGGAATTATCAACAGCAGTTGCTGTTGTCCTACAAACAATGGTTTATGTACTTTATGGAAACTTTAGGACTTCAACAGCAACTATATCGTGTCATCTCAAGGTAAAAAGTAAACATTGATAAGTTAGAAATATGGGTCCCACATTCACTGAATGAAATGCATTCCAGACTCCACAGCCTGCAGCTGACAGACAGTGTCTCAGCTTAGATAATTGAGATACAGATTATCATCTTTTTAAGCAGTTTGGACTTCATATCCCTAATAAAAAGCTCAATAATAGGGAAGCTATAATTCATGCTTTTACTAAATTTGTGACAAAGAATCTCAGAGATGGCATATTATCATTGGAGAATCATTGAAAAAGGGTTATTGCTTCAAATAGGTTATATTTTGATTGAATATTTACTGTTTTTGTTGCTTATATCATTCATCCTTCATCTTACTATTAAAAGAACATAATTTCATAAGCACCAACCTAATACTTCATTTTTCATAGGTTGGTGGCCTTTTTCTTTGTCTGGTAGCAGAATGTAAAAAGATTATTAATCCAAAATCTTTAGTTTTACTTGTTGAGTTCTCACCTTATTTGAAATATTTGTCAGAGAAGGAATGAGAGGTTGAACAAGGGATGAATCTTCTATTTAAGTCTAACATTCTTGACGACAAGGATGAGTAGCAGGACCCAAATGAAATCTGATGCTCCTATTTCTGCTGATCCTAATGCCAACTTGGCATTACATAACACTCTGCACTGGCACTGCCCCCTTGGTGATACCTCTTCAGGCCGGCTACTATGGCTAGCTGGTTGCTCTTTATTATGTATTCATGATCATAAGTATGTAATCATATGTATACATAAATCACATGACCTGATTACATGCTTTGCTCTCATTGGACCATGTTTAAAGCAGATGTTTTAAACTGATGTGCACCTCCAGATGTCAAGTCATATTGTTCCCACATCCCTTATGTTGATGATAATTCTATTTCCTACCACAATTACAGCATATAACTAAAGATGTTGATGCATCATGTAGTAATTTGGTTACATTTTTCTCTAAGCATAGTATCGTTTAGTAAATTGAACAATTTAGCTTGACCATAGACCTCAATGTAACAAGGGGTTGAATAAAAACAAAACTTGCGAACAGGTCCTATGATTTATGTATAGGTATGATGATATGGCTTTAACCTTGACCATGTACAAAAAAAAACCCAGCCAGTCACAGAAGTCAGAAGCAGCAGAAAGAAAGTATTAAAACATTCCTGCCGTTCTGTACGGTCAGACAAAATGGGTTCCTTGTTTGACTGAAGAAACTTTCATGCCTTGTTCAACCCCTGATTCTCTCTCCAATCAACATTTTGTCATTGTGATTGTGAGTTCTTGCTCTATTCTTTGAACAAAGTAAAAACTCACAACCACAATGACAGAAATCCAAGTTGCAATCTCTCTACATCCTATCACAAGACAAGGAAGATTACAAACTTGGGAAAATGAAGTATATTATTACATCAATGTTGTGTCAAATAGAAATTGAACAACCATTAATAATTTTTTAAATATTATTTTCTTTCTAGTTGCTTTTTATTGCAACTTACTCAGATTGTTAATCTATGCCAGCCCAGATTGAAAATAAAGAATAATCTCCAAGTGAGAATCATTTCTACTTTGAGAAGCTGCCCATGCACAGTGCTACTTTAACTACTAGAGCTCTTACAGCTGGTAGAAGATCAAATCTAACCCTAAACCAACATTTCATCCTTCCCCATTAGAAACTGTACTTTTAACTGTTTCCTTCCTGTTTTTCCTTCTTAACACAATTTAGTTATGGAATCTATTTTTGCTCCATTTGTTTATTTATTTTTTATCCTCCTAGCTCGGATGAAAGAAGATAATGATTTTATCCAAAGTGCCTTCACTTCGTATCGAGCGACAATACATGAGGAGATGAATGCCAAATGGGCTCAAAGAGAACAGACGCTCAAAGAAGAGTTTCAGGCAAAAAATCAACAGGAAGTAGACGTTATATGTCAGTATGCGCTGTATAAAGCCTGCAGTGTATATATTTTCACTCTCAGTGAAAACATAAATATGCCTTGGTGTGCTACTAACGTCTTTCACCCAGTAACTAACATTGGGCCCAATTAATTGTACTTCAAATCTTCTGCCTTTTAATGTATGCATTTGAAAAGATATAACCATCAAAAGAATCCTCTGTAGCATGTTCTCCGTTTGCTACCTGGTGAATTCCCTGCTTTTGTGTCTTTGTGCTAATGAACATCTGAAATGGTGACAGTTTATTTATCATAACCCATTTGGCCTAAGGTGAATAACATTTGTGAATATTTCTTCCTGTTCAGTTTGTTGATAATTTATAAAATGATTTTGTGCTTCAGTAAACTCTATATGCTTGGCTGTTTTGTACTAATGTCTTTTGAATTTGCTTAACCTGTTGCTTTGAAAATTAAAAAGAAGATATTCACTGGCTTCTTTAAGTCTTATTACATTTAATAGATGTCTTTTGAGTCTTTGTCATAAAAGAGGCTGCAGCACCAACAGGAAGATGTTCCTTTAGTGTACTAATAATAATATATAAGGAAAATACTATATACCAATACTACTGACATAAATAATAGTATAACTTTGCATTCAAGATATTATCAGTGCTGGATTTAGGCTAGCTACAGCTTGGCTTCTCATATTCTGCAAAAGCCTCAAAAAATTTAAAAGGCATACCATATATGCTGATATATAAGATGGTCATTTGATTACAAAGAAAAAAAAAATGCTCATATTACACTCTATCCAATGTCCTGGTATTGTGACCAAAGTTTGATATGGACAGTTACGGAGTTCAACGGAGTTGTAGTCAGTAGTCATCCTCCAAATACCAATGTAAACTATTCATCTTATAGTCCAGTACACACGGTATACATTTTCAAGTTTGGTAAAACATGGCGTAATTTTTCAAGTAAGGGCCTCCAAATTATATTTAAGTCAGGGCCTCACCAGATCTAAATCCAGCACTGGATATTATACTGATTCCATTATATTTTATGTCATTTTAACAAATTATTTTGGTATGATTATAACTTTTCGAAATTGTATTTAATTTATTTATTACTTTTTTATTATGATAAAAAGTGCATCTAGTTCTGCTTTCAATTGATTGATTGATTTGCATTTCGTATGTTTAATATGTTTAATCAAGCAAAATTATAAATTTTCAAAGAAAAAAAAATCCCTTTAAGAAATGCTGCTTTGCTCTCAGTCAGTGAATTATTGAAACCAAGTCTGTGTAAATTATGATCAATATGGAATAACATAATCATTAAATATTTTATTCTAAAACATTATATTTTAAATGACCACTTGGGAGAAGCTGATGAGATATCTCTGGAAAAATTTCTTTGTTCTGGGTCTCCTTATGCTGGCAGTGATTCAAAACAATTCATTGATAAAGTCAGTGAAAATGATGATTATACTGAAGCAGCTGATTGGTTGTTTTGCTAATATGATATCATACAAATATCCTGGTTCCAAGATTGATATGATAGCATATCAGTCTTCTGTATCTTAAGATGAAATATTGTTTATGGTTAACTGAATAATATACATAAATGAACTTTTGAAAACAGGAAAAATTATCATTACTGAAGGATTAATGTTGTATACAAAAGTAAAAACAGATGATAAAAGTGTAATTATATAATTGTGAAGTAGGGAAATATAAAAATGTATTTACATTAAATATTTTGTAGACTTTTTGACTAAAAAGGGAAGTTGTGAAAAGGATTGTTTTATGTCATTTATTTGGGCTAATTTCCATATCTTTGTTGTTTATTTTTCACTACATTTTGGTTGTGTATCTTTCATCCTTCCTTTAGTGTCTTGCATTTGGTAATGTTGAATCTAGTTCCAGATGTCAGATGTAACATGCATGCTCTTCTAGAAGTAGTTTCAATATTCAAGAATATAACAGATTCTCAAAGACAGCTGGAAAGTACACTGTTGAAAAACGAGATATTCTGGAATTTGCATTGAATCTTGTTGTAGGGAAATATGTGCACCCCCTCTTATACATGTTACATCCAGTTTTTGCCTCCTGATCTATGTGCTGATCTCATACCTCTTGTTGGGCTTGGTGCGCACATTCATCTTTCGTGGCTTCCAAGTTCATCACCTGTGCCTTCCTAATCAAGGGTTCCCAGAAGATATTGATGTTGATACTTGGTCTGCTGATTGAGTTATCTAAGAATAGTATGTGGGAAGATCCTTTCAACTTTCTTATTCATTAACATCTGTCTATTATTTTGACTTCATTCCATAAAGGTTGGTGTGCCTTCCCTCTCTGTTCACACATGGTCATTCAAGATTTTAAAGTGTCTTCATATTTTATGGCTTTTCAATGTTCCTCAAGTATTATTTGTACTCTCTGTCAAAACGGCATGGAATTTCATGCAAACAGTTCTTGTTCATATTTTTCTCTGAGTGTTTTTTTCATTTGAGGTATCTGATTAGTGTTTAACTGCTTTTGATCCTTGTTGCTTTATTTCTTCAGGCATTTTACTTGCAGTAAAGACAAGTGTCTTGCAGTTAACAAATTTAAGATCCATTTTCTTTTGCAGGTGAACGGTTAACCAAAGAGAAAGATCTGGAAATGAGCGTTGTGTTAAAAGACCATCGGAAAGAATTAGATCAGCTGAAGAAAGAACATGGTAAAGAGCTTGAGGCAGGTAGATGATTTCAGATTCATTTCTCTTTCATGCTTTCTTTCATTCAAGCGCACCAGAAGAGATAATGGTTCTTCAGAATTTTTCTGCTTTTCTCACAGACTTCTCAGGTCATTATCTGATGCTAATAAATGTTGATATCCAGTAAACAATAATTATGTTTGAATCATCAAACAAGAAATAAATTTCAAAAGAATTCCAAAGCATTTCATAACAGAAATGTTGATGTATTTGTGGATTTGTATGGGACTAAACTAATTTTCGCACCATGCTAGAAATAAGGAGGATTCAGTAAAGAACAAACTTGCTAGCCATGGCTTGCAAAACTGTTACATCAATTATTACTCTATAGTAGAACTTTTCATAATTCATATAAGCAAAATGTATACTTGTAAAGGTAATTAGAGTAGTAAAGTATCAAATTAGCTGGAATCTCTTGCTAAGGACCAAGCTGAATGGCACAGTATAATAAACATGGCTTATACATCCTGTGAAAGGATTCCAAGGGAGAGTTCAACAGTGCCAAAGAATGCCGAAAAGCCTCATCATCTATGTTAATGGTACTCCAGTACGCTTCAAGAATTGGACTCGTCAGCCACGTTAGGGTCCACTAATGATAGCACAGCCACAGATATCATCAGAGAGTATAGTAGTTCATTGACTAACAAATTAGTGAAGACAGTCTGTTGCTCCATTGCAAAGAAAAAGCATTGCTATAAAAATTCAACTAGAAGAAAAACCAATTTCATTTTAGAGTGAAAATTCTTATCATAGAGTTGCCAAACATTGTAGTTTACTTACTATTTGCAGTGAATTGAAAATTCAGTTTTTCTTTAAAGTGCCTTATTGATTATAATGTAAGAGAAGGACAACTTTTAGTGAAAGTTTTTTTCTTCACAGTCAATCTTTGTTTATTTGTAAAAATCTATAAGAATCATAGAATATAAACAGGAATGGGTTCTGGCAACTATGTATATGGTAATTAGTAGACATTGAACACAAAAAAACTGGAAATTGGATATATATACACTGTATCACTGCATTATCCCACCTTCCTTTCATGGATATAAAACATATCTTTTATTACTTGCTTTGTGGCTGAAATAGCTATCCATATCCCACTGATGCCAAGGGTCGGCATCCAACCCCAGATATTGAATGCTGATTTTATAGGAAGACAAGCTTTCCCCCATTGGGAGATTAGTGTTACACAATCTCCTTCCCAACCATTTGGCTTTATGCTATAATAGACTAATCTAAGAAAATAATAAATTAAATGCATTTTCTTAAATTAAAGGTTTCAACAAAAGACAAACAAAGGATTTCATTGTATGAAATTTTTCTTGAGGTTACAAAGATTTTCAGTTTATGAAAGACATTTGACATTTTTAAGATATCCAAAACCCCATCAAGAGGATAAGCCACTATCAATGGATAGAGCCCTGGTACATTTGAAGGGGAGGAGGGCATGAACTGGAATGATAATGAATGAATTTCTGTCTACCTAGTTGTGTTGTGACAAATTCAATGAGTACTGGCTGTGCAACGCCCATGATAGAGGAGTGTGGCAAATCCTGGGGAAGGTCTATGTCCAACGACGGACATTGAAAGACTGATGATGATGATGAGTTGTGTTGTAACCCTATTTTAAAGGGTCAGTGATCAAGAGGAAGTAGAGAATGACCAGAGTAGATTATCAATGAATTTGCATTTTCAAAGTTGTTTATAAATAATTTTACTTAAGTGATGATAGTTAAATCTAGAAGTAAAAACCATGAATTTCATGTTTTTTATTGCACTGAGTGCTATGGATAATTTTCCTACAAATAGATAGAGCTTATATGAATCATTCTTTTTTTCTGCTCACCAGGATATGGCCTTGTACTATGCAGATGTTACAGAAAAGCTAAAGAAAATGAAAGCCTTGATGCAACAACATGAAGTAAGCACAACTTACATTTTTCATCATGTGAAATGTCTTCATTGATTTAATATAAAGGATGGATTGATAATGGCAGTTTTTTTCATTCTCTCTCGTTACAACTGAGATAAACTTGTTCTCAGCAGTTTTCATGAGTGAAACTTCATTCAACACATGTAATATTGCTGGAAGATAATAAAGATATTAAATATTCAGGATCTTCATATTGCATGTACAGGTACACAATCTCTTATTCAAAACCCTTAGGACCAGATACTTTTTGGAATTCGGAATTTTTCAGATTTCATAATGGTGTTGCAGTACCGTATATAGAGTGACCAATTAAATTGATTTGGGGGGAATGGCAATGTCTCTACAGTGAACCTTATAGATATTCTTAATGGGCAGGGTAAATTAAGACAATAAATAATACTACAGTTTATTTGTATGGTGGTAAACAAAATAAGATAAAGATAGACCATAAAATTACAAGTGTACTTTTCATTTCTGTGTAAAAAAAGCTCCAAAAACAATATTTTTTGCATGGAAAACATATTTGGTGTTTGTTTTTTGGGGTTTTCAGAATTTAGTATAAAAGATTGTGTTCCTGTATATATTTTTCTGTACAGGTGTGAACTTGCATAGAATAATAAGTATCAATAGGGTCTAGGAAACAGCATTAAAAAAACAAATATTTTCTTTGTTATACTACCACTTTGCAGACTCCTGTTTAACAGCATTGTGTGTCTTGAAAGATGTACACAATGAGGCTATCATTCAAAAAAATGTCCCTCCATTAATGGCCCAAGGAGGGAGTCGAAATGAAAGACAAACAGATATCATTCATGTACTAGTTGTGATGACGACACTTTCAGATTGTTTCTTTCTCTTGTGAGAGTTACAAAGTAAATAACCTTGGCATTGGCCAGCCACCAAGTCGACTGCATCTCTTCATTGCACTTGAAAGGACACGCCAAGGTACGTACTGGTGTCTGCAATTAATACTTGGTATCATAGGCATTTTTGGAGAGCCCATGAAGAAGAAAAAAAACCCAAAAACAAAAAAAAAACCCTGTATCAAATTCTTCATTATGAGAAGTGGTAGGTAAGTATCCATAAGATAATCAGGAACATCTCACCTGACTGATTGCATCTTCAAATTATTTTACTGGTGAATTTATATGGTTTATGCATGTGTTGAAAAAGATATTTGAAATTTGTTCAGGTATTGTTTTTCCTTTATAGGATCTAAAAGGCGAACATGAAGATCTGAAAACAGTATATTCAGAGCTTGAAAAGCATTGTGCAAGTGTTAACAAGGAACTCATTAATACTGTAAGTAACTAGATCTCTAAAAAGTTACCTAAAATTATTTCTAAAAAATTAGATCTTTTATCTAGGATTATTTCCAAAAAATAGATCTTTATCTAAAAATATCTAAGAGAGCCTAGTGATTTACTCATGCAAATTTTCAAGGCTGCATTTCCCAAAATGTGACCCAGAAAGCCTGGAGATGCTGACACACACACAGACAAGCAAAGAGAGAAGAATCAGTAGCCTACATTGGCTAGTTGATCGGGCAGGTCATTTGTGGGGCTACAGTGATTAAATAAGGCTTAAGGAAGTGAAAGTTTAGATTTTGGGCACTTATTCACACTTTGGCAATTAAATAATATAGTTTAACCTTTTCAAAACTAACTTATCAAGGTGCTTAATGCCTGAATTAAAATGTCCCAGGAGACTTCTAAAGGAGAACTAAGGAACATTTATATCCAAGCAGTCATCCACAGAGTCTTGAAAGGGTTAATATACTTGATAATACCGAATAAATTTTTGAAAAGAATAAACATGATATTGGATTCTGAGCCCTTTAAAAGATCATACCAATCATTTTTTATTGGTGGCTTAGCAGTTTTGCCTCTCTTATCACCTAATAATACAGGTATACCTCAATTGGTGTGGTCAAGTCATTCCAAACTTTGCTGTATTGTTCAAGATTTTATCATAATTAAGTGGGGTTTATTTTTCAGTTTTATACTTAAACTAAATTTGTACAGCAATACCTTAACCATATTACAACAAAACCTGCACTAATTAATGTTTTGCTGTATTCCCTTAAAGTCAAGATTAATTGGGGAGACTGAAAGTATTGGTAATATTGATATGTATCACAATCTTGGCCGAGTAGATGCTCCAGTAAAAAGGACCATCTGTGGATTTTGTTAGATATGAATTTCTTTTCAAGTTTTTCCGGATCAATATCCTTTTCAAAATTTCACTTAAAGGAGGTTATGTTCTTTGTTTGTAATATGGACTTATTTTGGCATACTGTGCATGGAAATGGAAATGCGTGGATTCGTTCAGGATATGATGTATAGAATATCTGCATAGATTTGTCTGTACCTCAGATATAAATCATCTAAATTATCACTAATCTATTGGCTCATTTACCATAGTATACCAATAAGAGAATGACATTTCATTACATATATTTTTTGTTTTTTCATTACTCATGAGACCTATGTTTATTTACTGTTTTATACTAAGTATAATTTATAGACTTCATTCATAGGTCATATGCATGACTTCTGTCATAGATTACCTTCCTCTGGGGTTAGCTTAGGCTTATGAATAATCAACTCTAGGTGTGTAGGATGCAGGGAAATTTTTTAACACATTTCAGAGAGGAAATAGCAGGGAAATACAGTATTTTTTAAAAATTTTCTTCACGTTTCTATGATTTGCCTGTGGCCTATTTCAGCGTGGTCGTCTGCAAGCACATGAAGAAAACTTTGACAGAAAAGTGAATGAAGTTGATGAGAGGTACAAGCAGAAAGTAAATAACCTTTTGATGCAGAATGCAGAACTACGCAAATCATTCCGCAAAAAGTGTGAAGAGCTTGCAATGGAAAAATATGAAGCAGATGAAGCCCATCAGGCCAGCATTGAAAAACTCAAGGTCAAAATGGAGGTAAGTTGATTCCTCTATTGTGTGGCTGTCATCTTCATCCTTTCTATCTTTTCTGATTCATTTTGTGCTTCTATCACAACAGAATTGGATCAGCAGAAAGAAAGCAGCAGCAGCAGCAGCAGATGTTGGTGCTCTCCAAGATCCATGGACATCAGCAAAACCTTCACCAAATGATGAAAACACTTAAATTATTCACAAAGAACGTAATAGAAGTACAGGTACTCCCCACTATCCAAAAGTAGTGTTCCTGTAAAAAGCTTTCATGAGCTGAAATGGTCTAAAGTGAAGAAGCTATTACCATTAATTTATATGGAAAATATTTTTGATTGTT
Organism: Thysanoteuthis rhombus; assembly: GCA_963457665.1. Classification (NCBI taxonomy): domain Eukaryota; kingdom Metazoa; phylum Mollusca; class Cephalopoda; order Oegopsida; family Thysanoteuthidae; genus Thysanoteuthis; species Thysanoteuthis major. The sequence goes on along the minus strand of OY735212.1, from coordinate 47,404,159 downwards.
CCCAGACCCTAAAAATGGCAATGATGGTATGTTAGAGTTGGAAGTTTGGGTGGTAGGGGTACAGGAGACCGTGGTGTTGAGGAGAGAGGAAGAGGGTGCATGCCACTTCTATAACCACTGGAACAAATGCTGAATGCTATTTTCAGTTTTTTGTCTTTTTTTTTGTGAGAGTGAAAAAGTGAAAGTGAAATTTCGAAAAAACGGTGATACCTGTATGCGATTTTAACTTTGAATTGTTCAGACAGGTTAATTTTGAGTTTGGCATAAAAAAAGCAAAGTATGTTTATATACAAATTGGAATTTAAATTTGTCTTTCTTCCAACAAAAATTGTGAAATGGGAGCTAAAGTAATTTAAAATTTTATAAAGATATTCAAGATATTGTAAGCTTTTTGAAAGTCTCCTGAATCAGTTTTATAGTTGAAACTAATAGACTTCTTACTGCTATTGTTAAATAAAATGTTTTTATTGTTTTTATTTTGTTCAAGGCACAATTATTCCACAACTGGAACTCATTTCAATATATATACAGGAATACCTTGAATAGTGTGCTTTCGATGAAATACAGTTCAGGTATTGCTCTGCAAATTAATATAACTAAGTATAAAGTTGAAAAATAAAAACAAATTAAATTATAATTAATTTAAACAGTACAGAGAAATTTCAGAATGAATTAATCACACTAATCAAGGTGTAACTGTTTTTATACTGGAGTGAGCTGTCAGTTTCTGATCTTCAGCTTCTGTAAGCATGAATATCTCACATACACTGCTAATGTAAAGTTGCACTCAAAGGATGTTGAAAATTGTGTAAATTAAAGTAAAACTGTTCATGAATGCACCAATGATTTAAGAGATAAACCAAGGCTGTAAAATACAAAAAACAGTCAATAGTAAAGCACTCATTGCATGAGTAAATATAGAAAAATAAATAAAAGAATGGCTGAGGCAGATTATATTGGTAGTAGAGGGTGTAAGAGCGTAAGACTATTATATTATGATATAGCTATTATATATACATATATGTTTAGAGAAAAAGAGTGACCACAATTAATATGTGCCCAACAGACTATTTTTTAAAAGTTGATATGGTTGCTAATTTTTTTTTCATTTTGAAGCTTGAACATTCTGCATTGGGATTCATAGTGTTGAAAGCTTCAAATGAATAAAAAAGCTGAGCATTGTAGCTCTAAAAATTACAAAAATATCAACATTTCAAAAATTGTTTGTTGGGCACTTTATATAACAAACTAAACTACATTTATTCTTTCTTGATATAACGTAGAATCACTTATAATGTGGTTTGAGCATGGACCCCTATTTCCAATATACGAAAATAGAAAGACCCTTAAGAAATTCAAGCCTTGAAAGTGTCCTTGTATATTTGTCCCACTTCCACAAATGGTTTTACAAGTAGATTGAATTGAAATCTGAATTTTCGCATATTTTTTAAAAATCAATTCGTTTATTATCTTGAATAATATTTATGCAACAATTCTGATTGAATAAACATTCCTGGGCCGAATGAAATTAGTCAGCATCGTTTCAATGCAATCGATTCAAAGTATAACGAAGTCATGTAATTGTATTTATTTCAAGTATTTTTAAATCTGAGCAAGGTCAATTATTTCTGCTAGGATTCATAACTCAAGATTTAATACATTTTGATGCCCTCACCTCACAGAATATATTTTGTAATGTCTCATAAACCTGTGGATTAAGTTGATACACACTTTATCCACATTACCAAGGAGAAAAATTGCAACCATCAAGATGCGCCTTAGTAGAAAGAAAAACAAAATTGGCTACAAATGTCGGTGTATTGACACAAGAAATGAAGTTGAAAAAGTAAGCATAAAAACAACTCAAAAAAAATGTGAATAGTAAAAAAAAACAAAGAGACATTAAGAAGAGGGAGCCCAAAAGCATACGGCAGGGGTCGGCAACCTTCTCGCCCCATGTAGGCTGGATTGCGTAATGATGACTGGGTCAGATAAATACCATAGAAAATTTCAAATTATCCACTTAAATACTTCTATAGTTATATTTTGCCTCAAATCAATAAATGTCTGCGAGAAAATCATTTGTGCTTAACCAAACGATACCAATTAATGATCAAAGAGCTTGCAATTTATTTCAGTCTAGGCATTTTTGAGATCCATCAAGACAAAAATACTTAAAACATAAGTAAGCATAGTATCCCAAAGTTTGTTGACAGGCTGGTCAAAATTCCCTTGCGAGCCAGATCTGAGCCATAGGTTGCCTACCCCAGAGATAAGTTACAACAGGACTTAAATGACAGCCATGAATTGCTTACAGCAATAGAAACATTGATGATCAGAGAAAAAAAAAAATTTAGATAACAATGAAAACAAAGGATTTGATGGAATTAGTGTGATTTTATTGTTGTCAGACCAAAATAATCAATCACAGACATGCTGATAATATCTATATACATTTGCAGGCCAAGCCAATGCTACCTGACTCTGAAAGTCATGAGCCACTTTGCCAGGTACAGAAAACAAATTGATGCAAGGGCAGAAGTCAGTGTCTTCATATCTGCCCAATGTCGTAGGCTCTAAGTGGACACAATTTACAGATGGTAGTCATTAAAAAAAAAAAAAAAAATAAAAAAAAAAAAAAGTGTGCATCACAACAACTCGGAAAAAAAAAAAAAAAAAAAAATCAAACTGCTGAACTCATAACAACTGCACTGAGTGGTTAGGCACAATTTTGCCATAGTAATCCCACCTACATCTCCAACCCCCAAATAAAATTATATTTCCTTTTTTTTTTTTCTTTTAGAAATAAACAAAATACTTGCAGAAGATGGCAAAATAATTTATTATCTTATGCAAAAAGCAAAAATATCTATGAAAAATATAATCTGCTATTTAGAAAACAAATACAGTGTCTATAAAATCTATCCATTTCATTATACTGCTTTTAACAAAAATAGATAACGACTTTATGGGCATTGTATTCTGTTTTTAAATGTTAATATAGTTCTTGATTTTTTCAAAAATTTCTTTATAGAAGGAAAGAACTTTAAAACTTGAACCTTTTATTATGTAGAGAGAATATTTGAAAAAAAAAAAAAAAAAAATTTTTTTAATAGAAAGACTTTAAAATTTTATTCAATTCTAGGTACCACGGCCATATTTCATCACTAGTTAATTAAAAAACAAACTAGAAAATTAATTAATGCTATTAAATTTCTCAAGACAAATCAGTAATGAAATAAGAAGTGAGCATTACCTCAGCAGTGAATATTTGGATGGAAAAAAAATTACGGCACTTTGGAATCTTTGAGTCTAGAGATTAGTTTCCTAAAGACAGGTGAAAATAATCAAATTGGAATGTTATTCAAATACATAGTTGATGTTTGCTTTTAGTAAATCGGAGGTTTCAGTTGAAGAGTCACTTTCATTGACAATGTTGGAAGTTGTAACCAACTCATGAATATTTTTGTGTATGAGATAGTCACCTATGGAGTTGAAACATGGGACCTGACCAAAAGATTGGCTCTTAAACTAAGAACCATGTAACGTGCACAAGAGGGGATCATGCTTACCATCAAATGGAGAGACCACAAGACAGCACAGTATATCAAAGAAAAACAAAAAAAGGAGTCAAAGATATCATAGAATCCATTAAAATGGCAATGGGCAGGATATGTTGCAAGAATGTCAGACTGCCACTGGACATCATTTGCTATGTGGATTCCCACATCATATGCAAAATTGTGGCCAGCAAAAAATAAGACGGTACAATGATCTAGGTAGGTTCACTACGTCTGCAAATCTTGGGAAGGGTTTGTCAAATGGTGGATGTTAAAAGGCTGATGATGATTCATGAAAAGATTCATTGTTTCTAAATACGTTTCGTCAAATTTATCGTTCAGCTGTGTCACAAATTGGATTATTTTATCTACTTTAATAATCAGGTTTGTTTTCATATCTAATAGTAAAGACGGGCCATAAAAATCATATAATATATACATACACTACGGCTCTTATATTATGTATATATAAGCAGCAGCCATCAGCCCTTCTTATCCTCTTATTAAACCTTTTCTTCCCTACCCTCTTCTTGAACTACCTTTCTTTTCTCCCCTCCTACCGTGACACACTTATAGTATCAGATGATGAATGCAGTGAAGTGACAGGTCATGGACTAGTAGAGATAAATCATAAATTTTTTTTTCATATGAAAATACATTTAGGCACATACCGAGTTATAATGCTTACAACAATACAACCCACAATCAAGTCAGTTTCATTAACATAAACAGCAGCAGGTTGCTATTGTATGGAGTTATGGGAAAGGGATCATGGTGATAAGAAAAAAAAAGTTAACTGTTTATTTCTAATCATGGCAGAAAAAAAAGCATACCTGTGAAATTTGCTTTTGAAATCAGATTTATATATGCATAGTCAGAAATGCTTAACTAGAGATGCATTTTAAAATTCCATTAACACAAAAATAAAACTTGAGCTGAAAATTCTACGCATAATGAACTCTAATAAAAGCTGTAGAATCAACATGGGATTGGGATGAGGTAATCCTTCATATAAGTTAATTAAGCTAACAGAAAAATCTATTCACTCATGAATTGAATATACTGATGACACCAATAAAAAGAATTTACACTCAACTACATTAACCCTTTAGAGATTCCTAGGATTTATATGTCCAGCTGGGACTTTTCAATTCAGGCATTAAACACTTATTAGGCTAGTCTTGAAAGGGTCAAGTGTGAACATAGCTAAAATTGCAAATAATTCCTCGCTATCATGAAATTAAATCTAATAAAAACCCTAACCAAATTCTACACAAGCTGATTAATTGAACATCCAAATATTGGGATAATGCTATTCTTAATTTACTGAGGAAAAAAATGGCACAAAAATCCAAGGTTTTAATGTAAGAATTTGCCAACTCTAAAGCTCAAAGTCATGAACGGTTTAAATATAAATGAGCAATAATAGTCATTCATATTTATTCATTCATAAAAGAAATTTATGCAAGCAAAAATAACAATAGTGATGTATTTGTAACCCCATTGAACTCAAGAATTCACCAATTAGGTAAAGAAGAAAATGATAAGTATCACTTGATATTCTAATCATTTCATTGACAATATTGTTGAATCTTTATGGTGCCCAATAAGACATTTTGAGGATTTCATAAACTTCAATAGTAAAACAAATTTCTTATAAAAAGTCTGGTATTTCATTTAAGTGCCATACATATTACTTGTGACACTGTTTCCATATTTGATGGCTTTCCTCTCCTACAACTCCAGCAAGATTTTCAAGGAATGTTTTCCAACTATTAATGCATGTTTTTAGAGATATAAGTTTATATACCAAAGCTTGGTCATAGCTTTACATGCATAAAGAATTTGAAAGCAAATAGCACTTGAAGATGTATGCAATTCTAAGGATTTTGTAATCTTTGAGGAAAAATATCTTTAGACCAAATAATTCATGGCTAGTTATGCTAATCAGACATCAATGAGCTCTACTTAATCAGTACAAAGAAAGAATTGACTGATAACAGCAATATATTTGGGGATTTTGTAGCTATCTGTACCCTTGAGTTAGAATTTCAATCATTTCAAAATCCACAAAGAAAATATAGTTTATCTCTTTAGATGAATGTAGTCATAAATTCACACTAACTTACAGTTAAAAACAAGTGCATAAATTTGTTCACAATTATCGATTTTTGTGTAGTATTTTTTCTTTCATCTTGATTCTACTTGCTTTTCGTTGCAACCACTCAGGCCGTCAGTCTATACGACGGTGAGTACACAGAATGGATCAGAAATAGATTCATCAATTTTAGCAAGAAGTTAAAACAGCAGCTTACAAAACAGTTAAAATCCTACTTCAGTTGAAATCGTTAGGATTGTTCTATTAAGAGCCATCTCAATTTCCACAACAGGAAAGTTCTATGTAAGCCATGAACACATTTATGTATCATAACAGATACAATGAAAGCAATATTTCCTGTATGAAATTAATGAAGATTACATGAAGTGATGAAAGAGAGAGAAAAATAGGAGTTGAAAAACTGATTCTCCAATAAGTGACGGGGAAGATAGCACATTTAAGAAGTATCTGAAGAAGATCCAGACAAACTTCTACGATGCAGTTAATTTTAAATGAACAGAAAATTCTTCCTCAAATAATAATCATTTCTTTGAAAAGAAATTATTTTGGATACATTGTTTTATTGCCTTTAGATTTGTAAACCAAGAAAAATATACAAAGAAATTTTCAAAAGAAACTTGATCTTTCTGATTCATTCCTCTGCAAACAAACTTTCCAGAACAGAATTGTTTCTTTAAACTTGAAATGAAATCCACAATGCTTTCCCCCTCCATAGCATCATGCAGCTGTCTAATCAAAAACATCAAATTCTTACTTTTTTTTCATGTTGGAAAGCAAACAAAAATGTAAACGTAGAAAACTTCAGGGCAGTCTAGGATTTGTTTTTCTTCTGAGCAAGAAAGTGTCTATCCCACCGCCATTATCCTATTTTTGGAGCTATTTGTTGAATTAAAATCAATTGTGAGAAAACACTAAACACAGGGAAGAGGCAACAGAATCAATTGGTATTTTTATTTTCTTTATCATTGCACAGCAGAAAAAAAATTAAAAACACAAAGTGGTATAATCAACAACAACAGAGGCAATCAGTAAAGCTTTAGCCCCACAATGGGCAGAGTGCCACTTGTCTGACTTTAGACAAATTCTGTTGTGTTTAGCATTTAATAAGCCATGAGCCAATTCTAAGACCTTGAAGGATGAAGATCTGACTGGTCAGCATTAAAGTAGAGAGCAGGCTAGTTGGCTGAATGGTTCCGTTTACTAAGAACATCAGTTCTTATTTGCAAACTTCATCCAATTTAAGGCTTTTGAATTTTCATCTTTCACCAACATTTTTGGTCCCAAAACAAATAGAAAAAAAAAAAAAAAACACTGCTTAGTTTATGTCAAAATTTTTCTCTTAGAGAAAAAAAAAATGATTCAAAGAAAACAACAAACCAACAAACAAAAAAGGCTGCTTTGCTGACAGTGCCAGACGTTTCTTTTTTGTTCACTCACATTCAATGCTGTTGCATAAAGATCCACCTGATCCACATGGTCACACGCTCAGAAATATCAATTCATATTAGAACGTAGGTTTGGTCTCTTTGCATGGACACCAATTCACATCACTTAATGCACACTGCAATGTGGTAGGCAGTCAGTGGTAGAAATACATGTAAATAGTTGGGAAGAAATAAAAATGTTACTAACAATCAAGGCCAAAGAAACACAAAGTGGGTGCAATTGAGTGTTGCCAGGATCAATGGAGCAGCAGCAGCAGCAATAACACCAGCTTGAAATGTCTCACATCCCAATTTTTTCATGTTTAAAACCAACAGATTCTTTTTTTTTTTGTTCTCTCTAGTTAGAGAGAATAAAAGCAGCATCACCATTTTTTATAATGATTTGTGTTTGGACCAAAGAAGAATTTTAATTTCATTTGTATTTATATATCTTTTTTTGCTTGTTTTTATTTTTAAAAATCCAACAAATTAAAAATAATGCAAATAAATAAATCTTTGAAAAAAATTTTTTTTCAAATAAAAACAATTTTTTCAATTCTCTTTCTAGTTCAATTACCTATCGATGGTAAGCGTAGTTACCATAGGCATAATCTTCTTCCATGTTACCATTGCGATAAGCAAGGTGGTAGTCTCCCATACCAGGATGACCATAAATTCCCAGAGGTCGACCATATTCATCCACTGGTTGACCATCCACAATAAAACCCAGTTGGGTATCAGGTCGTACATAGGGTTCAAATTCACCACTATATCTGAAAAAGAAGAACAAAAATTTCAATAAATTGTGAGAACCATTTCTTTTTAATCTGAAGACATTTCTTGCATTTTGTTTTTCTTTTGTGCATGGGGTGAAGGTTAATATAGAAAATCCACTATTTTTGTTAGTTCTTTTTTGTATTCTCCTTTTGTGTCTTTAAAGATTGCTTTGTTTGGCATCTCGGTATTGGACAATTCGTCAATCTTCAAAATCCATCCAAAACCACCAGCATCAAGCTCAACATAAAATACCCATACACCCTAGCCAGATATATATATATATATATATATATATATATATATATATATATATATACACACATATATTCAAGCATTTTAATGCTTATCATTCAAGGAAAGATTCAATTGGGAACTTCAAAATTAAGTATTCAGCAAGGATAAATTTTATTTGAAGAATCCTAGTTTGTGGGTGAATTTTTTTTTAATTCTTATCCATTTTTCAACCAACTGTACTCAAAACAATAAAAATGTGACAATGAAAATCTCTAAGAATTACTTCCCTTAGCTAGATCTTAATTCATTTGAGAGAGGAGAAAAAAAAATGAGAAAAAAAAAAAAAAAAAAATCAACATGCTATGTAAATTCAATTCATTCAAAAATCTGAGCATACCAACATCTGCCAAAGTATTCATTAATTCATTTGATTAATCAATAATTTAAAACAGTCCTAAATAAGATTCAGGATGCTTACTTTCTTTTGATTGTTATTTAGGTTTCAATCCAAGGCTAAAGATATCTAATAGTAAATGTTTAGGAGTGTTAGGTTATGTTAATATTTAAGTGCTATCAACACAAAGATAACAGGAACTATAACAATTGGAAAGCATATCTAAATAGATCAAAGACAGAGAGATCAAAATAAGAGTAATGCTCAATCTGATTACCATGTTTGCTGCTTGCAGCAGACCTGGAGGTTTCTGAAATCACCATGACAATACAAATCTTCTTCGATTCAAAATGAACAGTCTATCACAGGAGTCTACAATATGTTTCACTTGACAGAAATTGATATATAAGAATAGTGATTGTTCTGCTTTTTTTTTTCAAATTAGAAATAATAGAAGTTTAGTGCATGCACAAAATGTTCCCAAAACTTACTTACCGATTCAATACTTACTACTTAGCTTTATCAAATTCATGTCTGTATCTTTTAAGAATGTAAATATCAATAGAATTAAATACAAATATGAGTGTGTGTGTGTGTACACACACAAATGTACATAAGCCATAGCCCCCCCACCCCCCAAATAATGAAAAAAAAAAAAAAAAAATAAGTGCTCAAAGTAAAATGTATAAATTACCCTCACACAACTCATAAGCAAATAGCCATTTGTATTCTGGTCAGCATCTGGAAATGGTAGTCCCTAAGATTTAAGGAGTGGTAAGAAGATAGTGGAATGTTAACCTAGACATCTAATGTTCAATTCTCTGACTCTGCATACTCTTTTGCAATGTTCATGAACTTGATATCTGTTTTTCTTACAACAATATAGAGAAAAATTAATATAATTTTTAAAAAGTCCAATCTTTCCATTCAAAATTGACTGAGAAAAAAAATTGTCCATTTTTTTATCCACTTCACGTATTTTTTCTTGCTTTCTTTTTTATTTTGTCAGACAGATAATCATATATAAGCAGCATTTTCTTTGTATAAGTAGAATGAAAAGTTCATAAGAATCAATATATTAACCTGGGATTGAAAGGGTTCCCGGCTGGCATCATATAATCAGGATTTCCATTGTACAAGCCATTGTCATCAATGTATTCTGGTGTAATATGACCATCCATCATCATCACAGGGTCAAATCCTGGTGTAAAAAAAGAATGAAAGTCAAACATTTTGTCTTGAATTATTAATGACTATTAGGAAAATAAGGGCTATAAGATACAGCCCAGAGATCAGCCGTCATGCACAAGGTAACTTGCATAGCAGATTTTTCTATCTAAGGAGGAAAAAAAAGACCAGTCTAACATGAACACAGTGAATTGAATAATTATAACTTGTGGGAAGAGGAAAGAAAACGTCTTATTCCAGAACATGAAATAGAATATTCTTAAAACTATTGGTAACCTAATTCTATTGTTCCATTGTACAATTTGATCAGAGTAATGAAACTTCATTAGAAAGTATGACTTATTGCTTGAATTAGATTTTTAAAGCCAGTCTTTCTTTTTGGTTACTCTTCAATGAAGCATTTATATTTTCTTCTATTCAGAGAATGATTATTATGTAAAGGGAATGTGTCATGAAGAGAAGGAGTAGAGGGACTAGATTCATTTATGTTTTCCATATTTACAGCATCACATCTGATAAAAAAGCTGATTATCAACAGTAAAATTGGGATTCATATTTAAAGAAACTGATGTCTTGAGCTGCTTAAGTATTTAGCTGCAATATTGTGACGAAAATATTCTTTCAATACTGAAATAGTTTCATATAAAAAGGTCAGTTCTCAAGACAACATTTATGTTACATGCAAAAAAATTCATGAAAAGAAGTGTGAAAATATGAAATTAAATTTGTTAATTCTTAAGGAAATAAAGGACTTGAAATTTTTAGTTGTTGTGCTTCTTATTTCATTTCAACAACTATTTTATGATTTATACATTGATTTAAAAAGAATATAAAAAAAAACTATTAACAATAATTGTGGAAGAAAATCTTCAGACAGAAATGATGATGATGGAGGGAGAAAAAAAAGGTCGTTTCCCATGTTACATGGCAAATAAGGCTATGATTTTGTCTCCATGGTAACCTAATTATTGTTTGTAGCAATTGTGGGTTTTGGGGGGCCAGGATGTTAGCCTGATGCCTAAGATGGGCTATCTTACAGGGTTAAAGGGCTCCAACAGTCCTATTTATCCACAGCTGAGAAGTGGATTTGTGTCTTAACCAAAGGCATTAGTGCAAAGTGAACACAAACTGCCCCAGCTGGAGTTTGAACCACACCTTTGGAGTGAGAAATAAAAGGTTTGTGAGTAGAGTGAAGGATTGAGTGGGAAATCAAAATATCTTTTCTCTTTTACTTTAGGAACAAATGAAACAAGTGAAAAGAAATCAGTACACCACTCTCTCTCTCTCACAGATTTAGAAAACAGAGTGAAGAGAGGGCTCCCTGTCCTTAGCTTGGCATTCATATTATTTACAAAAGCATTAACTTTGAAAAATCAAAAAGAAAGAAAAATTCATTTTTTTCCTCTTCACAAGAGTTCCTGCAAAATCAGAAAATTATTTTCTAGAGTGGTCAAAAATTATAGGTCATTCCTAACATTTTCACCAACAACTCACTGATATTATCATAATTCTTCAAAAGCATTGTGTAAACTTACAGTATTCAAGCAAGAGATGTAAAATATCTTATGAATCCTGAGCTGGAAGACTATTTGAGAAACAATAAATTTGATAAGACCAATTGAGTATTTTAAATTACATTATCATACAATTTTTACAAGAATACAGAATAATAAGAGGATTTTTGTTTCTTTCCACCAATATAGAAGAGGTTTTTCAATTTAAAGTCTGAACAACTGAGGTGATAATAGTGAAAAGAATGCTGCTCTCACAAGCCATAGGTATAGTCTCATCTTCACTAAATACTTCATCACTGCAGGCTTGAACTTGACTAGATTAAGTCTAAGTATATATAAACAAATATAATAAAAATGCATTTTATATGTGAAAAAAAGTAAGTGGTACTTAAACTTCAAGTATTGTACTAATTGTACTTTTATTGGTTTGTATATATATCATTTTTGTCTAATCATATTGTCTTGCAACTATTGAAGTGAATATCTGAAATATTTTCAATTTCTAAACATATAAGTTATGTCTAGACTGATGATATATTTGTAGAACTTTTGAAAAACTAGTAGTTTTTACTTTAACCTTTGTTTCAAGTAGAATGATACTTCCTCTTTCCCTAAAATAGTGAAGTACTGAATGATGAGGATAAAGAATCCAAAAAAATAATGATAAATGAAAACTACTATCAATGCTGTACAATGGTTGAGAAAAAAAAAAGAAAAAAAAAAAAAAGAAGGTATTTTAAAGAACTATTGCTCACTGCATCTCATCCAAGCCCCATAACTGTCCATATCAAACTTTGATAGATAGACCCTTTGTTATAATACCAGTGCAATGGATGCAGAGTTGCAAAGTTTAAAAAAAAAAAAAAAGGAGAAAGAAAAAAAAAGATCAAATGTCCCACATATATACCAGTAAATACAGTAATGTTAGCAACAAGAGGTTAAATAAAAAAAAACTAGTCCAAACAGCAACTAAAATATAAACAAGAATTTTCCATTGATATCAAAATAAGTTGCCCAACATTGATAGCTAAATCATCAAATAAGTGGCTACAAGGTCTATTTGGTCACAATCTGTTCACCAAATAAATGAAATAGCTAGCCGATTGGTAATGCTAGGTGCTTTAAATACATGTTTTCTTAAAAATAGAGCAAAGAATAAAATATTAAGTTGAGCATTTTACATAAAAATAATTTAATATCTTCCAATACTTAACATATTTATCATTTACATAGACAGATTTATGTTTTAGAAATATCTTCTAATGTAGGATTAAAAAAAATCTGTGTCCGGAGGAACATTTTATTAACATTTTAACTTGTTTCCAAGGAAATTATAGACTTTGAAGTTTTCCTTATTGATTTAGTACCAGCGGAAGTGAACCAAAATGAAAAATGGTTGTAGTTGTCTTCAATTCATGTACTTCTTTCGTATTTGATAACAAGTCTAAAATAGTGAATTTTAGAGAATTTCTTTGACAATAGCAAACAATTACCTGAAGAGATTTAAATAGGACAATGAAATTCATTATGTTAATATAAAAATCAAAATTATTGAAGATACAGCTGGCACTATTTTATCAAGTTTTAACTTTGCTGTTACTTGTTTTCTTTTTTGGAAATCGAGATGATTTCCTATTTTGTAACAAATAATGAATATTGAAACTTCAAAATTAAAAGTGATTTGATTTTTTTTTCTTGAAATACTTGCATTTTGGGTCACTTCTCAAATTAGCTTTTGACCCTACACAACATGATCCTATGTTCAAAAACTTGATGTAAAATGGAATACATACTTAGTGGAAAAAATATGCAATATGATCCATTCATTATGAAAATAGATTCCATTGCTTAATTTGATCATTTTTTTCTCATTAGATAATCTTATAAAGAGATTAAATGAGAGAGTCTTTTTGCCATGTCATTTTTAAGACAGGTTATTAAACTTGGAACAACTTATTGTACATTTTTTATAGGATTCAGCAAATAATACACTTCATTCAGATAGAATTCCAAGCAATCCACAAAGATGGTATCATCTTTTTTCTAAATTTTGTCCCACTTTTGTTTCAGTGACCAACCATCCTAACAAACAATGAAGCCCTAAACTGTGTGTTGGAGGTAACAAAACAAAGCATTGGAAAAAAAAATTCTGGTTAGCTATAAATGAAGATTTCACTTCATGTAATGCATTACAATTGAAAAAAAAAATAATGGCAAAGAAATGTGTCAATGGTGCACAAATTGAAAACAAAAGCATGTCTAGATGTGGTGATTGGAAAAAGAAAGAGAAAGAGAAAGAAAAGAATGCATGCCACTATTGAACTCAGGCTGTCCATATATCTTCATGCAAAAACCCAAATATTGGAAGAAGAAGAGAGAAGTGAATTAACTTAGTTGTGTGAATGCTCCACCATAACATTTTTATGCTTTTGCATTTTGAAAACAGCTTCATATACACAGATGAAATTTCAATAGATCTATTCACAAATGCAGTGAGACACCATCCAATATGGCTCCTTGTTTAATAGCCGTGACTATTATCAAACCAGAACAACAATTTTTCTCAGAACAAAGATTTCCCTGATTAAGTGATGCCAGGTTTTGGGAAACTATAGCTACCAATGACAGAAATAGTGAACTACTTCTCTTATGCACAACATAAATTGCACTTAGAAATTGGTGGTCTTATTTGGAAAATTTTCTTCAAAGTGACATATCGATTAAATTTCCATTCTAAGGCAACAATAAAGGATTCAATAGAGTTCTATAAGGGTCACATGCAAGAGTAACAATCTGAGTTTCAAGACTATTTCCCCTTCCCACTGTTCCTAAACATCAGAAAACTGAAAGATTCAATATAATGACTTCAATAATAAAATCACAAAATGGAGGATATATCATTATTACATGATCAAAATCAAAATCAAGAAGAAATAGCAGCAACTTCAGATTCTCAAATTGTATTAATTATAATTATATGGCTGTAATTACATGGAAACAAAACCTCAGGCTTAAAGCAATATATTTCTTAATTTTTCTTCAATAATATTCATGCCAGAACAGTATCATTTGCTGTAAACACATTACTGAGTATATATATATATCATAAATAACCATGAGCTTACCTGGATGAAAACAAATGAAAACTTTCTGGCTTAATGCATTTTGTTAGACGTTTATTTTCCAGTGATTTAATATCAAACATTCTACAAGGTACCTCAGTGATCATATTTTTTATTAGAGGACTTCCAAATGTACACTATAGCTGCATAATGTTTATTTACTTCCTCTTCTGTACAAAAGGATTCAAGAAAAAAAAAACTTAAGGTTAGTGCTTCTGCTATTAGTTTCAAAAGTTGAATACACCTGCAACACCTAATTTTGACTATGACATTTTCGATCAGTTCTGTCAAGTGCCTTTTCTTCTATGCTACAAAAGACATCTAACTGAAAAGGCATTACCCAGAACTTGAAATTCCTATGAGCAACTCTATTTAAGTGAACACTATTGTATGACATCCATCTGCCTGCCTGAGATAAATTCATTCAGTGAAGTGGTCATCTTGAGCTTGATTTATTTGAGACAGTGATGATAACCGTTATCCTGCAAAAGGAGGTTTCAAATACAAGTATCTGCTAAAATATCATTCACACCAAATATTACAGGAAGTCAATGTTAAAACCTAGGATTAAACTGGGGATCTGAGACGATCATTCTAATGCTCTCACAACTGAGCTACTTTGGCTTATAAGTAACTGTTTGATTATTGCCCTTGTCTAAACCTCTAGTCTACACACATATATATATATATATATATATATATATATATATAATACTGTAAATGATGTCCTTCTAAATACAACCATGATTTCATTAGTTGGTTCATTTTGGAGACCGTTGTTTTAGACAGTTATTTGTATATAAAAAAATTACACAAGTTCAGAACTGGTCAAACTTACTTTGGTCTGTTTCTCATAAAGCATTTCTAGAGATCTGTTCATTTAAAAAATGTTTTGAAAAAAATTATCACCGTATATAAGCTTTTAAAATTTGGCAAGACCATTTTTTTAAAGTTAAATCTAATAGATCACAATTAACATGTAAGTTGCATAATATGAATGTTTAAAACATCAAGGAAGCAGGTTAGGGATAAAAGAATTGATTTTTAAGTGCATAAGCAAATGCACTTTAATGTGCACTCAAGACAATCCAGGAGATGTTTGGGTACAATGGATTCATTTTACATCAGTCTTTTTGAAAGCTATATTTGCTCAAAATTAAGGCAGTTCAGTGATGAACTTCCTTCACATCAAGATCTTTCCCTAGCCAAGATCTCAAACTATGGCCTCTTCTCACATCACCATTCTGGTTACATCAAAATTAATTATTCAAAGTTCCAACTAAATATTCACAAGGCAACTTTAAGCATCATTAAAATAAATAAAAAAACATGAAATTTGTCCAAAATATCTAAATACAAATTCCATTATTATTCTTAAAATTATAGCAAAGCACTGTATAATTTAAGAATAGATATCTGACACTAGACACTTCGAAATACACATCATATATGTTAATTACTTGAAGTGTGGATCTAAGCAATTGTTGCACTTGTTCACTGGTGGTTAGTTATGTGTTGGTTAAGAGACATCAAGACTACTATTGGAGTGGGGAAAAATGAGTGAGATAGAGAGTGAGTGGGAAATGTCCGTTTTCGTGGGATTAAACAATGAGAAAAGCCATGCAACCACTAATGTATTTCCTAGTTGCTGGACTAAACGTGTACCGTTTTCACCAACCTGGATTTTATGGTGGAGGTTTTGGTTCTCTTACTTTTGTCTGTTTTCTTTTTCAAGTAGGGAGGGAGGGGTGGTGATCAGTTTGGAATCCCTTCAGTTAATTGCCTGCATTTGAAATAGATGAGAAAGATGTCCCGAGTCAGATTGAATTAAAGACTGCAAGCAGGACAGGAAAACAGAACCAAGAAAGGATTGTTTAAAAGGGGCAGAGATCAACAGGACCAAAAAAAGGAAAGTAAAGAATCAGGAAGGGGGGAAAAAACGGGGCTGAACCTTGCTGTTGTGAGGCAAGGAGACTGGCCGCACCATGAAAAATCACATCATATGTGTGTGTTGTCTACAACTGGCTTGGGCACCTGAAGAAGGAGGTAGGAAAATGGTCAGAAGCATGGGGGAAACATTATATGGTAGCACATTTACACATGACAAGATGTAACACTTCACATGATGGAAAGGTAACAATCAGAGGCAAAAGAAATTCTTTGATAAAAACAAACAATTAAGAAAATAAAGAGCCAAGACATTATGAACTTGGAAGAAAAAAAAATTGGTTTCTGACCAATCCTTAATTTGCATCTACGTTTTTCATGTTTTGTATTGACAAAAAAAAAAATAAATTAATAAAATAATTTTAGATGCACGAGCATCTGTAGTATCGATGACCATCACTGATAGAATGACTAACATACTGAAACACTCCCACCACCTCGTTTCCTCCCCTCCGCCAATGAATATATCTGAAAGTGCAAGGGAGACAATTCGTGTTGATTGCGTTGAGAATAACCGTTATTTTGAAAGATTCTATTGACTGATTGGTCTCATTTGACAGCCTTCCAGGATAGCAATCCATGAGATTGAACTAGCGCATCTATGATCGGACTTTCAGGCTTGTTGATAAGACAAAACAATCCAGCATACAAAATCTTTTGCACAAATAATCAGTGATTTTTGCCTGCATGTTAAGATTAGGGTCACAGATTTATCTTATTATTTACAAAGTTTAAAATCCCAAAACAAGAATTGTAAATCATTGAAATCATAAAGAAAATTATCAAAAAATAAAATAATATAGCAAGAGACTTAAGAAAATGGCATTTGCAAAGTATCAAAAGAAGCTATTAAATTTCTGGAAAAAAAGAAAAACAAAAAAAAGAATTTGAAACTACAAAAATAAAATTTCAATTAAGACTCAGCAAACAAAAATGAATATTGAAAGTAAATAAGTAAGAAAAATGTGCTTTGTGATAAATGCAGAAATAATTAAGTAGATAAGATGAACAGTTCTAGACTGAAGAAAATTTTATATGGAGTGTTCTTCACTGATGTCATTTTGTAAAATGGTAGACATACAGTACTGAAAAAATTTAGCCACTGAAAAATGAAATCAAAATTTGACTTAACGTTATACTTTTTCGATTTTTTCTCTCAAGTTGCAATATTTTGTTTCCTCCCAGTTGGTGAGAGGTAATCCTCATGCAGTAAAATTCTATTTCTTATACAACTTTGTAATAAATATGTAAACAAAATAAAAATGACCATTAACCAACTATTTGAAGATTACTTCCAGGCCCCATTACATTACATTCATAACTTGAAAATGGTAAGTGATTAATAAAATTGAGAAGTTAGAATTATCTATGAATAACCAAAGAAATAACACAGAGGAAATTGTAAAAATCTAAAAATAAAAATCAATTTATATATTATATTGACTATCAAATTAAACACAACAAAACCTTGACTTGCTTGTAGTAATCAAATGTTTTAAAAGTTTTGTAGTCTTAATAGCAGAGCTCTGAATTAAACTCAGTGAAATTAAGTCTAACCTCTAGAATTACCAGTGATATTTTGTTTTTATGATCATTTAGTTAAAAATGAAGAGAATTTGATTAAAACTGGATGAATAAAAGCATCCAACCAATAAGGATTATACAAGGGTAAATGATACATTTATTTGTATAAATATTGTCTGAAATTCTGAGAGGAATCATCATCATGCTGGTATCAGTTAATGCATTCCTTAGCTTTCATACGTTGGCTATAACAGTGATTAAATCAATTGGGATGAGAATATTAGTCTGACTAAATTGTGGAATGATTTATTTATATATTGTACATTTATACAGACTGATATATTTGGTATCAGATTTTTGATATGATGTGATTGAAAAGAATCTTCAAGCCAAGTAAATTAAGTTAATATGATACTCTATGGCAAAAGAGGGAGAAATATAAAGAACATTCAGTGAGTAAATGATTTATACTTCAGATTGAAAGAGTATTGGCTGAACAACATGATTTTGGATCAGAGATCTGTAGCACTAGACAAAATAGATAATGAAAACTGATTGATCAATATTAAATAAAGAAAGGTTTGAGCACTGCAGAAGCAATACACAGATTGGTTTAGAGGAATAAAAGTTTGAAGAAAATGAAACCCATTTAATGAATTTGGAGTGTTCACTTCCAACTCCTTTTAAACATTTAAAACCAACCGATATTTTTTACAGAAAAATTGGTATAGCTCATATAAATACATCAAAAGCATTTGCAACATCAGTTAGAACAGATTTAGAGACTTGTGGTAAATATCAAACATGAGAAAAATAATTGATTTTATACTTGCAACATTGATAACACTGTGCAATGCATTTTTTTCCTAGGTAGTGAGTGTTATTTTCTAATTTCTAATGCATAAAAAGAATAGAAAATGGCTATTATTCCATCAAAACTTTGCTTTTATGACCAGGACAGTGATATTCATACATAGTTGATTTTCTTAGTTCAAGTGATTATGAAAGTGTAAATTTGCCTATTGCCTAGTTGGTTTTGAATAGATTTCAAATTATTACTGTCCTGGTCACAAAAACAAAATTTGAAGGGAACAATTCAGATTTTCTGTATGTTTTACTCATAATCAAATAGGAAAATAACATTCATTACCCAGGAGAGGAAAAATTTTTTTACATTTGCACAGTGTAAGAAAGAAAATGTAGAGTCAGTGTTTCTCTTTCAAGTATTTGAAGTAATGAAACTGGTATGTGAATGTTCTTTCACATTTTACACCTACATTACATATAATGGAGACAATGGATCAGATTAGTTAGCATTTCAAGTTTAAGTAGCGCCATTGCTCAACTCTCATCTTCATTTTGTATAGAAAACTTTCAAACAGTTCTTGAAACAGTTTCATATTCCATTCATTTTCTTTTTATAAGAAATTCAAGACAAGGAAGAATAATCTCAAAAGATGAAATCAAATAATTAGAGGAAAAAAAAAAAATACTTGGTGATTTGAGGATTTCAAAAAATTTTGTATTTACAATGCTTGAAGTCTTGATAAAAAAATTCAAGATGAAATCAGTGAATGAAATAAAGATATAAACAATCTTACCTGACGTTCCATAGAACAGTTCTGGTCTGTCCAGGATGTCAGTATCATGCAGAAAAGTATTGATGCCATCATCGCCATACATGTATGACTCATTGTTATCTTCCATTTGGCGTGACTCAACCATTTCCAGCCAATGGGAATTATGCCATCGAAACTTTTCTAACTGAATTTTTTTGGCCCATTCTTCATCATATTCCTGCAATGTGCAATTAAGTGGAGTATATTGAGTTTTGGCATAATAAAATCTTCACGGGTCTCATATTTCTTTTCATGTCGACAATTTAGAATTAATGAGCAATTATTCTATTGGGAGATAATTGTCCTTACAGGGTTTATAAATCTGAAGACAAAAGCAGATACCTTTCGTCAAAAACAAGAAAAAGAATGGTTGAAATAATAGAAAAAGGAAAGAAAAAGTTTTACTCATTTTTTTTTCATTATTTTAGTCGACTGCTACCAAAAAAAAAAATTTTTTTTAAATATATCAGTGCAGAAACTTTAAAATCAGGGTTGGCTAACCATGTATAGAGGGAGATGGGAACTCACCAACATCTGTTGGATAAGGTTGAAATAATTGGTACTGGAGAATAAGATAGGAGGAATCTGCACACATACTATGCTTAAATCATTCAATCAGCAAACCAAATATAGATAATATATGGGAGCCACTGATCAAAAAAGAAATTATAGGCTCCAAAAATGTGCAGAGATACAGAATATGATGTGTTTGGGAAGGAATGTGCATGCCCCAACAGAATAAGATTTAACTTTTAAAAAACAAAATAGACACCTGAATATGGCCCAAGAAACAAGAGAACAGTAAAAAAGAAGAATTAGTCTGAAAAAGCAATCAATGAGTAGAATCCCGTGTCTAAAAACATTCAGACAATGAATATCAATATCACACATTTTGGTGGGTCATTATCTTAATTACTTGTGATATTATCATGTAGAATTGTTAAGACATACTTACAGCAATGATATCTAAAGTGTTATCACAGACCTTGCGGATTTCAGTATTTTTATCATTCATCAGGTCAATCAAATAGGCAGGAGCTTCTGTGAGTTGTATGTTAAAGAAAGCATCTATATATGCAAAACACAATTCGTATACATATGTATATATATATATATATATATATATATATATATATATATATATATATATGGTCTAGAAAGCTTCAAACACTGACCATTAAAAACCTTTTTCAAATTTTTTTTTTTGTTATTTCAGAAACTAATTTCCCAAAACCTGTTAATATAATTCATGTAATTTTCTTCAGTGTTTTTATTTTTTTATGTTTTACATATACTTTATTATTATTGTTGGTACTATGTGTAAATTCTCTCTTGTAGGGATCATCAGTTGTTTACCATGTAACCATTTGAGTGATTTTTAAAACAATACAGTTATATTAACATGGCGACCCAGCAGTGTTAAACACCATCTCCCTTTCAGTTATGATTTTAATACATAGCTTCTATCATACATGTACTTATTTTATATAGGGCATTATCATAATGTATTTTATATGGATGTTATTGCATACTAGACATCATTTAATCATTTTGAAATGGGGCTTACTAACAAAGGTTACCAAAAAACAAATTTAACAATGAGGGATCAATAGGTATGATAACAGACATGACTCATTGTTTGTGTCACTTCTATTGAGTGTTCACCTCTATGTATACATGTGTGGAAACGTTTTGATGCATTTTGATGGTTGCCAACTACCTGCAGCATTTGCAGAGAAAACTGTATCCTGTTTACATGTTTAAGATTTGAGCAAGTTAAAAATACACATTGCCACCAACACCTCAACAATCAAAGATTTAGTAAACAAACTACACCATTCAAAGCTGTATTTATGCAATACTATGCAAGGACTGTAGCAAGCTCTTCAGAGAAATGTTGAAACCTCTCAAGAAAAGGATATCTGAACACAAAAGAACCTTAAAATTGGAGGAAAAGACAAACACCCCGATTAAACATAGAAACACACACAACTACTATTTAAACTTTCACAAAGCCCTTCACATCAAAAATATACATGATTCCCCAACACACAGATGTATCGAAGCAGCCCTTATATTCCAATGCAATATGATAACCCAGAAGTAAGGACATTTCCAGATTGCAAACCCTTTAAATGCATTGATTTTGAAACAGAATCACATGAACAACACGTTACAACACTAACATACAAGGAATCAGCTATCGCACAACAGACCCTTTAAGAAAGAGTATGAATACATGCATACCAACCCTTTTAGGAGAGGAAAAGTCTCACCCACCATCAACCAAGAAAAATTAAAAATAATACATCCCACCCCATATATGTCAACACCTATCTTAGACACCTCTACATTCTAAAAATAAAAAAAAAAACTTTCCTGAAAACTGACCATTTTCACCCTGACCCCTCCTCTCAGCCTAGTCCAATACAAAGACAGATACAAACAATGATTTACAAAACTTTCAAATTTCAGACTATCTTGACTCACCAACAGATGCAAACATCTCTCCTACTAAAAAAAAGCCACAACACAGAAATATCTCCATTTTATTTCTCAAATCTCAAACAGGTAAAGAGCAGACAGTTTTCACTGCAATTGCAGCAGTTTCTCTGAAAAAGGTATTTGACAACCATCAAAATGCACCTGAACATACCCACTTGTTGATAAAAATGTTCAGGATATAACACCTGGTTTTTCTTCAGGTTACTCTTCACCCTCCAATTGTCATTTTATCAACATTCTGTCAAATCATCTCACATTCATACAACAAACATACATATTTTTTGTGTGTATAACTCGATGTTATGTCAAACATTGTCAAGCAATAAGCATGACTGGCAACAACAATATAAGATTGTGAACAATATTTTTTTGAAGGAGGGGCAACAGTTTTCAATGAGCATACAGATACTACACACTGATCTTATGTAGAAGTGCCAGGGAGCGATCTTTTGATTCAAGGCAGAGAGCACGCATATTACACTCTGAACTTTTATAAAGGGCTGGGGAGTGACATACTCTTTGATTCTAGGTAGAGCTACAGATACTCTAATCCTAGGCAAAAGTGCCAATCTATATGTAAGACCTAATACACACAATTATGTTTTCATCTACTCAAAATGATCCATTCAATTTGATGAATGAAAAAATAAATAAAAAAGTCATCCACTTGGACAAAAGGTGCTATTCCTGATTGTCACAAGTTTAACTGACAACAGAGTAACAACAATAAACAAAAGGATACGAGTTTGCTTGATGATGACTTCTCGGGTGGATTCATGGAAAATCATTTGATAGAACACATACACTATCTGGCAAACCATTTCATCATCTTCTTGTTTTGCTGGAGTTTTGAAAAAAATACCAAACAATTTCATTAAATTTCATCAAGAACAAAGAATTTCAGCGCAAGTTCAACTTTAGGGTTAAGATAATAAAAGCTAAGTACCATATTTCACAATGTGTAATCCACTATCATAGATAATCCCCTGCTGCCCCTAATTGAGCTTCTAATTCAAATGAAAAATGCATCATTCGATATATACAATTATGTATTCAAATATGTATATTTCCATGGATAATATGAACCTGGATATTTTAGCTCAGAATTTTCAGAAAAAAAGCAGATTATACAAAGTGAAATATGGTAAACTGAACTCAAGACAATAACTAGAGATGTGAGATATTGAATTTGCATGAAATTAACCAGAATTCTTTTTGGCATTAACATGTTCACTAACAGACAACACACGAGCATTTTGTGTATTGCCTCTGATATACGTGTGCATCCTTTCCATTTTATCCAAGGAAATGTGAATTGCTTGCTCAACATGCAAGTTTTTGCCTAGCAGTGGATGTGTCTGTTTTGTTTTACTATATGTTGCGCTTTGCAAAGTAGCAGTGAACTTGTTAATAAATAAGCATATTAACAAATTATACAGATTCAAGAAGATTGTAAAAAATGATGTTTAAATATCTAATATCAAATTAACCATCCAAATTTCTAACCAGCAAGTAGGCTATAAATAAAATAAATAATGAAAAAAATCAACTAACCATTGAGGAGTTCAATAAGAGCTTGAATAATGCCGGAATCAGCCAAAAGTTTTGCACAGCTGTCATCATTGCAAACTGTACCAACCAGGATAACAATTTCCAATACAACATCATCAGCATGGTTACCTGAAATGAATACCAAGAAAGCAAAATATCAATCAATTATCATCACTGGTATTGATTCCATCTGTTTGCAATTTCAATCAGGTGTAAACAGATGGAAAACTATATAAAAACTACTCAGTCAAATCTACATTTTTTTTTTTTTAAACAAACTGAAAAAGCAAAAACTATTTTTTCATTAATTCTTATATTTTTCTGATTTCTATTCATCAGATTGATAGAGCATTGTGAATGACTTCTTTGTGAAAATACATTAAAATTGTAAAATGAGAATTGGTTTTGTAGATAAAAGTCTTGTTCATAACTAAACGATGCCTATTTCATTGATTTTCAAGTTACTTGATCGAGTCTAAACAAAGATAATATTGTGTTTAAAACAATACAAATACTCAAATACATGAATTAAAAACCTTTTGTTAGGCAGTGATCACTAAAAAGACTGAACTGAAAAAAATACAAGTGTGAATGATATAAACAAAGGGACCATTTTATCATGAACTTACATTGTAAATTAACCTCACCACTAAGAACCTATTCAGGAGAAAAAGTAGTAAATGTTTAAATTTGTAGCATTCTAGATTCATTGGTACATACTATACATACAGACTAGCTTAAAAACTGTAGAAATCTATGTTGACAGTTTAAATAACAGTTCTGGTTGATAGATTCTAATATATGTTAACATTAATGAAAAAATATACAAAATCTTTAGATTTAATGTGTAGGTAACAAAGTATTCTTAAAGACATAAATTTTAAAGGTTTCAGAATACAATATAAAGTTTCCACAATTCAATCTTATTACAACTTGGAAGTGGATATTTTTTTTCATACAAGCCAGAATGAGGAGTTTAATAAAACTTGAGCAAGAGGTTATCTTACTAAAGTAAATGATTCTTACCTGGTTGAAGTTTATTCTTAATCCATGGCACAAGATTGTATTCTTTGAGAATTAATTCATAATTCAGCTCAGGAATGGTCAGATTCCCCATAATACCCAAGCATTCCAAGGCATATTCTTCATTATCTTTCAGTATCATTGCTTCTACTAAGTCACCAATGTAATCCTAGAATAATAATGATGATAAACATTGATTGGACATTACTGAAATAATTGTTTATATTTATCACAACGTTAATAAATCATATACAAATCAATAAAGTACTAAAACATTTTCAATAATACATACAATTAAAGTACAAATACATTTTAAAACTGTTTCTGAAAACCTTTTTTCAAGTTTACACACAACATTATATGATAGAAAGATATTTTCTGTAGAACACAGGAATTTAAAAAGGTTACTTCTACACAAAACAAATGTACCTCAAAGAAAATATATGTTTTTAAAATGTATGGACAATATTCCAGTGCCAAAATTGGCAACAAAACTTTATAAAGTGATACTTCTCCATCATAATTTTATGGTAAATTATAGTAATAAAAACAATGGTAGCCACGCAAGTTAAATGACGTGCATTCATGCATGCATTAAGCATCTGTACCAATAGCTGGTGAGAGAGCAGTAAAAAACTATATCAGAATATCAAACCTTGAATAATAAACCTATTAAATTAGCTACAACCAAAAATGCAGTTCTCACTGAAAAAGATTTATTGGTTCCATAATTATTGTCTGAATAAAAATGGATAGGAACTATTAGAAATACAGATCTCAAATTGGCATTCTACAGTAAAGGGGAGGGAGGAAACAATGACAGACTTTCAAGATTAGAAGTGAAAGAATGAGTTTATTAAGTGACTTTGTATAATGAGTTGAACTTACACTAGTCAAAATCAAGCAATTGTGTGTAGTAGTTGCATTTGAAAATAACATGATGAAAATTCACACATCAGTGAGAACTTCATTACAAACTAACAAGAATACACAAAATGATTCTAAAGTAATTTCAATGGAATTTTGTGTATTAATTAAACACAATCCAATTTTTTTGAATTGAAGAGTTTTTATTTGAATATTGGACCATTGAAAGGAAGAAATTTGATACTAGTAATATTTGGTTAATAAATCTATATAATAAAACAAAGCCTTGATTTAACTGCTATCATTTTTTATTAAGTAATCTTTCCAAAAAGCTCATACAGAATCCTATATCATGCAAGGTAACAAAGTTTGAATTTCGGAAACACAAGAAAAAAGTTAAAAACTATACATTCAGTTTCTTTACATCAAATTATATAACACTAGCATAGTACCCATAAAATATGATGGCATTATTCATATTTTAGTATAAATGTATTCATTTGCAAACAAAAGAGTGCATAGCTTGAGCAAAATTCATTTTTCTGCTAATCTTCTACATTACTTGATAATTTTCTGTTTTTTGATAATTTCAAAAACAATAAGGCAACAGAATTGGATGAAAATACTATTTTTAATATGAGAAAAACATCAGCTTCATTCATGAAAAAAAATTATAGATGCCAATATTTGTTTTCTAGTTTTTTAGTAATATGTAGACTTGAACACAGGTACACACCTGTTAGCTTTAGCATATGCAAACAGAATTTCAAGCTTTGCTTTACCCACTTAATTTTTTCTTAGTTCCTGCTACACACAAACAACTAACAAACAAACCATAACATCATTGGCTTTTATACAAGAAGAAAGAGCTTGTATACCAAATTGATCAATATCCAAATTTTAAAGTCAATTTTATTTAATCAGAAAAAGTTTTTCAAATTTGGAATGAATAAAGTAGTTATACTTACAATAAACAAGTTTTTGGTGAAACCATCATGCTGTGAGATATTTCGTAGCATCTTCATTAAAATTGGATCCTTGAATTTGAAAGCCCTTTTATACAGCATCTTCAGTCCATTACCCTCAGATATAATCTCTGCTGTTCGTTTGCTAGCAGCAAGGTTTACACAGAGAGCAAGCAGTTCTTTATCCGTATCCTCTGGACTCTCCAATAGCATCTTCATCACCTTGAGGAAGAAGGAAAAAAAAAAACCCCCATTAAAACAATTTACTTGGAAATTTACGATTTGATAGTTTTCAAAGCTGAGAAGATAAATGCAACATAAGAGAAGCTGTGTTCAAGGATAGACAAAAATGAAATTAAAATTAAAACTCGTAAGTGTAAGGCAAAAAAAAAAAGGCTTTATTCTCTCTTCAGCTCTATATGGATAACAGAAAAAAAAATGAAGAAATATATATTTAAGACAATTCATCAGATTATACCATGTTATTCATTGGGATTTTGATAAGCAAATAAATATTAGAGAAACTAGAAAAGAATATAAGACTTTGGAGCAGAATCAAGTGATTGGGTCAGAGATATAGAATTACTATTTACTTGACCCTAGCTGGTTTAGCTGAACCATTAGTCTTATAAACATTTGGAACTAAAAATCTGCATGCTGGGAAATCAGAGATGAATAGATGGGTATAAATTCATAATAAACGTAATTACAAGCATTACTTACCACTGGAATGCAATCTGTGTAAATGAACATGGATTTTGCTTTATCATCCATGCTAATATGGTACAAAATTCCCAAGACAATTAATTTATGATTTTCATTATCTAAAACATAAAAAGAAAATGAAATAATTCAGATTTAGGATATGACACAAGATATAAGATTAAGCAGAAAAACACATGCCTCAATTATTTTAGTTTCTCTATACCAGGGAAAAAAAAAAAAGATGAGATTATTATAAAAAATTAGGATGTTTTAATTGAATATCATCACCATCTAAATTATCTGTATAATGAAAGGGACTTGGCAGGAGTCTACTTTTAAGTTGTTATTTAAGGTGACTTTCATCTTTCACAAAAATTGCTGATTTTGTGTTTTTGAATCTTTTCAAGAGTAAATATGAAATAATCAAATCCCATCAGATTACTTACTCAGTAAACTGACCAATTTAGGTAAAAGGCCAAATTTGATCATTTTGTTTCTTTGTTCAGAATCAAAGGAAAGATTTTTTAGTAGTCGTAAAGTAATGTTCAGTAAGTCTTCATGGTCACAAGGAACAAGTGGAGCCAACCGCTCAATGATGCCATGATCAGCCTAGACAGACAGGAAGAAAAAAAAAGAAGCATTTAAATAATTTTACTCATAAAATGTTAAACTATTTTATTAAGTGAATACAAAAAAAGTAAACATACTAATATCTCAAAGCAAAAAGTATGGGTACAAGGCTACTTCTCCAGATAAGTAAGACTTACCATTTCATTTTTGTTTTCTATGAAGATGCTCAATTTTTTCAGAAATGATACAACTAACATTAGTAATTCATAGTTTTCATTTCTGTCCAAACATTTTACAAGCAAGAGAACTATTCCTTTGTTTCTCATCTTCATTTCCACTTTAAGGTCCTCTGCCAAATTCAGTAGGAGATAAAATGACACTGAAAAGAAATAATCATAAAACATTTAGAAATGACAGAGGTAAAAAATAAATACAGTATTCACAAACAATCACAAAATTTTACCAAATTTATCATAATTATGGTCCATGATAATTCTTTCTCTGTTCAGACACATGCATCTATTATGACATAGTCAACATCAGAGATCAATGCTATTATAATCATTATAACTATTAGTGTTGAGGTTAGTATGTCAGTTTTGCAAACTACTGATGATGAGTTCATATTTCACTTGGTATTTTATGAATGTAGGCTAAGGTTAGACTTGGTAGAGTCTAATAACTATCAATTATAACAACTATTTAATTAGGGCTAGTTTTGTAGTTTACACAGGATTTAGATTAGTATGAATTTCAACTAAAGACATTTTTGAGTTGGTTTCTAAATCCTATACGTATTCGATGTGATTTTCAAACAGATGACAAAGTATATTTGGTAATCTTAAAATTATATCTGACACAATAGTTTCATTAAAATATTCCACCATATGGAGTAACTATTATTTCCATAAAATTTCAAATAGGCTATCATAAATATAATCAAGATGAAATCTTTCAACTCACCTCGTAATAACTGATCCTGTTTTTTGACAAGACTTTCAAATTTCTTCAGGCTTTTTTCATATTCCTCTTTTGCCTTGCCTTTTTCATCCTTCTCCATTTCAGGTGAAATTGGTTAAGAAAAATATTCAAATTTTATTTCATACATACTTCAGCAAAAACAACTCAAACATAATATATATGTACACAAAAGCTCCTAAATTTCTATCAATTTCACCATTAGATTCAAGATTATTATTACATATTGCCAATAATACACGCTTCCCCTGCTATCCAAAAGTGGAAGATTCCTATCAAAATCTTTTGTAACCTAAAATAGCATAAAGCGAAGAAGCAATTACTATCAGTTTATGAGGGGAAAAATATTTGAACATACCCAGACCCCCTGAAATGGTGATTATGGTATGTTAGGCTTAGTTGTCAGCAGTAGGGGAGGTAGGGGGTACAGGAGACAGACAAAGAGGGTGCACACTGCTTCTACAAGGGCTTATGGCAAAACTAATGCTAAATGCTATTTTTGCTTTTTGTCTTTTTTGCAAAAGCAAAAAGTTGCATAAAGCAAACTTCCAAAAATATAAGAAAAGAACAGAGATAATAGCAAAGAAACAATCATAGATTAGAGAGATTAATCCTGATAAGAGAGTTAACTTTTTCAGGATTTGTTGTCCCTGTTTGGAAATTCTAATGTCTTTTAATATAATAGTTATTTTTACACTCATTCAGGCACCAAAAGGATATACATGCTCTTTTTCTTCTTCTGTATTTCTTCATTCCAAAGGTCATATTTCTTCAGCTCATGGTCAATGATAGTCATACATAAGGCTCCGATCTTGAAATGAAGTATGACAGCATGGAATTGGGAATAGTTAGAGAAACAAAAGAATATACAAATTATGTTGGTTGCCAATTCTGTACTTCGTTTCCAATCCTCCCTCAGTACTCGGGTCAGTGCACCAACAACAGTTTCTACAAAATAAATACGGGATATATTTAGTTTTATAGAAAATGGGATGAAATCATCTAATCTTTACAATCATAACTATAAAATAAGAATAAATTAAAAAGGTTCCTCTTTGTATATTCATATCTTTTTTTTGTAGAGTTCTCAATCGAAAGACTTTTACATTTTAATGGTCATGAATTTTACCAAAATAAATACAATAATATTTGCAGAATATTGATAAAAGCTCAACAAATGAAGACAAATCATCATCATTATTAATTGTTGACAAGTATTTCTATCATATCTCTGTTGCTTTTTATAGCAAATCTCTGGTGAGCATTTTACAACCACTTATCGGCAAGGCACTGTCATGTTAAGACAGGCTTCTATCTTACTAAAAACTGTCTTTCTGATTCATGAAGTCATGATTTACCATCAATATGCATGCAGCTACGCAGTGCAAGCAGACAAAGGTAAAAATATTGAGGAAAAATAAACGAATACTATCTTTATTCCTTTTCACAAATACTGAATCATAATTATAGTTATATGCTCAAGATTTCATACATAAAGATTACAAACCATTACCATTCGGTCATTATATCTCAGATATGTTGAGATTTTCTTTTATATGCAAATCTAAGCATGTTATTCTCATGTAATTTGAACTAGGAAATAATCCATTGATAATTTCAGAATTCCTTTTCTTGAAATAGTAATAGACATAATAATAACTTCCTCAGCAAATAACCAGCATTTTAGTTCCTAGTTGAAGCCACTACAAGAGATTATAAATCAATTACCATTTTGGAAAAGTTCCTCCAGGTTATCAGGATTTCTGGCAAGCTGTAAGAAAAGTGCTGAACCACGTATCTTCTCTGGTATATCTTCATAAAGGAGTTCAAGGTATCCCTCTGTGTCATTGAGATTTGCTTCCTCATCCAACTCTGTGCCATCATTAAGTGCCGGTTCCAATGGCTTGTCAGACAATTGTGTTTTTCCAGAGGCTACTGAAACACCAAAAAAAAGAATTATAACCCCGAAAAAATTACATGTCAGAAGGAAATTTTCAAAAGGTTTCATAAAGCTAGAGCATATTATTTTTTATGAGGAAAATCTTTTTCAGTTAATGATTTCAAAATATGAGATCTACTCATTCATCAGGATAAAAGAACTAGTAAACATAATTTCAAAGAAAAACAAATCTGAGAGAGGAAGAGAGAAAGAGTTTGATAAGAGTGAAGAAAAAGAGAGGGGCTGATGGCTGCTACCAATTATATACATATATATATATAAATATATGTGTGAATGTGCCTAACATTTCTTCTGAGTTACTTTTTGTTTATTTAATCCCATAAAAGATAATTATGTTGTTTCTAGCCTGAACACTTCTTTAGTTTCAATCAAATAAAGTAAAAGAGACCTTAAAAGTGAGCGAAACAAATACATATCATTTAATAGGGATAAATAACAAGTACCTTCATCTTTGATGCTCAAAAATGATTCAAAATCATTTCTGCTGAAATTAAACTATAATCTATAAAAAAGCAAAAAATTTGATTTACCCTTTGGTGGTGATGATTCCTTTCGATTTTGTAAATAATACAACAACTGTTCAATCTCTGGCAACTTATTCGGAGAGATTAGTTTGCATTTGTCAATAATTTCCCGGGACAATGCAGAGAGATCAGTATTTTCATTCAGGTTTTTCACACGTATTCTGTGAATATACAAACAAATCAGACTCAATAATACAATACTCAACCGCAACTGTACGTGTTACTTTAAAAATGGAGAAAAAAAAAAGGGTTAGCAGAAGAGAAGACATTAAATCTATTGCCCCAGATAAAAAGGAAAGTGAATGACTTTTTGGAAAATATTCACTGGGGGCTTTAATTGGGATTTTGGACCATATACAATATCAAAACTGTATTTTTTAAAAATTTGTTTCTTTCCTACAGGCACCTTTATTCAATACCTCTGGCTACAATGTACTGTTTTGGCTACCTAAAGGTCTCATACAGATGGACAGAATTGAACTTTTAGTATAATATGGACAGACAGATGAATATCAGATTATTATTATTGGGGATGAGCACTAATACAGATTCCACACTATTATCATTCATTTGCAAATCACCTGGACTTTTGGCCTCCTTTGAGTTAGCGCATTTCATGGGTACCTAAGCTTGAAACCTCAGGCTATAATACGCCGGTTTGGCCACTTAAATGTAACATACAGATAAATAGAATCAAACTTATTATTTCATAGATAGATAGAACGGAACTAGATCATTATTATCGGGGGTGAACCTGAATGCCGACATCACAAAAAGATTTTCTAGGATCAATTTTCAAATATTAACTTGCTAAAAACATGCCTGGGATCCCACTGATACACAAGAAAATTTCACTGGGATACGTTGAGAGGTCCCTGAGTTATGCTGTCATATACGGACAATTGGTGAATTATAATGGGATTCAGTTATTATTGCAAAAGATTTATATGAATCATTAATTAGGTAGAATGAGGAACAGGGAGCATTGAATTGTTGATTCTATTTTTTTTCTACAAACATAATGAACTAACTACATTATAATTAATATAGACAAGGATTTCCAGAAATTTGAGAAAACGCTGATTCTTGCTTTTCTCAGTTATGCAATTAAGCAATCAAATTTTTTAAAACTAGGGCAGTGCCTGTTCTAAAGGTGCAGGTTATGAAGGAGTTGAGGTGCGTGGAGCAGCCTACCATAATTGTATAGCAAAAATAATTTTCTGTCTGTCATACGAAACTATGGCTTTAAAGTATTTCGGTTACTTCTCTTTAAGGTGATGAATTCAGATATTTCGATTGACCAAAGCTCAACAAAATCACTTGACCAACCAACCAGCCAAGTGGGCTACAAATTCTTCTGTTTACTTGTTTGTGTATGTGTGTCTCCAGGTGCAACTGATCACATTGTTGATGCTACAACCTTGAAAACCTGTAGGAATATACCTTAAACACTTCCTAAAAACTT
The DNA here is from genome assembly GCA_963457665.1 of Thysanoteuthis rhombus. Lineage (NCBI taxonomy): Eukaryota > Metazoa > Mollusca > Cephalopoda > Oegopsida > Thysanoteuthidae > Thysanoteuthis > Thysanoteuthis major. The sequence continues at coordinate 47,371,624 of OY735212.1, read as the reverse complement.
TTTTTTTCTTTCAAATCCTTTGGGGGTGGTATCAATGATCATTTTGGATCAACATCTTGTGCTGATATTTTCTTAGATAATTTTAGATAGAATATCTATTTTTTAAAGATAATTTTAGATAAAAATCTATAATTCAAGATAAGTTCTGGTACACGCACAGGCTATGGTGATTCATTTATGTGAGGTATGAATCTAAATTTAAATAATTCTAAATGATTTATGTTTATTTGTATTAGAATTCTTGAGAGCCGTTAATCAAAAGAACTTGACTAGACACTGCATTGCCTCATGAGCTAAATAGTATATCTGGCAAATGTCAACTTCTTCCAGTTATTGAATAATCATGGTGTATAAAACACACGTACGTACACACACAGATAGAGAATTTTTCAATTGTATCACCTGCTTTTGGACTTACATGAACTGAAAAACAACAATAATCTTAATAAAAGAAGATGAAAGAATAGAGTGAGTTGATCAAGTGGATGATTTCTCTACTAAAAGTACAACTCAATTGAAAAGAGGAAATTGAGTTGAAACATCACTTAAAAGAGAAAAAAAAGAAAAAAAATCCATTTTTTTCATTAAACAGAATCAAGGTATTAAGGCTTACACTTTATTAGAACACAGCAAATACTTTATAATAAAATGAATAAAAACTTAGTTTGCTTACATTTTCTGACATTCTTTTCTCTCCCCAAGCATTGGGTCACCAAGCTCTCCTAAGATGGTAGCTTCCAATTCATAGTTCACCACCAAGGCTTTCTCTGTAGGATGGACATCTATACAGCCACACTTGACCTTCCTAAACAATAAGAAAAAAAAAATCAAAGAGCTTTTAAGTATTTTCCTTCACAATCTGAAAAGAGAAATAATTTCAAGTAAAGGTGTAATTTTAAGATCAGAAATTAAGTATGTCGAAATCAAATTCATAAATCAAAAGATTTCAAGCAAATTAGCCAAGTTGAAAGTAATTTTAGTAGCAGTTGTTTCCCAACGGCTTAATATAAACTGAGGCAAAGACATCTTTCTTCATTCAAATTTGATAATCCTATTCAATACTGAATATTTAGTTTTCTTACATCTTCTGACATTCAATTGTTGATCAGGAAATTATGTTCTCTAAAGAAATCTGATGAATGCTTTACACAAACACCATGCTCTAATATGTTTATTTTTCATTATTTCTAGAACAAGTTTTCTTCCTTTGATTCTCAACAAGTTGTGATTGGCTATCCTGTTTCCTATATTTTCAAGTTTATTTTTCACATAAATGTTCAGTTTTACAGGCCTTTTCTTTTTTCTTGTTGACATTGAGAACAGCTGGTTGAAAAGAGGAGGAAGATTAAAGTGCACAAGAGTCTTGAAAAATTGGAAGTCAGTAACTACAGTTACAGCTTGTCCAAAAATTATTCTCAAAACATTTTTCAAATCTATACCAGAGCTTACCTAACTGATCTATTAAATATCTAATGAAGTCAGTTATGAAAAGAACATAACTAGATTTTAACTTAGTTCTAAATGGATAGGATAAATCATCAAAAATCTATAACATTTTATTAAATTACCTCTGCCAACAAATTTGGAGAGGTATATGTATTTGGTAGAGTCATTCCATGTCCGTCTGTCTTCTTATTTGCCCACAAGATATCACCAGAAGTTCTTAACGTAGTTCAATATAATTCAGTTGAAGAGTGGGCAATAGAGTGAGGAAGAAATGTTTGAATTAGGGGGCAGATCCAGGAATTCTTTTTCAACCAAGAGAAGTTTCTTTTTTATGCAGTAAACCATGAAGGTCATCACAATATTCTCAAAAGTCCACAATAAATTTCAATGTAATTTTATGGAAAGGTGAAAATAGGCTACTGAAAAGCAATCAAGTTTTTGGTTGGATCTAGGTACGATTACCTCCCCTGTGTCATAGTTATATGTCCACACTACATGATGTTGCCAAAACTTCATGTCTGTCCACATAATCTCTCCAAAAGTTCTCAATGGGTTTAAATAAAAATTTGTGGAAGGGTGGACAATAGGCTATGGAAGATGTGATAAATTTGGGGGAGGATCCATGCAGAATTACTTCCCTTGACAATGTTGTTGGCACAGGTATGCGCTCTCTGAGAGCTTTCAAGTTGCTATTTGTACTTGTAAAGAGATCTTTTGGAAGGTGATTGACTAGCTGGAACCATCATCAAATTTTAAGTATGGAAACATAGAATGTATAAAAAAAATAGTTTTTCACTAGAATCTTTGGAAAATTTTGCAGACATAACATTTTTCAAAAATGACAGTTTTTCAATGGAAACCTTTTGAAAATTTTGCAGACATGGTATTATCTTTTAATTATAGTTTTTCGATGAAAACATTTGCACACACCTGATACTTGAAGAAAAAATTTCCCCACTAGATAGATTTGCATACATCCGATATATTTTTTTTACAGATTTTTTTTAGATTCCTGGTGTTGCCCAGGGAATAATAACTTCTTTCATATCAAGGTGGGTCCGCACTTACTCCCTGGTAAATTTTGGCATTATTTCTTTGCTCAGCCCTCCCCCAGTGTGTTATGTAGGAAAACATATATTAAGAAACATGGTTTACCTCTGTCAATGAAGTTGAAAAGAGGTATATGTTTTCAGTTTTACTGTGTTATCAAATTTGAAGTTTTTCTTCTCCCAGGCAATGCCAGGATTTCCTGCTAGTAAAGTATATTGTAAGGCATGGTATTACCACACTTCTGTTCTCTACTAAATAAATGTCATCTATGTCTATGTAACTTTGAAAACAACAAAGTGCATAATTTTTCAGAAATATTTTTACTTAGTGTAATTTAAACACAAACCATGAGGAATGTTTCATGCCATGAAAATAACTAAAGATTTCAACAAAGCAGAAATATTTTAATTGTTTCATAGAACAATCAAAATATGCTGAAACATCTCAACTGTAAAAAATATTTTCAAAATTTCTTTTGTAATAAAATGAAATAGCAAGAAAAAGATGCGGTTAAATTGACATTTCTGATTCTTTATACTCACAAAATGTTTTAAAAAATAGCATTATTTTTAAAATACACGATAAGAGACCATTTCAGAGTAATATTTTTCTCCATGTAAAATTGATGTATTCTGAGAAACTATATCAGTTGAAAAATATAAAATTATATAGCAATATAAAATATATCAGATGAAGCAATCAGCCAAATAAAGGCTAAAAATTTAATAGGCAGCCAGAGGGATGTAAATGTAAATTGATCAGGAAAAAATAGAATGGGTGAATTAATCTGAAGTGAACCTCTTCTGGCAGATTTCCAAATGCTTGATTAATTTTCAATTTCTTGCTACAGAACTAGAAAATAACACACAAGGCCCTTGGATCAATACTGTAAAGATAGAACCCAGCATAACAATAACAGCAATATAGGGCATGGTTGGAATGCTATATTATGGAGGAGGAGAAATAGTAGCCAAATAATATGGCTACATCAAAGATGCATTTACCAAGAAGCTACAGGGGTTTACCATTTCTGTGGCTAATAATACAAAAGAAAAAGAGATGACTTAAGAAGCAAATCATTATATCAGCAAATTATCAAAGAACCGGAGAAATATTTTTCTCTTCCAACTATTTTCAAAGAATTGTAGAATGTTATCAAAAGAGGGAAGGCCGGAAATTCAGTGAACTATCTATAGAAACGAGACTGTGCAAAGATAATAGAATATCAAATTGGAGAAAAAAAAAAAGATCTAAAAATTAAGGTTAAAGTAATATATTTCCGTCAAAATATCACAAAAAAAAAAAAAAGATTTTTTTTTAAATGAATATAAAAAAAAAAATTTTTTTTAAATGGGAGTTTTGACCAAATGAGATTCTCAAAATAGAAGAAGTCATTTATAGTTATTTAAAAGACCCTGCCCAAAGTGATAACAATAACTTCAAGTAAAGGATATGAAAATTGGAACAATTTACACTTATTGTGATGAATCCCCATTCATTTGTTAAAATTCATTGTTATAAAAAACTTTTCATTGCAACAAAAAGAAAAAAAAATTATTACAAAATTCAATAATAACTTTCAATTCATTTCAAATCAAGTGTTTGAGACTGACTTTGATAACATGATCTGGGATTATAATAATGAGCTTCCTCTGTATCGATGGAAAAAAAAAAGGAAATTTTGAGAGTTTACCTTGCCTAAAAACAGCAAGCAGAGAATATAGGATTCTTAAGCAAAAACCTGAAACTTTACAGTGAATGAATAAGTAAAATTAATAGAAGAGGATTGAATTTTTTCAGATTTAAATAGGCCATCTCATTTCTTTTTGAATTTTCTATCAGGCAGTTCAATATGAGAATGAATATAAAAGCTTGAATGTACAGAAAAAAGGTGCAAATGTAAGACTTCAACACTTCCAATAAACAATTCATCTATTTGTGATCATAAATTTATCATACACAAATGTTAACTGTTTCAAAGGAACAATTCAATAAGTACATAACTTTAGAACGATAAAAACAAATATTACTACCTTTATCCCATAATAGTTGTTACATTTAGTAGTAATTTTTTTATAGGCAAATGTAACAACTATCATGGGACAGAGGTAGTACTTTATAAGCAGATACGGATTTCTTTTTAATTATCATGTCATAAAATGACAAAATTTTCAAAATTTTGTTCAAAGATTCAGCTCAGAATATTTAAAATATGCAAATGGAATCAGGATATCTATAGCAAATGCACAGAGTATAATTTTCTGAATATCCGACTCCAAATGATAAAAATGAAAGATATTGTTCAATGTTCATTGGAGGTAGTTAAAATAATCATCCCCAATGGATGTAATGATTTGATATTGTGTGTACTTTTGAGAAAAGTAACGTCAGAAATAAGTAATTCGTTTTTGTATAACTTCTAAAAATGTAGTTTACTGCTATCAGATTTCTTTTAATCATTTCCTTTGAAAATTTCAAGAGATTAAATCTTCAGAAAAAAAAATGTTTGCAGCTTTGATAGAGTAAAGGCAATGGAGAGCTTGATAATGTTTTTATTTAAGAAAACAGTAAACAAACTCTCTTGATGATTATAATGGAGCCAACTTATGTACCAAATACAAGACAGGTATTTAATTTTATTAATAAAACTATGCAAATATTACACTGTGTTCAATGCACTGGTATCATAACTAGGAGGTCAACTAATAAAGCCCAATATTGACTATTATGAGGCTTGGATGAGTTGCAGTGAGCGGTAGTCCTCCAAATACCTTTGTAAACAATTCGTCTTATAGTCAAGAATATATGGTAAAACAAATGGCATTATATTGAGTGAGATTGGGAGAGGGGAAAGAGAATGGCTTTTTTCTAGAAACAGTGAAAGATCACTTCGATATGAATATGTGAAGTAACAAATTTTCTAAGAAGTTTCTAGTTGTTCATAAGCACATAGCAACACAGGTGGCAGCTTCAGAGTATTCTTTTCCAGCTAAGTATTTCGAAAGGTGGTTTTGTTCACAGCCGGAGTTGTTTTCATGGAATAGGCAAAAAACTCAAGAAAGCAATAGAATTTATTTGGAAACAGGAGGCAGGATTAGAACGAAGAATAATTTCAAGCTGCATGATTTTAACATATGGAGTTTAAACTTGACTTTAAAAGCCGCATGAATAATGAAATCCATCTGTATACTAATGAGAAAATGCAGCTGTATTTTTTGTTGGTAATGTTTATGCATATAACAAAGAGGAGTGAGCAGAAGTTTACAAAAAGAGGAGTTTTGGGGTAGGAAGCACAAGTAGTGTGTGGAAATAAATAGATCATCAGTTCCTGTTGGAAAGATTACAACATTAATTTCCAAAAGGAACTAAAGCTGTCTGACAGTCAGAAGAAAATCTGTAAAGGATACTTAATAAACAGAGATCTGTCTGAAACTTCAATAGAAATTTCCCATAAATAAAGTCTGATCATAGCTGAAACTTGCTTATTCCTTGGTACAAAGATTTCTTCAATGGAATATAATCAAAAAATGGAAGAGGAAACATAGTAAGATACATAAATCTACCAATAGAGTTCTTTAACCAATACCAACTTTTATCCATAGTTTCATTATACATCAATCATTTTCTAGGATATTTTACTTAGAGAATTATTTTCTTCAATAAGAATAGAACTAGTTTCCATAAATACAAAATCTGTCAGGTTTAACAATATGAAGAATATAGATTGAAAATAGGTTCATCATAAATGATTATTTTAAATCATTCAATTGAAAATTTATCTGAAACTATCCTAAAACAATTATTGCTAATTATCAATTCTTTAACTAGGCTTCTCAAGTCATTTACATGAAGCCAAAACTCCTATGCAGATTTAAGTACTGCAGTAATCTGTTTGGAAAATAAGTATTCATTGCACTGTACAGAACAACACTCACAAGCTGACATTTCATCTGTGACACAAGACTGAAGATTTGTTAAGACGAGTTATTTCATCTATGATAATGAAGTGATTGAAATTTTGACAAGGAAGGTTAGTAATGAGATGAAACAGAAAACAATATTTTATTTAATGTCACATATATTCTGTAGTGTAATAGTTAACCAGGTTTGGTATTAAGTACATAAAAATGTAGCCAATTTTCAGAAACTAATAATTGCAATTATGCTACTGACACCTTTTTTTCAGACTATATGAAAGTTTATTAAAAATTATTGTAAAATATATTTAAACAGATTATATTAAAGGTTAATCAAAATTCAGGTTATTCTTTTAACCTAAAAATAATCTTGGGGAAAAAAAAAAAAAAAAAAATCATATCAATTTACTCTTGAATAATAAAACAGAAAGGAAATACTTTATATTTCTCCTATTCAGGCCAGTTATTAATGAAATGGACATGGGTTAATATTCTGATTAAATCAGAAATACGAAAATGTGAAAGAAAAAACAAATTAAAAAAATAACACCTAAATTCTCATGAACTAAAACAGAGAATTCGTAAGTGGAAACTCAGCAAGCTAATCTAAAATTGGTAACTAAATGTGATATTAGACAAGATATTCTTATCTAAACATAGTACTTAATCTGATTGAAACGCAAATGCTCAAGAGGGAAGTCATTTTTATTTTAGGTTTGAGTTTTTCTCTCTTGATATTAGAGACTATTCAAGAAAAGATTTCTTCTTGAAGGTTTCAGTAACAGCATTAAAGATTGAAGAAACCCAAGCGCGGAGGACGGGGGGAAAAAAAGGAGAATGTCTAAAAAGCATATATATATATATATATATATATATATATATATATATATATATATATATATATATATATATATATATATATATATACTTATCTAACAAGAGATGATTCTGGTCCTTAGAGTGCTCATTTTGGGGTACCAAGAGATGTAAACTCACTAGATCTGGTTTCATCACTCCCATCCTTGCCACAAATGACTGCATTTAAAACAGACATCAAGGAAATATCTGATTACAGTTTTGTGGTTTGTGGGAAGAACTCGTACAGCTGAATGAATGGATGGTGCACAAAAGACATAAGTGCCACCCAAAACTAAAATCTCATCCAAATAGTTCCGAGAGAATCAGAAAGCCTAACATGAACAGAAATCCAGAGATGTGTTCTGCAGATAACATTCTATATATACAGTAAACTCTCGATTTAACGGACTAATGGAGACGCACGGTTGTTTGTTGAAGCCAAAACCCCATTAAACTGAATGTTTCCTGAGATAAGGCTTTTTCACTCATTTCAGACATTTAATGCAAAAGTAGCTTTAATCAGATATCAAGTACAAATTTATTACATAATAATACATAACAAGTTGATGAAGTTAGCAAAAAGAAAATGTCTGGTTTTAGTTATTTGCCATTCTGATATGGTTTGCCAAAAATGTTCATTGTAAGAGACAATTTTTCATTTAATTCTAATTTTTGTGCCACATTCAAGTATGCATACTTTCTTTTTAATTCTTTATCAGCTGATGCCATTTTGAATTGTAAGGATAGCTAAGTTATCTAATGAATAAACAATCGCAAATCGCAGATGAAAACACAGAATGACCAAGTCAAAATGATCAGCATTTTATACATTTTACCCGTTTTTCATTAGATGAAGTATTATAAATCGTTATTATTTTTAATATTTTTATGACTACTTTTTACCTTCATCTTAATTTTATTAGATGATTTTATTGCAACTTTTCGCTCAGACCAAGTAAATGAGTATATGCCTCAGATTTTTGCTATCAGTTCACTGCCAGAAGGTAATCTGTCCGAGCAAAAAGCTGCAATAAAAAGCAAATAAAATCAAGATAGTAAAAAAGTTCAAGGTATAAAGTAGTTATAAAATTTTTTGAAATGATGAAGTAACCAACGTAGCCAACTTTTTTCAAATTCTTATATTCAAAATTGATGCCAGAGAAATCTCAAAATACCTAGTTGCTCCAGAAAGTTATCAAAAAAAAATTATTCAAACTTGAAGTAAATGAAAAAAAAAAATTCCTACATGTTCTAAGGGATTATTTAAAAAGAAGCATATCAAGCCTTCATTTACTGCATGCTATATCAAAATGAGAGAACTAAAAAAAGAAAATCTTAAAGTTTTTTTGTTTTTTTTAAATCCAGATGTTTTGAGTTATTATATGACCTTCAATTCATTGTGAAACTTTTCATTTTTAAGAAAAACCGGGATTTTGCATTTATCTCTATATACGGTTATTTAAAAGAAAAAAAAAAGAAAAAAAAAAAAGATAATTCATGTAAGCTGAACCTCCTTAAATATGGCTGAAAGTAAGTGCCCAGTTTAGCCTAAGAGTTACATAAATCCTCTACATTTAAAACAGGTTTAAAACAGTAGAGAAAAAAAGGGGGGTTCAAAATTGATATAAGACTGATATTTATTCTAAAAATAATTTTTTTTTTAACAGTAAAACAAGATTTGTGATACAGGAGTGGGGAAACGACTAAGAAAAAAAATTATTCCCCTTGAATCTTTTGTAAAAATATTTCAAAGCTGGACATACAGAAGGGTTCCAGGTTTGAGTGACATAACTGGGTGTTAGACAAAGATATTCTTCATTTAAGTATCAAAAATCATTAATCTTTAGGATTCCTTTTTACTTTGAGCTTAATTTTTTTTTTACTTGCTTTTTTAATTTTTACCAGCCTTTACAAATTAAAATAAAACTTCCCTTCGACAGATTTTTTAAAACCTTTTTCTGGAATTATGGGTTGAGGGGGGGGGGGTGAGACATTCAGTTTTGTGGTCAATCTTAATGAATAAAAATTACAATAAAAAAGCAACTAAAAAATTAAGACAAAATCTCTTCCATCATTCACCTATTTAAAGCTTTCAAAATCTTTGTAAGATTACGCTTTTGCTATCTTGTAAGATAGCTCAACAGATATGCCTGCTATCAATTACTAATTAACAGACTAAAACAAGCTTCCTGTTTGAGAGCTTCATTAAAAAAAATCTAAAAATATCTGAGGCTCATTAAGAAATATCTAAACTGATATCCAATATCTACAAGCAACAAAAATATCTAAATTTTGATATAAAATATCTAAGTTGGCAACATTTTTAGGCAATTCTACTGTGTGCATGCACACTTGGTTACAGTGCCCACTAGATCAGAAAACTGTTATATCAAGATCAGTTAAACCAAGTATTTACTGTTTTATATATATATATATATATATATATATATATATATATATATAGTATATATATATATATATATATATATATATATATATATATATATATATATATATATATATATATATATATATATATATATATATATATATATATATATATATATATATATATATATATATATTAGAGAAATACAGACCTATCTTACAAAAATAAGTCCATTGTATAATTTGAGCATGACAGGTTCCAAAACAGTATTGCTAGTTATCAAAATTTAACAATGTGAAATATTGGTCACCAATTTTCTGGCAAACGGTAATTATCAACAAGGAGGTGATGAGGAATCACTTTTTCTTTCTCTCTCATGCAAACATATATGTATATTTGAGCAGTAATATCCAACTCTTAGATTAATCCCTTTTTTGGAGTACTTCAATGTACAAGTAAATGAATTGGGAAAAAAAAAAAAAAGAACAGTATATACATATTATCCACTGTGACACAACAAGACTACACATCCTTAAAAGGGACAAAGATTAGGAGAATAGATAAAAATGGTCACAGAAAGGAGAGACGAATGATAGTCATTGATGGGATCAGTGAGAGAAAAGCGAATATATTTTAAAACCAGGACAAACAACAGCAACTCCCTTACTCCCTTCTCAGTATTTATGTCAATAATATCATGAGAATATTTCTTTTCTACGAATTCTCATTTAAAGAGTGCACATTCTGGCTTCATTTGACAGACAAGTTTCAGACTCCCCAGCTATCATGCATTTCTGGGTGTTCATTCACACACTAAATGAAACCATGGGTTTTTGCTCCCTGATGAACTGCATAATCAGAACTCCAGCTAATCTGATGTATCTACAGCACGAGACACACAAAAACTCAACTAACTTCTATTTGATATGATCTCTACTAAAGTCTCACAAATGAACCTCGACTTTCCTGACACACTGTAGTGACAGAACACTTGTACCAGCTGAAATTAATGTTTGTTCTTGAATTTCCAATTTGTCTGCTTGTCATTTCCTGCCTTGGTCAAGAACATAAGAAGAATGACAGAGAATAGCAACCTGGCACACTACACAAATGTAGTATACTGCAATGATTTTATACCTATTGATTATGAGAATGTGAAGACTATAATATTACATCCCAAAGCTCAGTGATTTTTATTAGAAATTGATATTTTACTGCACTATTTTTGCTCAAGTATTCAAGTATTTAACAGTTGAAAAAATTTGCTTGGATATAAAAACTGAATTTTGTTATTAAGTATTTTCATTACCTCTCCAAACAAAGTTGGAAAGGCAGATGTACTCATTCACACCTTTCATCAGTCAATCTGTCAGTCAACAAGATATCTTCAAAAGCACCCAATAAATTTCAAATAAATTTTGTTGACAGGTGGGCAATAAGTTGAATTTTGGATTGGATCCCAGAATTTTTTTTTTTAATTAGGAAACATCTGTCTGTTTTTTCTCCATACATTTATGCATATGCTCATGACTGTCCATACAATATCTCCAAAAGTTCTTGATGAATTTCAATTAAATTTTGTCAAACGGAGAGCGTTACACTATGGAAGTGATTAATCTGGGGGTGAATCCATGTGCAATTACCTTCCCTATGTCGTAGTTATATATCCACACAACATAATATCACCAAACATTTTTGTTTGTCCACACAAAATCTCCACAAGTTCTCAAAGAATTCTCAGAGAAATTTTGTTGAAGGGTGGGCAATGTGCCATGGTGATTAAATTTGGAGGCAGATCCAGGCACAATTACTTCAACTGACAATGGCGTTGACAGAGATACACACTCCAAGTACTTTCTAGTTTTTATCTTTATACATAATTATTAAAGAACACCAAGTATAGATTTTCATCAATGTTCTCTATGAATGGTACTAGTAATGAAGCTCTCTGAATGAAAGTAATTGGTGAATATAAAATAATATATAAATATATTAAATATATTTCTTATAAAATATCACCAGATCTAGTAGTTTAGTGAGGAAGAAGAAAAGCTCAAAGAATACTTTTTTTCCTTTTTCAAATACCTGGCATTTTTTAATAACATTCACCACTCAATGTAAAGAGATTTAGATGTTGGAAGAAGATACAAGTTTAGTCTGCAAGGATTAGGATAATCTAACATGGATAATGACTGCAGCTTGTTCAAGTTTGCAGGATAATGCATGTACAGGAAGATTTTGAATCATAAGAGAACCAATGAAAAAAAAAAAAAAGAAAGAAATGAAATTCTAATCAGCTTTATTTGATACACGTTGAATCATTAAAAAAAAAAAAAAATCAGCTATTCCTACACAGAAAAAGCTCTACACTTTGCTATGAACTTGAAATATATATAAGCATTCATTTACCTACATGGAACTGTTCAAAATCTTTGATAAAGAAACTCAATACTGTGAAAGAGACCCTCTATGTGACAAAAGTATGGTGCCTGAAGACCAAGGATTCAGATATCTGGGCTACTCAGCATTAAACTATATAAAAGGACAAATGAAAATCTTTTAGCATCACTTATAATTAACAACTGGAACCTTACATTTTGGCTATAACAGTATCTTCATCCTCCAATGAAAAACACTTTTATAAATGGAGTTCCCAATTAGATCAGCAACACTAAATTATATGAATGTAATTAATAAGCATTATACTTTTTAGCTTCTCCAACATAGAAGATAGCAGAAGATATAATATAGGGATCAAAATATTTTTTTTCTAGTACCAATGCTATAAATTGATTTTACAATATTTAATTTCATTTGTGATCTTTTGTCTGTTATGTAGAGAGAAAACAATTTGTTTTTCTAAGCAGAGATGTCTTCAAAGTTGACACAAACAGAAATATATAAATTTTCATACCTCAAACTTTTCATTACATATAAAAAAAAATACTAGATTCTTAAATCTTCTCACAGAATCCATATTGTTAATGAGCTTTTTTACAATGGAAACAATTCCATTCTGGACTTTTTTCATTGATTTTCTTTAGTTACTTGAAAAGCATCAAAAAAATTATTAAAAAGAAATTCCATTACTTACATTAAAGAGCCTCTTTATTGCAGTGATATCAATGGTATTTTATTTTTTTCAAAATTGAATTTCTACATAGATGATCACTGAACCAAACAAACAACATTGAGTTATTTTTGTTTTATCAATGCTATTGGCACATTCGGCCCAGAACCTTGCATGTAAGCACTCTACTAAACATCATCCAAAAATGAATTTTACATTTTTGAAAATGAAAAAAAATTTTTTTTAAAGAATTTTTGGTGGTGACTTGTAAAAATTCTTGTGTCATCGCTATTGGACACACCATTTGGCCTAAAACCTTGCATCTCAGTATGAGTACTCATGAGTAGACATGTGCTGAAAACATTTGGTTTTTTAACTTTTTTAATCTAGTCTCAGGACTACCAGTTTCACCTTTTGGCACAAAACCCTGCAATTATACATGAATATATCTTGTAGATTCCTGCCCCCCCCCTTCTTAATGCTTTTTTTTTTCCTAACAATGCTTAGGTGTAAGAAGCACTTCTTTAAATTATATAGCAGAAGTAGCAGAGATATACACATATGCTCCCCCTTCCTATTTTCTAGCAGGCAAAATCAGGTAAAAAACTGAACAGTAATTTTTATTATTTATTTCTCACTAGATGACGGAGTGTAAAGCAGGACATCTCGAAGTCAGGGTCAGGACACCTGTGTGGAGTTCCCGAAGATTATTGGGGTCACATAAATATTTTAGAATCTTTTTTAAAAACTGGTTTTATGGATTTTAGGAAAAAACTGTATTTTTGTGAAAAAAATAAAAATAAATAAAAATAAAGTAATGTCAAAATGAATAAGTAATCTATATAATCCTAAGAACCTTTTTTCATGTTTTTCCCTTGAATATCTTTCTCTAGTACAAATGCACACATGAAGTAAGAAGTACATGTAATTTCTACTATTATATGTGTGCAAAGAGTCCCTGTGCAAAGGGATAGTTGTTGAATTCTAGCATCCTACAAGATAGAATGGCCAGCAGGCAACGTGGTAGTCATGGGTAAAATTCTGACCTATTTTCTATTCTGATATTATTTGCAAGCATCATATTTCAAAGCTGATACTGAAGAAACATCCATTTTTTCTTGTGGTATTGATCATTTCTTACTGCTACAGCACAATGGAAAAGAAAGCAGTAAATGGACACATTCATGACAAAGATACATCAATAATGTCACAGAAAAACATTTTACAAAGAACCACTAACATTCTAGACAATTCTGTACTAAAATGTACGAATCAATAAAAAGCATTTACAATATATGCACAGGATAAATATGTGATGCGTAAAATTATATTCAAGTAAGCATATACTCCCTGAACAGCACATATTCTGTCGTTATGTACACATGCATTTCTGTGTTCAGGTATTTGGATGGGGAAACTACCTTCACATAACCTTTCGGCAGTAAATCGTTCGTACAGATATATTTCTTTTCTAGAGTTACAACTCAAAAGATATGAATATGTTTTTCCAATTCATAAAACTTTTTTTTACATAGTTTAAATATAATAAGATGATACTTTAAGTTAAATATATCCATTTTCAATGATTGGATTTATATAATACAATTATTCGTATTTCACCATAATTTTTTTATTTTCAAATTTTAAAAATAGAATAATGTTCACAAGCAATTTCTCAAATATTTATCACTTTTATAATAAAACTACTTTAGCAAGCATTAAAAATAATGCAATAAAATGTACACACTATAAATTATAGTAAAACACTTAGACCCCCCCCCCCCAACAAAAAAAAGGACTCAAGAAGGAAAAAGGAACATTGATAATAATAATGATATAATAATGCTGTTTGATGCTGAAATTTTCAAAGGAAAATCAATAAGCAGAAAGTTGTTCTATATTTATGTATATCGATTTATAAAAATGATCATTGATCTAACAAATGAGCTGCAATTTCACAAAAAGAATCTTCTGATCGAGAATTTGAAGAGCAAAATCAGAAACTGTCACCAAAGGTTTCTTCAGTTTTCAAGTTGGTCTGGCTGGCTACGTATGTATGTATGTTTGACACATTCAGGCTACAGTTTGTGCACTAAAAATGTCGAGTTATGCCTTATCATGACTAGTAAAACCTCTTTTTAAAAAATCCCCCCATAATGAGTTTTTACAGGGGGGGGGGGGTAATTTACAATGTAAGTTTATACAAGATCGGTCCCTTAGTTTGTATCTGGCGATTGTTCACACTTGTCTTTTTGAATTAAGAAAAAGGAACAAGAAAAGTAACTTATTCATTGGTCACACCTTCTTCCTATTGTTTAACCATTCAGGTGAAAGATCAGTCGTATATCTTTTTAGATCAGTTCCTGATTAGTCAAGATATTAGATTTTTTTTTTTTTGCAGCTTTGCCTGAAGAAAAGGATAATGCTGTCAAAAATTTGAAAGAAGGAAGAAATAGCATTTTGGGGGTTTTCCAATAGTCCCCATCAGAAAAATTTTCATAACCAGTGGGAATTTGTTTTATTTATTTATTTTGTTAGATGAGAAGAGGTTTCAGTTAAGTGAAGGGGATTAATATTAATGATAATGACCTAGTATATTCATTCTTTTTTGGCAGGGAAAAAAAATGCATTATTGAAGGTGGGGGGGGTCATACTTTAAAATTATGGCTGTTAGTTTTGGGTGGGGACAAATGAAAAGACCGATGAATTTCATCAAGAGACAAGTTACAACTAATTTCGGTCAAAAAATTCACAGCAACTGTAACAATGCATTTATGTGATTACTCACGCTCATCTATTCAGGTCCTTTGCTTTTTCAATTTGCATGGCATATCTTCTAATTTGCTTGTCTAAATTTTAGATTTGTTCACATAAAGGTATAGATAAATGCATAGAGAACTAAAAAGCACTTGGAGAATGAATATTCCTGCCAACGCCATTTTCACTCACTGTGTGATGGAGACATAGCTACAATCTAAGGGAGGTAACTGTGCATGGATCCATCCCAAAGTGCAATCACTTCTCCTGAAGCCCATTGCTCACTCTTCCACAAAAATTCATTGAGAACTTTTGGAGATATTGAGTGGACAGAAAGACAGGCGGCTATATAAATATCTCTCCAACTTCCTTGGCGGAGATAAATGAAGAGAGTTCTTGTGCAATACTTGAAGGTAAGGATTTAATTCATGAAGTATCAAGAAATATGTCCAAGGATATTGTGACTATGTAACATATATTTCAAAATGTGAAAAAATGAAGAATTGATTGTTTTTTTTTTTTTGTTTATTCCTTTATATCTTCTTAGTTGGGTTCCTTGTGGAGCTTATGGGGTGGAGTTGCTGGCTCCACACCCAAGCCTCCTTTACCTGGACTTGGTTTGCGAGAGCTGATCCCAACATTTTTTCAATCAGGGTAATCTTCTCCAAGATGGACAGCCTCACAGGCTTAAGTTGCACCGATTACCCAGCAATTCAGCCAGAGCTGGAGGGGTAGAAGTGGATTCATGCTTTTTCCAATGGCAGTAATGTGAAGTGAACGTAAACAGCCTCAGATGAAATTTGAATTCAGGCTGCGGAGTCTGCTTTCCATGCTGGTAACTGTAATGTCACTCAACACCGCCAAAGGAAGAAATAAAAGTGCCAAAAATATCAAGTATTCAACTATTTTACTCCCACTTTTCTCATATTAGTTCCAAATATACACAAAATCTAAATTTAGGTACAACTTATGTAAACTGAAACCTAGCATACCCTTAAACATATCAAGACAAACTTTCATGATCTTCTTACTTTAACATAAGAACAAACACATACAAGTGCTTTTTATTCATAGCCATTTCTTCATCAAAAACATATTTTTATAGTATGCAGTTTTTCTAAATTCAATCATTTATTTCTATTTCCTCAATTATCACAATAATTTTTATAAAGCCAATAGTATAGGAAATTTCATAATCTTTCAGAAGTTGAACATACGTTGGAGAAGATATAATGTGATTGAACGTTGGTATTATATCTTCTTCAACCAATCTTAAAATTAATCTATATTATGTGAATTAAGACTCGGATTATCATCAAGAGAGAAATGAAACCCATCAAGAGGCTCCAAGATCAGGCAGAGGCTGCATGGATTTGGCACTGTGACCGAAAAAAAAAAAAAACCCCAACAAAGCTGGTTGGTATTGCAAGATACTGCAGGGGATAGTTATAATGATACTTTGCCCCTAAAATCATGCCTGACCCCAGGATCATCATCTGATGGAGGCTTCCATTTATTTAATATTTAGTTGCGCTGTATTAAATCATTTTATTTCTATAACACAACATTTTTTAAGTCCTCATGATAGGTGCACAGTAACAACGGCCAAGGTTAAGAGGGCACAAGTGAAAAAATAGGAAAAAATGAACCAACCAAAATAAATTGTTTATCAAAAATGAATATAGACATAAATGAATTGTGTATTAACAATTTTCTGACGTAATTGAATCAAACTTATCCCGTTTGATTAGATAGACACAGAATTTTTAAAGTCTTCGACATCCTATTTTAAAACATACTTGATATCTATTTTAAATAGTTTATTAAAAATAAATATCAACTTTTTCCACTTGTGTCCTTTTTACCTGGGCCATTATCCTTTAAATTCATCATGATATACAGTTTGAGTAAAATTACACATGCCAACAGAATAATTATTCCATAATTTGTTTATGGAACATTGCATGGAGAAGATATAACACTGATCTTAACAAAATATCAAAATGGTTTTTGGAATGAATAATAAAGACTATTTGGAAACCTGCCCTATGCTCTTTTAGGGGGTACCTGAATTCAATACCTTTGGTTACAATTCAATGTTTCAGCTACCTAGATGTAAAACAGATAAACTGAATAAGACTTTTAGTTTTAGATAAATGGAAATCAAATCATTATTATCGGGATGAGTACGACATAGACCCATAACTAACTTGTTAAAAAACATGCCTGGGGCCCCATTAGTAGACACAGGAAATTTCATGGAAGTTGTGTTGTGTGGTTTCAGAGTTACATACAGACATATGATGAATTATAGTAGGATAACTGGTAGACATTTACAGCTCTTTCTTCTTCTCTATTGTTATTTTACTTACAGATAATTTCTAGATTCATTTTATTGCAAATTCATTGAATTAAGGACAAATCCTCAGTAATATATGCAATAAAGACAATGGACTTATCCAAAATTTTAGAACTTCAACTACTGGATCATATTTCATAACAATTTTTAACTAGATTTATATTTTAAAGGCAGATAAATATAGACAGCATTTTAAGATTGGAATTTATTGATAGAAAAAAGAAAAGAAAGGTACACAATCATAATGATAGAGTATCAACAAAAGTAATTATAAGAGTGGCTGACAGGTAGATTAAAGCGTGTACTAACAAGTTGAAGCTATAGAACAAAAATACTTTTACCAACCATTGAACATGCAGATAAGATTGAGAGCAATAATTAACATGGTAACTCAGGAAATAGATGAAGCCAAACAGAATTTTTGTCCAAGATGAACTGCAGAAACTTTTTCTGATAATCTTAACTATTAAAAAGTTATTTGATGTTTAGACAGTTAATATAGGCAAACAACTTTTTTATATCATGTACTGAAAAATTACATGAAGTATTCTTACTGGTTGAATTTTTCATAAAACATTTTTACTAAATTTGATAAGATTTTCTGACTGAAGTTATATTATGCATGGGCCAAATATTTATCAAATGCAACAAACGTTACTCATTTTTCTATTTACTCTTGTAGACGCCTTGTGGAGCATAGAGCCATAACCACACTATGCCAGCAGACAATCACTGGGGAGGATGATAATACAGTTTCTGTAGCAAGTAGGTTTTTTAGGAGGTGGAACTGCTAGCCCTGACCCTCATTCTCTACACAGGTTCATGTAGGACTGTTTGGTAGGGTTGAAGGGCTTCAACTGCCCAGCTATTTACCCATAGCTGGGGGTGAAATGGATTCACACCTTTCCAAAGGGCATTTGTGCAAAGTGAATGTAAGCTATCTTGGTTGAATATCATTTTCCATGCTGGTAACTGTTACATCACCTAACACCTCAAATCATTTTCCAATAGTTACTTTAATGCTTCATCACTTTCATGGGGAGCAAAAGAACTTAGTAGAAATGTTAAGTAAATTTGTTGTCTGAGGTTTAGATCAATAATCTCCAATATTCCCCGAGTGTAATTGCACTGTTAGCTCACAAGTATGAATTCTTTTCCTCTTGTGTACATATTCCACGCTACCAGACTGAGTTTTATTACATTGAGGATTCTCAAACAAAAAAAAAAACAAAACAAAAAAAACTCATTGTAACTTAAATAAAAGTACAGCAAGCACACAAATCATTCTAAATAGACTCTTTGGAATCTCATTCTAAAATTCAAACAATGGCAGTGTTATTTATCTTCCTTTCTAGTTATATCTACTAGCTGAAAATAACCACCTTTCGGTGGCAGTCACATGCTTATATGGAGCCTACGGCCATAAAACATTAAATCATTACTTAACTCACAATTTTTACGGCTGAAGGCTCCGTAGAGTTTGGGATATCTGCCTTGCAGGTATTTTTAGCAAGTGTTGATAAAAACTGAAGGTAAATTATGATCTTTTTTAAGTAAATAGTAGGCACTTCTTACAGAACATTCACTTGAATTTACTTTTTAATCTACTACAAACAAAATGAGATATGAGAGTAAATTCAAATAAAAAACTGTCATTTTTTCTGTTTTTTTAAACTTTGAGTTTTATCTACTGCAGAAGAATTGAAAGAGATGACAAAATTTGAGAAAAAAAAAATCATTGTTATGATGGTAACTCTTATTACTTGGAAAAAGTAATAATTAAGATTTGGTCTAAATTTGTTTTTTGTCTTGATTCATTACTGACAGGCATCCTAATATGTGAAATGCAAATAAGTAATTTTATGTGCCTCATGAAGGTAAATGATAGTTAAAATTAATACAATGTTTTTTGGCCAAAAATCGGTTTAGTTTACATCGCAGTTTTCATGATGGATAAAAAAGTTTTCTATTTGCTTTCCATGTAATATCATATGAATATTAAAAACAAAACTGAACCTCTATCAAAATAGATGTGGTGAATGTAAAGAGAAACAAAAAAAAATTGAATAGTAATTTCAATTCACTTTGTCAACAAAAAGCCATGACGATAGAGCCATTTTAGTCTTCCGTACTTGAAAATTCTAAACGTTTCTTTTTATACAGCTAAAAAGGGGAAAAAAGCGTTTTTTTTAGATTAAAAAAAAAGTCATGATTTCTTTGGAAATTACAGTCTAAAACCATCTAGAGTGAAATATCTCAAGCCCATAATCATTGTTTTTTTTGGGGGGGGGGGCATAATTTTCAGGGAGATACACTGTGACATAGAGAAATATTCATAATACATCTGTAACATATGATGACTTTATAAAGATTAATATTTAAACAGTGTCTGTAATTCTTGAAAAAGTTAAAACCACTGTCTGAAGCCTAGGATAAGCAAAAACAGAAAGAAAAGAGTACAGTGAAAATTTTTTAAAAATTACTAATTCAATTTTTCTATGATTCAAAACAAATTTTTTAAACCCAACAATATCAATACAACTTAGATGCTGAAATCATCAAAAAATCCACTATTTTAATGAGAAAAATGTTACTAAATCAGATTCAAAATCTTGGAATCATTTTGGTCTGGTTGATGATTAATTCTACAAATTAACAATAAGGGATGCAACAATATAAGCCTAATGCAGGTAAAAGCAGCAGCAGCAGCTTCAATCTGAAGTGCATACAAAACATCCAACAGGCTTCAATTAAAAGTGAATGGGAACAGATGGATTGAAATGCCAAATTGTAATAATCCTAGGATTAGATTTTATGGCTAAAATTCTAAAAAAAAGTTTAATTTAAATTTGGGACAATACACAAAATCCAAATCGGCTTGAATAGAAATTTGAAACTGCAGGAAATTGTGCAGGTTACAAAAAACACTTTTTTTTTTTTTTTTTTTTTAAAACACAGAATATCAATTTTGTTTTCTCATTTAGCCAAAGATCTTTTTTACATTTGTAAATCTTCTTTGTAGAATGATTAACCTTTAGAACTCTGCATTCTTTATTAAAGATACCAAGATTTTGTGTACATGGTAAATTGAAAGCCTGTCAGTTCATTTATGATTGAAATTGACATAACACAACTAGGAAATTCAAACACACTATTGTTTGGCCATCAGCATTGCCTGCAGTGTTAGGACAAATCTTTTGCTCAACGAAGGAAGCTGCATACAGAGTATCAATGGTTAAATAGAGCAGATGATGAAAATGAATCATTTCCATGGTAACATTCAAGAAATTACTAATTCTTAGGTAAAATTAGTCACAGTAAACGTAACTTGTACTTATGAAATAAGAGAATGCAACCATGAAGTTGGCTGAGGGATTAATATAATTATTGAAGAAACAGAATGTCTTTTCACATTACTGACAATAGTTTCTTAACAACATAACTGATCAACAAGCAGTTTCTATATAATAGCACCTATCATAAAAGAATATGCTAAAATAAAGTAACCAATACAGCTATTTTCTCATAATATCACTGAATTGATATTAAATCTCATTTTCTAAGTAATAAGAACCAGTATTTGACAATGATTATAAATAACATAATACAAAGCTTTTTTCTTCAGTTTGAAAATCAAACCTTAATCTTATATACAGTAGGGGAATGCTAGTTTGCAGCTATTCTGAGAATGTGACTGCTAACATCCATACGTATGCACCGAAGTAGTTGTTCATGTTTTTCATGTTGTGTGAACACACCCAGGAAATAAACTTGAGCTCACTTTCAACTAGCAATTAGGTCAAATTCGTATTGTTAGTCCTCTAATTTTGAAGATCAGAGGGTACCAAACTGAAAACTATCAGACAGTATAGTCATTTGAAATATGATTGAAAAAAAGTATAAAAAACAAAAATGCTTTCATGTCAGCCAATATCAAAAGGAAAAAAAATAGAAAGAGTTAGAGATGCATGGGGGATGAATTCCTTCTAAACAGTAGAGAGGCTATTATGAAACAAACTGAATAGTAGCTAATAGTTTGGGCCTTCAGTGAAAAAAGAGCTTCCTGATACAAGAGGGTTTGGCAGCATTGCAAGTAGTGCAATGCTCAGCAGGTAGGAACAGATAGAATTGCTTGCCAACAGTTGGCATCTATAACTCTAGAAAAGTAAAAATTAGCTGAGCTGTGGAGAGCGAGTGAAAAAAATTTGATCATATAAAATCAACCCTCAGAGAGAACAGAGTAAATACACAATAAAAAGAACAATCGACAATTACAAAGAAGCAGAGGTGGTGAATGAAGCAACCTGTTTTAGAGGAGGTCTTCATTTATGGGTAAGCAAGGCCAAAGATGGCATGCAATGTTTCAAGGGAAGAAATATCAATGAACAGAAGCAAGATAATTGCTTTAGTCATAGTTACTCAACATTTGTATTATTTCATACTAATACCTCAGGGAATGACAGGTAAAAAAAAATCTCTTCCACAGAAGCACATTCATCCGTACGAGTATAAAAAGACAAGATCAGGAATAAATCTTTGAAAATGAGTTTAAATTCAATGACTTACACAGTAGCAAAAAGAAAATGTCAAAGAAACAACAGAACTATACAGAATAAGAATAGGAAATATGCATACACACACGCACACACTTAGAAATTGATTTCTATGGTCAGTTCTAAAATGATTCCTTTAAAAAGAAAAAGGAAAATCTTCCCAACATGAATATGTGAGATAGAAAATATTAATGCTCAAATATCTATGATAATACAATTTTTTGCTAGCCAAATGTAAACCATTTCTAAATTTAAGATCTACGCTGAAGTTTTCTTGCATAAACCCTTGTGAAGAAATTTCTGAAATAATAGACTTTCATCACCTTGTCTAATTGAATGCTAATAGATAGATTCTGGTTTCATAGCATGAAGTTCCATTGATAATAGTATGAAACATCAATCATCATAATCATGTTTGCCCTTTGTAGGCAAAGATGATCATGGCTTAAGTTCTGACTGGTGCAGCAGCTGCGGTGCATTGTAAAGTCCATTAGTCGTACTAGACTTGGATTATAGTGAGGGAGAGTTGTGCCCGTCATCAGCCTTACCCTCTCATCCCTCTGTACCTGGGTTCAGCTACAAGACATAGCCAGGATGGCTGCAGTGGATGACCAAGGTGCTCCGTGTGTCATATCATGATAAACTATAAAGGGTACTAGTTTGAGTAATTATCTTGACCAATGATAGGCATACAGCTGGAAAATTCTATTACATAAACATTCTCAGGGCAATGCAAGATTTTATGAAAATCTATTGATAAGTCACCATAAAGTTAAATTCTCTCCAATTCTCAAAATACTTTGGTTTCAAGTAACATAACACTTTCTTGATAAATGAAAAATGACTTTTCTACATTTGAAACAAAAAAACACCACCACTACACTGAAAACAGACGTTTATATTGCCATAGCATAGTAGCTGAGAGAAGATTAGGTTTAAAAATGAAACAAAAAAACGGGGGGGGGGCTAATTCAGTTGTTTAACTTATGTTGCATTCTTATCTATGAAATATTCAATGTACGTAGTTACCTTCAATACCTATGGTATCAAATGCAGTACGAATCAATATCAAATGAATGACACAAGCCAAATTTAATGTGTACGACTAAATGGCACAGAAAACCAAAAGTGAATATGTACACTAAGACATGAAATTACTTGGGTATAAGATTGAAAATGATGACCTAACCAAACAGAATCTTCTCCTAAGATGTGCAGCCTGCATTATTTTCATACATATTAGTAGCAACCAACTGCACAGTCTTCTCTAGTGTCAGAAATACAACACTAAGTAACAATGCAGTTTATCCAAGGAGTTGCTCCCAGATATCTTTTTCCAATAGAAAAATTATCTTAATAGCTACAATTACATTTATGAATGGATACTTATTCACTGCATCAAAGGTAAGAAACAAGCATTCTATAAGTTGTTGGGAGAGGTCATAAAACATCAACTGTAACCAATATTGTTTTTATTTCAAATATTTCCTACTGGGTGCGTTTTATGAATCAATAACAACTAGAGAAATGAAACGGTTTCCGTTCAGTGTTTGACTGGCCCAGTAAAGTCTAGACTGCAATAAGAAATTGATGAAAGGATAATTTCTCGAATAATTTAGAAGCTGATTGCGATATTTCAACCGTTACATAATTTCAAGCCTAGAAGCACAAATACCATTATTACATTCTAAAAAGACTACGTAACGTACAAGTATTTTCACTAATGGGAATATCAGTCTCACGTATATCATTTACGCGTCAGAAATCGTACACATATGAGTAAATAACATAACCGTTCATACTAGACACACTATCCCCAACCATAGCACATATTTACAAAATATCGATCGCGCTACTAGAGGAAAATAAGAAAAAAGGGACAGGATAGGTTGCTGCTGTGGCTGCCGTTTAATTTGCTCATTGTTCGGTTTTATACTTTTTGTCATTAATCCTTGGATCTAGTATACAGTGACATTTTCAATGGGGCCACCCATGACAATATTCAATCTTTTCAATTATTGTAAATCTTAGATTCGTCTGTAACAGTCAGAAAAAAAGTAGCATAGCAGCAATAAGTTAAACAATATATTTTTGTGTTGTGCAGTAACTCAAAATCACTATGACATTTACAGTATTTTAAGCAAAAGTCGTAATAATTACAATTATATTGAGGATTGTACAAAATGTTGAACATTGAACATTTTCTGAGATTATGAAAAAAAAAATACGCATGCAATTTTATTGCTGGGCAGCAGTCGATTAGGTGGTGTAAAAAGATTAATACTTTTAATTCAAATCAGGAATCATAAATCTTGAAAATTATAGAATTAAATGATGAAAGAAAAAAAAAAGACAGAACTGAGTGAGTGAAAAATAACATGAATATCTCCAGGTTTTAAAGAGAAGGAAATTGAAAAATAAATAGCGTTGACTAGATTTTTTAATGAGTGCGTTGAAATAATTTTTTCAGGGGAAAAAAGAATTGAAACATACAATGTTCAATAAAACATCAAATTTGAATACTAACGCCAACAAGAAAATCATGAAACACTGATAATAGTAAAATTAAATTGATAATCAATACGGTGACTACAACCTAATCGAATTAATTGAAAAAAAAAGTCATTAATGTGAGAAGCAAAAAAAAGTCATTTCCAAAATATGTCAAACAAAAATGTATCTAAAATGGACAAATTTTATTTTTCAAAAATGAAGATCTATAGGGTGGAAAAATTGAAAATGTACCTTTCAAGCATATAAACGATTTTTTTAATTTTAGGAATTAAATTTAAAAAAAAATAATAAAGTTTCTGGAGAAAGGCCTACAAGACGATATTGTTGTTACCATGGATATGGCACACACACACACACACACACATACACCGATCTACGTTCAAATAAATAACCAAGATGAGACGACAAAATCTGTTACAGACTACTGAGCTTGTGTTTATTGTTTCTACAAAATATAAAATAGCACTGAATTCAGAGACATTAGCCCAAATACAAACATTGTCCCGACAATCAATGTTGACTGTTGTTGATTCATTGATAGTGTTTTCAAATCACTCGCAGCATTTTTTTATAGTCACTGATTATGCGATATATCTTTAAATCACTAACTGAGTAAACATAAAAATGATCACATTCTCTACCATGTATGAACACAAATCATGGATTGGATATCATTTCAACCGGTGATTGTAAGTGTTATCAATATGAACTACATCTCAGATTCTTCCACAACTAATACACAAATGCAATTTTTCACCCATGTGTTTTATAAGGATAGTAACTAGAAGGACTTGATGAACGTTACCAATAATTTTTTTAACAAAATTAATCAGAATACTCTTGCATAAAAAAAACGTACAAGATGTAAAAAGGCGATATGTGATGATTTAGATTTTTTCCTACAATACTGGAACAAATATTCATTGAATATAATAATTTCAAAACGAATTGAAAGACAATTTGTGGAAAGTCATGTTTATAGTTATATAAATTTACTCTCTTTTTTTTACTGACTTGAACATAAAAAATAAAAAATAATTGGGAGATTCAGAAGAAAAAAAAATCAAGTAAAGTAGTCATCTCAGTAGTTTCCATGTACGAATAAATGTCAATCAATACCGTCATTCATTTTAGAGAATTACAACTATGTAAAATCGAGTCATCCTTTTAAATCCATTGAATATTATTCAATGAATGGATGATTATTCATCGTTACTTTCTTTGCAACAAGCTGACTCACTGACATGAGCCAGTAGTCAGCAGAGATATTCATTTTCTTTTCAAGAGATGCAAAACTGTCGGTGTTTTGGACAGGTTGTTGAATGTTGAGGATTTTTTTAAAAATCTAGTTATCATGATTTATTAGAAATAAAAAAAAAGATCCAATTACAAATAAAAACAAAATAATTGTAAAATTAGGTTCGGAAAGTCATACTTATACCACGAAGCTCAGAATGATCAATATTGGTCGATGTTTTTTTGTTTATTTTCCTTCTTTTTTAATCAACAATTGTTGGTGGGGGGGTCAAAGGCAAAAGCAATAAAAGAAGAGACTCATTTCAGTAAAAACAACAAAAAAAAGAAGAAAGTAAACAATTAAAACTTCTATCAGTAACTGTCATTCATAATTTATCATTATCTAATATTTTTGTTAACATAACAACAGCATGTATTATCAGAATTTAAAAAATAATAATCAGATAAGGTATTTGCGTGTGTAGTAAATGACAATTTTCAAGAGTGTTCATTTGTGATATATGGAAATTATGGTAATAAAAAAAGACAAGATCCAAGTCATAAATTGAATAAATACAAGTTCATGTAATAAATTAAGTTCAATAGTTTTAAACAAGCAAAATCCTTCTTTAGTTGAAATTAAAGAAGGTCCTCAAAATAGTCACACTTTGTAATTAAATTACAGGTGGATTTGATCTGACACTCACACTTAGTCATTAGCAACAGTGACAAGTGGGTTGCTAGTGATAATCAAATCATTGGAAAGGGGATCAGTTTATAATAAATATGTATTAGGAATTGATACCCCATTTTCTGACCATACAATGTGACGAGTGTGTACGTAACCAAATGCATTGGATACAACTGAATTCATTCATTACAAACTTATAAATAAATAAAATTATGTTGTTTATAAAACGTAATCAGTGAGGGATACTTTATTGATCTGGGTGGTTGGTACTTCATAACACACAAATAATTACGATGAAGGCATTTGTAAGTAGTGCGTAAAAAATGAATGACCCCACAAAAAGGACAACGTTCTGGTGTGAGGAGGCTTGAGAGTGTGAAAACAAACATGAACGTATCATAATTATTACTAAATACTGAACAATTCAAATGTATATGTACAAAAAGAATTAGAATGGTTGTTTTTGAAGGCTCTTTTTCATTAACTTGAATCAAACACTTAAAAAAACAGTGTTGAGTTGATTCTTTCCTTATCTTCTTACCGCTTCAAATATCTTGCTTCCTCTGTTTGCATCTTGAGACATCATAAGTGGCGATTTCCAATTTATATGGGGTATAAAAACCAATAGGGATGCTCAGTTGTTTTCTTCCCAAACTGCCAGTCCTAAAATGTCTTTCTATATTTATAAAGCGCAGCTGCGCTTCTGTTATCTGCAAAAAAAGAGACGATCGGCGTCAGGCCATGTCTCTATTTGCAGACAACTTCACAGTGGAGCTCTTCAAGGTTTTTTCTTTCTTTTTCTCAATTCTAACGGGAGGATATTCGGTAATCTTCGGCTTTTTCCGTAAACCCATTCTATCTTTTTTATTACAGTAGTGTAGACTCGGAATGAATCGGAATTTTCCGTTGAACGTTAGTGTCACTGTGTCACAAGTGTCACCGCTTGGTGGTCCAATAACCAGTGAAAATTAATTAGTCTTGATTCATAACAAACGACCACGTTTTGATTGTAGATATATGAATATTTTTATATCAATAAAATGCCTCTATGAACATCTCCGTAAACAGTTTACATTAAAAATACGAACTGACCCCTAAAATATACATTAATTCAAGTAACCAAAAGTATGAAACTCAATGAGAAAAAATTTACGAACTTACCCATACAGACACATTTTATTTATTTATTTTTCTAATTCATTAATATGTTTCAACTGATAACTCCCCAAATTATCCTAACAATTTATTTTCTCTTCCATATGATGTAAATTTATCTAAGATATTCTCAAAATTATATATATTAGTACCAGTTTTACATAAGTTGGTGAACTATTCCAGTATTTCAAAATTCTATGGGAGAAAAAAAAACATTTGTTTTGGCAATAGACCAAGCTAGTGAATTTTCCATCTTACGTAACTCATTAAACATTAGAATTCCACAATTTGTAAAGCCATTTATTATCTTGAAGGTGACAATTAAGTATCCTCTTGCCCTCCTCTGAAAGAATGTAGTCATGCCTAATTTTTTTAGTCTATCTCAATGATTTGAATCTCTCAGGCAACTTATCATAGTATAGTTCTTTAATTTCAAAATTAAATTCCAACTACTGTGTCTGGCACATAGGGCCCAAGTCTGTTCACAATACTCCAAATGTGATCATATTATTGTTTTATGAATTTTTGCATAACATTTAGATCTCTTGATATATATTTCTGCTAAGCCAACCAAATATGGAGATAGCTTTAGCTATGGCTGAAGAGATATGTTTTTCAAAATTGAATTTTCATTAAATTCTATACCAGTCTCTCTTCCGATACTTTTTGTAGTGGTTGATTTTCCAATGTATATTTGTAATTCTTATTCCAACATCCATTACCTTACATTTATTCCCATTGAATTTTGAATTCAACATGGACTTTTTCAATCTTCCTGTGCTATTTTACATTCATTTGATCCAACTAATGATTTTACAACATCCACAAACATTTCTAATATTCATTTTAATTTCTCTGGAAGATCATTTATAAACATTAAGAACAATAACGGTCCCAAAACAGACCCCTGAAGTATTCCTGCCGGTTCTGGTTGTGAGTCAGAAAAATTATACCTGACTTTACCACTTAGATGATTTGGTTTAAAAGCTTTTGTTTACATTTACTTACCATCAAAGACAGATTTTCCTTTATTCCTTAACATAAATTAGTCTGATACATTACTAGAATATCTGTGAACTCACCATCACAGTCAATAATTGGATAACCATAGCATCAAAATTTGAAGTCATGTAAACAAATTTCATTGAAGAATAGATATGGCCAGAATAAATTCTATTTATGACATCACTGGATGTTTCCACTGGGAAATATCTGAAATAGAGTAAAAAAAAATATCAAATCTGGAGAATGTGAAATTGGTAATTAACTAGTATACCATGAAAAGGTAGAATATTAAAAACTACTCTGATGATGAATAGATAGTCGTCAATATTGTTTTTAAGAAAACT
Source organism: Thysanoteuthis rhombus (assembly GCA_963457665.1). Classification (NCBI taxonomy): domain Eukaryota; kingdom Metazoa; phylum Mollusca; class Cephalopoda; order Oegopsida; family Thysanoteuthidae; genus Thysanoteuthis; species Thysanoteuthis major. The sequence continues at coordinate 47,342,280 of OY735212.1, read as the reverse complement.
ACTTTTTGGTGTCAAATTGCTTTAGATTCTTGATGCTTTTTAGATTGATATTACTAGGTGGAAAAAGAAGGAAATGAAAACGGAGTTGATAAATGAATTGATAAGTTTTAGCTCTTAGAAATCTGTTGACAATGTAAAAGAGTCATCCTTCATAATGCTGGTAGGCAGTTCAAACTAACTAACAATTTGATTCTGGAGCTATCTTCATACACGTATCAGTGAAGTGGTTCCTAGATGAGGCTAAACACAATGAAAACTGATTGTTTAGAATGTACGAATATTTTTTCTGAGCCAAAGTTTAATTGGTAAGATCTTAAATAAAACTTTTAGGGCTGGCCATTAAATTGGAGAGTTTGATACAGACCTACTTGGAGGCTTCTGTAAAAGCTTATTAGCTTATATAATTCAATATCTCTTATAACAATGCTCAAAGCAAAATAACAAAAAAGTTACTGAGTAAATAGAAGTTATTTAGTAAATGAGATTATAAATGGAATTTTACACTTCTATATGTTTTGAAATTACCCCTGCATCTGTTTGCAAAAAAAAGTGTTTCAATCAAAGGAAAACCAGATCATTTGGAAAACAAAATTTCTAAATTTAGTCATGTATTGTTTTACCTAACAAGATAATTTAGATGGTTAGATGTATTCTTTATCAACAACAGATGTTTCAGAAAAATGTTGAAGATTTATCAGTTTATGCCCAAGTTAAAGATTATGCAGCGGTAAAACTGCAATCATAATGTAAGCATTTTCTTTGGTATCCCTATCAGAGAGACAGTATAAATCTGTCTACTATAATAATCTAAATTAGCCTTGTCCAAGGTTCAAATGAATGAAAAGATGAATTTTTATGTAACATATAACATATTTCTTCCTAAAAGAACAGTTGTTTGTTGTTAGTTTTGAAGAAATCCCAATTTAATAAAATACATATATATAAATATATATTATGTATGTATATATATATATATATATATATATATATATATATATATATATATATATACATATATATATATATATATATGTGTGTGTGTGTGTGTGTGTGTGTGTGTGTGTGTGTGTAAAAGAAGATTTTAGTAAAATAAAAGTATAACTAAATTGGATATATCACTTGAAAATACTACAAATACACAAACACACTCTCTTTTTCTCACTCTCCTTCTCTCATTTGTCTATTTATCTGAATAACTAAATCAGAAAACAGAACACATCTGAGAATTTGAGATAGACTAAACATTTTCTCCTTGAAATTATTCCCTTTTACCATAAATTCCCAGAAAAAAGCCAAAAGTTCTGAGAAAACAAACCTCCCTATTGATTCAGGGGAAGCCAAAAGATAACAGGACAGTTCGGCAAAATCCCTTTGACAAACAACAGGTGTATATAACAACACAACAGCTCAATTACAAGCTAAGTACCTTGATTATAGATTTTTATTTTACCCTTGAAAAGACTTAACATTCACTGCACATTACATTAAACCATTTCTTTTATAAGTTAATAATTCATGTACATTAATAAGTAGTGTAGCACTTTCAGATGAGAAAACTTTGTCATTTTTTTCCTCTGTGATTTCTCTCCAACATACAAGCTTTTTTTCTCCCTACTTCGCTGGATAATACATCCATGCTCCCTTCTAAGTGGTAGTAAGTGCGCACCTTATTTTATCTGTGGGGACCTACTGTTATTATATTATGAATCCTATCTTAATGGAGTCAACAACAAATTAAAACTAATAGAACTCCTCACAGTTTTAATTAGTGAAAGTAAAGAGAACTGTTCTGCCCAAATAGTTTCAAGAGATGTTCATAGGTTGAAGATTCAAAGTCCGTAATTTTCCCTTGTAAGTAAAGGAATGAAAAGTATTGAGTAAGGCGAAAGTTACATTGAAAGAACAGAGTTTGTGAGGCCATTGATGGAAGAGAGTAGTTGCATCATTCTTTTGATGACTATCAAAAGTGAATTGTTTGTAAAATCAAATGTGTGTGTGTGTATGTGTATGTAGCAAAGGTACTCACATAACTCATCATTGAATAATGTGCACGTACAAAAGAGATAGAGTAAGGTAGTTTATTGCCAGCTACAGTCATTAAGCATTGCATAATAGCTACTGAGCCAAAAACAGTTTCCTATCATCTTATTGAGTGTATCTCTATACCTGGTTCCTCTACACTTGAAGTTCATGTCCAACCTCAGTTAAATCTTCAGGTAGGCTCCAAATAACATACTGATTGGCTAATTGTCATAAGCATGTATATAAATGTATGGAAAAGAGAATGAAAATATCTCTCCAAAAACAATCATGACTGTTGCCAACTTATTTTTATATTTGAATTACCGATGTTATGTTGGCAACTTTATTTTTAAATCCTGGAAGTTGATTTTTGCACAAAATCAGCCTTCAGTATACTATTGAATTTTATAGTTTGCTCAAACATTGGACTTTACTGGAATGTCCCCAAACTCTCATAGCTGCTAGATGAAAGAGAATCAATAATGATTTGTCTCATCTAAAGTTTTGGAGAAGCATTCCAACACCAACTTATTGCTAAGGTGTGACAGAGGAGTAGATGGAATAAGAGTGTTAAACTAATTGGGTGTGTTTGATAACTATAACCCAACTATGTTTGTGTCTTTGTGGCCTACGAGTAGAAAATGTGCAACATATTTATACATTCTTTATTAAATAAAAAGACTCAGAATTAATCAGCATTAGCCAAAGTATGAAGTAAAATTTAAAATTTGAGAGGCAAAACATTTTTATTCAAAGATAGAGAAAATATATTTGACTCTTACATAACAAATAAGTATCTATAACAGTAGCAGTAAGTAAACTCAAACATATGACCTACTAGTTAGGGTACATGGCACGGGGAGCAATTCTGTATGGATCTGCCCAAATCTTTTATTAATTCTTTTGTAGCCAACTGTCTAACCTTCCACACTATTTCATCAAAATTTATTGAGAACCTATGGGAATATCATGTGGCCACATTAAACTTTGGTGATAATATGTGGTTTGGATATATAACTATGACGTAGGAGAGGTAATTAAACATGAATCCATCCAAAATTTTATCAGTTTTTCCATAGCATATTGCCTATCCCTCCACAAAATGCCATGGAAATTCATCGAGAACCTTTGGAAATATTGTGTGGATAGTCATGAGGATCCATATAAATGTATGGAAAAGAAAATGAAAATATCTCTTAAAAAACAAAAAATCCTGGATCTGCTTCAATATTTAACAACTTCTTCCTTGCCCTTCCACAAAATTTTACTAAAATACATAGGGTATTCTCAAAGACATCATATGGACAGACAGATGGACGGACGAACAGATGGAAAGATGCGACCAAATGCATACACCTCTCCAATTTTGTTGTCAGAGGTAAATTAAAGAGCACCCAAAGAGTGCATACCTCTGCTAACACAATTGTCAGGGGGAGTAATTGTGCATGAATCCATGCAAAAATTTGATGTCACTGTTTTCTATACCCTTTCACAAAATTTAATTGAAATTCATGGAGATCTTTTGGTGATGCTGGTCAGACAGACATGAACATTTGACAATGTCATGTGGTTTGAATAAATAACTACAACATAAGGGAGGTAATTATATGTAAATCCACCAAAGAATTTGATCAGTTTTTCTGTTGCCAGTTGTCCACACTTCCATAAAACTTTGATGAAATTCAATGAGAACTTTTGGAGATATCATGTGAACAGTCATGAGCATATACATAAATGTTTAAAAAAGAAGAAAACAGAAAATAATCCCTGGATGCACCTCTTAATTCTTTTTTAATTCATTGTGCACATATCCACAAAATTTAATTGAAATTCAAAGGGTACTTTTAGTGATAGTGGACCGACAGATGGAAAAATGGACATAACCAAGTACAGATACCGCTCCAACCTCTTCCTCTGAGGTAATTAACATTTCCCTACAATCATAACCAAGTGATTGGTAGCTGGCTCTCTTACATATTGAGCCAAACTGACAAGTTTATTGGATTATAATTCATAGCAGTGAAATACATAATTACTTTCTGAACACCCTAATACTATAAATCCTCTTAAATCTATATATGTAGAAAAGTAACTGTAGATAGGTATTATTGTATCTCTATGTGTTGATAAGTCACCAGTTATGGGTTGTTCCTATACTGAGTGAAGGAGAGTAGAAATGTCGTTGGAGTTTTGTGTAGCAATGAGAATGTGTAGTAGTGGAGGACAAAGGATTTTATCTCCACGTGTTTGGTTTTTCCCGCTGCACGCTGACATCACTGGAAATGTAGGAGGAGAGGAAGTTGATAGTCGCCACAACAGCATGAAGAATACACGTGCCAAGTGGATATGGAGATTAAACAAAGTTTGTTATTATGATAACAATGCATACAAATGTTTAGACAAACGAATAAAACTTACATTCAAAAAAGAGACATCTATTACAGCACGAGACTGGAAGGAAATACATGTAAAGCAACATTAATACAATTGATCATGGAGAAAAGAGGCCTGTTTAGTTTAGATGGTCATTCCTATACATCAAAATAAAATATAGGTAGAATAATTAGGGAAGCATGTGACATAATGAGTCTAATGTCATTTGATTTATCTATTAAATGGAGTCTGATTAATAGTGCCTATTATAATGGGTGGTATATTTTACCAAGCTAGATTATTGAAAGATGGTTAGTTCAGGTTAGGTACGAGAAGGAACTAAAGGGGCGAAATGATAAGTGCATTGTTTGCATTGTTGCTAAAGATGAGATAAGTGAAATAGTTGCAGTGTTTGTAGTTAGTAACTATAAAGCTCTTGCGGATTTTCACATTGGGGAAGAATAGTGACAAAATCAATATAAATAATCACAGTCAAAGAATAGGAACTATGCTGGCCGCAAATTTAGAGAGAAGGAAAGGAAGAGAAAGGGGAGGAGTATCTGGTAAGAAAGATCGGGTAAATAAGTGAGTGAACACATGTGTTCATGGCTTTTATAGGGAGTAGATGGAAGAAGTGACGTTTGTATATTTAGCTGAATTTGGGATTTCATAGCTAAAATTGAATAATCAATTTCATGTTCAATTTTACCTAAAAATAAAGGAGACACTTCAATAGAATAAGTTGAAGAAAAGTAGGAATGGTGTTAGATTTGCTGCGGCCAGGCTTGTTTTACAGAAATTTCATAAAATCGAATTAGGATAGGTGCACTCGTGCCCCCACCGGGTAGGCCAACACTTACTCCTATGCAGATAGATATTGGCTCATGCAGATCAGTGTTCACCCGCCTATAACCATAAAATAATGAATTTTTCAAAACAGAATTCAAGTGCTCACTTTTGATGTTAATACTTCACACATCAAAGAAGACCATTGGATTTAAAATGTGCCCGATTTTTATTGACAAGTTTTATTGAGTTACGGTCAGTGATTCGGGTTTTTGTTCCAAGAAAAACATGTTTTATTTTTAGGTCAATATCAGATGTTATCTGATCCAGGTGACTTTCTTCTTTATTAAAGTTTGATGGCTACCTTCACTTTCCCCTTCGAGGAACTTCTCAAACTGGTAGAATCCATTAGAAAACTCAAATGGCAATGGGCTGATCATTTTTCAAGAATGTCAGATATCCATTGGACATCATAACTCACAAGTGGATCCCCAGAAATCATATATGAAATTGTGGTCGGCAAAAAATAAGATCGCGACATGAACTGGACAAGCTCAGAAAGTATTGGCTCGCGATGCCTATGATAGAGAGATCTGGCAAATCTTTGAGAAGGTCTATATCCAACGATGGATGCTAAGAGGTTGATGATGATCATGATGATGAAGGTCAGATTCCTCAAGATAATTGTCAAACTGGTTTAAGCATTGAGAGAAAGAAATTCAGATCCATGGTACCGTACGATTGATGGAAAGTGAGGTTTCAGTTTAGCATTATAATTACATTGTAAATAGAATGCCCCTCTGAAATCTTGAAAAATTTTTTCTGTCAAAGCTAACAATTTTCTTGAAGGTTTAAAAGTGTAATAGATTGTAAGCATTTGAAATCAAAAGAAAAAAAAAATTGAAAACGCTGTCAGAGCTTGAACCACTGATTACATTTTCTACATCTCCAACCACTCAGCAATTGGAGTACTATGATTTTCAAAGAAATAAATCGACCTTTAGATAGAAGATGATAGTTTAGGGTGGAAAAATAAATTAAAAAAACATTTGAACTCCTAACATGAGTAGCTTCAAATGAATGGAACAAAAACTTTACGTTGACATGTTTCCACTGTTAAAAAGAAAAAAGGGATTTCTAGATATCCTTTTTTTATTCAGTGAGCTTGAATGCAGACCTCATACAAATTGACATTTTTTTCTTACAAGAAAATGTGTGCCTTAGGTAAATTAAGATCTGCTGATTTTGAATACCCCTTTATTTTTCCCCCGTGGTGCATAGTTCTCAACTCATAAGAGTACAATCATTTTTTGCTTTTTAAAGGTCAAAATTGAGGAGGACAATCTTCCCTTTTTTAGGGATCAAAAGCCAGGGGAAACTTCTCTACTTTTGTGGGTAAAAAGTAAGGGAAAAAAGAAAATGATAATTTTCAACACAAGGCCAACTAACTAATTTATTCCCAACAACTTCTTTAAAAGTAATCAACGGTATCAACAAATTTATTTCAAATAAACACTTTATTGCTTGATTACTGGATGTATCCTGAAGATTGATGTAGATGGTCACAGTGCTACATTTACACTTAAATGCGAATAAAATATTCAGAAGAAGTTGTTTGGTGTCAATTTCGGGAGGTCAGGGTCACATGAAGTCTGACCGTGACCTCGGCGGAAGTTCATATATGAATTCTAGTGACGTCACGACAATCGCCGCCATAATAGTTGCAAAATCCATTTTTCCTGTCTCCATTCCTAGTCGCATGTGCGATTGAGTTTTATCGCCCATATCTATATTTTATTTTTTTGTAAGGATCCACCCTATCGCAGCCAAAGTAATTTGTACTCAGGTAAGGTTTCAGTTATTTTATGTTATGATACAACGCAATAGAATTAACTCTTTCCCCATTCTAAAATCGAAGCATTGAAAATTTATAAAAATGGCCACGAATTGAGGGTCAGGTTTGTATAGCGATCCTAACGATAAACTGATCCCCCATTAGATGACCAGTTCGAAAACTTTTTAAATCCCGCGTTAACTATAAGATTTAAAAAAAAGGAAGAACCGAATACTTCTGGATTATTATTTTTTTTTTATCTGTCGGAGTGAATATTTTCAAAAATACTTTGTCGATCACCACATGGATTGAAGTGTAACAATGAAATCATCGATCTCTGTTTTCCACGCTTATTGTCTTATGTTTTTGAATTCACAATTATCTACATCCATACTTATTACTTAGACTAAAAGATTTCACATTCACCAGGTTAAATGATTATTTTGGATATTTGTGAATTTATTCATTCATTTTGGATACGTTCCAAAGCAGAAATCTTCTAAATATATTCATCAGTTTGAAAATTGTCTTCATTTTAGATTTTGTTGTTGATCAATTGTTACCGTGTCAAAATCCAAATAGTCTTCGAAGTGTCAAGTTTAGATGAATTGAAAATAAACTGCATATTCCCTTATTTGCATTCATTGTTACATTTTATGTAAGTAAAAAAAAGGATACATTACATAAGTTTTCCCAATTCGAAAGTATAAATTATCACTCTAAATCTTATCCTATGGTTCTAAACGTTTGTTTTTAAAAAAAAAGATACATCTTGGATGAATATAAGGATTCTGTTTAGCAAACCAGAAAAATTTTTCTAGAAAAACTTTTTTTTTTTCTTTTTCCCCTGAGTAGTTTGATCTGCTTGACTGAATCTAGCCATCAGGAATTTTTCATTTTCAATAAAAAGTAATTTAAAGTGGAAGGAGCTGGTGAAATGAGTGAAGTTTGGTTTACGATGTATTCATTTGTGACCGTCCTTTTAATCAATTTTTTTTTTTGAGAGGGGATTTTCAGTTACAATCTAAATACCGCTAAGCTAGACCCTTAATTCATGTCCATATTTATGCAACTATGGCTTGAAATAAAATCAATGGTAAAGATTCGGTTTCTTGGTGACTCTGAGTCCCAGAAGGAATTGCTTCATTCCTTCCAATTTTAGGTTCTTTTCAACCCACTAGACCCTTGAACCATCCGTAAATTTGTTAAAAAATGAATGTTCAAGACGCAGTTTTACAAAATTACGTGAGGACTTATTTAGGGGAAAAATTTTGTACATTATGAACTACTCGGACTGAATCTGAACTTCGTTTCTTCCGGAAATCTTTCGTTATTGAGAAAGTAACTGCTAGAGGAAGCTAATAAGTGCGGCTTACATGAATTATCTTTCCCTTCCTGTTATTTTTATACCATCATGGCGTCTATGAAGGTGGGCTTCTCCACCATTATTTTATGGACGCTCTGATGGTATTGAAGAAATTAACCGGAAGAATGGAAAGATAATTCATGTAAGCGGTACTTCCGTGAAATTGGCGGAAAGTGAATACCCAGTTTAGCAATATACTTACACGGTACATAGTAAAATCTTTTCTGCGAACTAACATATTTCAGGATGGTTCTAAGGTCTAATGGAATCATAGCACCTAAAATTGGTAAAAAAAAAATTCTATGAGAACTGCTTGTTATTGGAAAAAAAACCCCACGAATCTTTACTATTTCGATTTATTTGTAGTGTCCGTAATTATGCAAGTTGATGGCTAGAATATTTACAATTCGTGTAATGCTGAACTGGGGTTTTATTTCATGACTGACCGTGGATGTTCGAATTACAACGTAAATATACTGCTAAACTTGACCTTTTTTGTGTCTATGGCTATGATTTACAATATTGATGAACTGAAAAAACTTATTTTGTGTCAGTTAATTCGTTAATAATGACAAGCGCCTTTAGGAACAAAATGTGCTGTTGATGAATTTTGTTTTACTGTTCGAAGAGAAAAAAAATTTTTTAGCATGAATATTAGTCTTTTCTTTTAGAATTTTTCTTTAATATGTCCCAAGTGTCGTGGATTAGGGTTAAGATTTATGTGACTGACGCGAGTGGCAAATTCACTTATAAGAGAAAATCTTTCAATTCAAGGTGCTTCCATTCAATCCGTTAGGCCTTAAAATCATCTGGAAATTTGTTGGTTTTTAGAAAATTGTCGAGATTTTATTATGTTTTATTTACAAGTGATGATAAAATGGGCACATATTTTCAGCCATTTTACCGTAGGTTGTGACTATCATTTCCGTGTTACCATCATGGCTTCTACCTTCACAAAGTAGTCTTGGCGCTGTGATAGAGGTCCGTAGGAATCATCGGATTGACTAATGAAAACAATAGGACGTATTACAGGGTCCTTCAGTGCTTGGGTAGCCATTCTAGATCAGTTGCAAAAAGAATATAGTGCTATTTTTTGCTATGGTGCCATGAGAAAAACATTTTCTTTATCAAATATGGGCATATTGTATATCGCGGGAAAGAAAATTTCATACTGTGTTAAGTTCACGAATGAACCATATGCGTCAGAACAAATCCTCACAAGTATTTCACACAAACCCTCGTCTCAAAATGGAACACCTGTATGGACTGATGATAGCTATAACATCGGGGAGATAAATGATGGATCCACTCCAAAATTGAATTACTTCTTTCGTTGTCCATTGCCCACCCTTCCATAAAATTGTCCATTCGATATCTCCGAAAGTTCTCTTGGAAAGGTTGTGGAAGTGTATGCAATAGGCTAACCAAGATATTCTTGATCACTGAACATGTCCGATTGGATTCAATTGTTGAGTAAAAATTCCTCCGGGTTTTTATTACAGCGCCAGGATTTGTGCGTCACTTGCTCTGTGAAATTCTTTCAAATAATCCAACTTTTCATTTAAAAAGACTTGCAAACTCTTGGTGCGTTTTTCTATTTTCTTTTCATTGATTTTCCCATTAACGATAAATTCGCAAAAATTACGCCTTGAGCCAACACAGCGTGTTGTTAGGGTTTATTATTTCCCAATTATTTATTGGTGTTTCGTCCTTATATTTCTATCCCCCCCCTGTATTCCTGGTTAGATGGTGGAAAGTATGTGCCCATTTTATCACTGTAATTATATTGTAAATGAAAAATACCTTAAAGCATTTAAAACACTTTTTTTTCCAAAGAATAAATTTCTGGATGGTTCTAGTGTCTAATAGATTGAAAACATCGAAAATTGATAGGAAAAATATTTTCTTCTTTGAGAATTTCCTGTGCAGTCGACTAAATCTTTCCTGTCGATTTTTAAAAAAAATCATTATGAATAAGTTTATTTAGGCGCAAATTCAAAACTTGATATTTAAAAAAAAAAAAAATGAATTCCTTAGGGGGTAATGAAGGTAATATTCATTGAAATCGCATCAAATATTTCTAATTTAAGTTATTGTCTCCTGTGATATTTTTCATGTAATTTTGTAACAGTTTATTCGAATCTCAAGCAGATGAAAAATGCAGGAATTTTCATGGATTCAGTTACTCAAAAAAGGCAGGGTTCTATTAAAATTATGAGTCTCAGTTAGGAGGAAATATTCAAAGGTTATTTGTGGTAGGGTTTTTTTTTTTTTTTGTTTTTTCTTTCTAAGTTGTAGAGCTATCTTCCTTTTAAATATAGACTTTTTTATTTCTGGGAAAATTTCATAGGTTTGTTAATGCTCCCCCCCCTTATTTTTTTCTTTTCTTTTTCTTTTTGACCCCTCACTCATGTCCATTATACTTCGTTTACATTTGGAAATTACCCAAGTTGATATCCAGTGTTATTAATGAAATGAATGAACCAGTAGGAATAAGCAACAATGGTCCAGTGATTTTTATTTTAAGTTTTCCAGCATGAAATTGCTGATTTTGTTTTCTACTAGAAAAATCTTCAGGGACATGTGATCTGGCATTATTTGTGTTCAAACTTCACAGTGGATGCCTCATTGAATTTTTTCTCATTTAAAGAAAGATTTTTTTTTAAATAACACTTTTTTTGATTGATAGTTTTAAATAATTTATTTGCTAATTATTAGGTATGATGCAATCTCTCAGGAAAATCGACACCTGTGAAATTTGAAAATCTGGCATATTACTAGATTTCAATACAATTTTTGATACTTACCAAGGGTCGAATTGGTAAAAGAAATTCTAAGTATTGGGAAAAAAATTTTTTTCTCCCTATTGTTTTGATTTATCTTATCTATCTATAGTGGCTATTTTCATAGATTTTCAAACATTTAATAGGTAAATCCTTTGATATGTTAATTATTCAACTTTTTAGAAAAGTGATCTGGAATAGCTCTAACTGGAAGTCTTACTTTGAGAGTTTAAATATGGGGAAACTATGTAAAATATTTTTCTTCTCGGCAATTTTTAGTTTTATACTATTAATTACAAATTTAGGCTTTTGATCTAGAAAAACCTTTTTTTTTTTTTCCTTTTTTACTCAGTATTCTGAGATTTTTCATGTTTAATTTAACTCTGATCGAGCAGTTCCTGATAAAAACATCATTTCATAAATGAAAAAATCAAAATAAAAGGTGCAGTAGGAATTATATGAAGATTTTTCTCTCCAGAAATTTGGAATGAAAAATTATTTGTCCTTTCTTAAGAAAAAAAAAAAAATGGTATCTGATTTTAATAAAATCTGATATAATGCTTATTTTTCCCCTTAAAATTTCTCAGATGTTGATTTTCCGGTGGAAATTCTGTTCATATTGTTCATACTCACTGATAATTCAAAACTTCTTTTTCATGCTATTTTTACTTTGTTTTTCTCTTTCCACTCCCATTCATGTAAATATGGGAAGCTTTGCCATTCATGATTTATATTTCATATTTGTATGAACACTATGAAGAATAAATTCTGTATCTGGGGACAATATCACTTGTGAAAGAATTACAAAATTCTAAGTTGAATTCTGTGAATTACTTTTACTATTAATCTACTCGCAATTTTGAAAAAATTTTAATCTTAATGACCAAAAATTGATAATCAGGTTGTATTTTCCAAAATTTGCATGTGGAGAACTTCAGATCAATCAAGAGAGGTAGTCCAATCTCAGAAGACAGGAAAAAAGATCCAAAAATCTCAAGAATTCAGAACAAATGTAAATGTACCAATTAGAACCATTTCAATGTGATTTACAGGAAGAGTTTGATAGATTCTTCACCATATAAAATTGATTGATTTCTGCATTGTATCATCACTTGTGATGAAGGTGGGTTTTGTATTGGTATAATAACCATGGAAGATCTTTACAGTGGTTGGAAATTGGTAAGAAGCTGAAACATCAATCAGAACCATACTGACATCCTTGGAAAGTCATGTTTGATTGAACTGGAATATCCACCTTCCAAGTAGTCAAACAATCAATGTACATTGATCAGCTTGATGGGTACCTTCAAAATCATCCATTTTGCTGTATCCTAATACTTGCCTTCATTTTTCAAAAAAACAGTTATTCAAGTTGAATTGATACAAGATGGAAACTTAATTGTACCCTACCTATTCACTCGATCGATTCTACTGATAATCATTTTTCAAGCTTCTTGGCCACTTATCAGGATTGAATTGAAAATGTCTTCAATTAATCTATCAGTTCTATAGGAAGGACAATTTGCTACCATGGTGGAATTAATCAATAGATACTTAAGGGGAAATATTTTTATTTAATAAAAAAATTTTTCTCTTATTTTATTTAAATGAATTTGTAGCTTCATCTTAAACAACCTGATAACTTGGCCTGTAAAAGGGGGAATCAATTCATAACTCCATTGAAATACAAAACTCAATGAGCATTTCAACATATAAACCTTTGAAGTAGGAGAACAATAGAAAATTAATCTCTTATCTTTGTCATAAAGAAGCTGATGAGTGCTTATGAACTGGGTCCTTCCCTGAATAGACATTGCATCTTTTTTTTTTTTCTAGGATTTATGTGTTAAGTCTGTCATTAGAGGTTTTACATTGAAAGCTCTTGTCCAACATATCCTTAATCAGCTTTGCAACCAAACTATCTCTTGGAACTGTCATTGTAAAGGTAACTCGTGAAAAAGTCTGATTTGAATGAATATATATTTGTCAGAGAGGCTGAGCTTCTTGATAGATGACTTCATTATAGGAAAGATCAGTGGAAATCAGGGGAGGGGTAGAGACTTGCTTTTCCCAGTGTTTTCATTAGTGTTATTATTTCTGTAGCTGATGCTGACCCTATAATCACTGCTGACCAAATTTATGCTAATATTTGAGTCGTTTGTTTGTGCCTCTTCTCTGCTAAAACTGCAAGGCTGATTGACCTGATATTTGGCATGGAGAATCAATCAAAATCGATTATCCAAGGGCTAAACTTCCAGGTTAAGAGAGGTCACTCTGTGGCCGATATTTGGTTCTAAACATCAGACAGCAGTTGTCAAATCCTATGGCTTCCCTTACCCTTTCAAACTGAAGCTGTGGTCTGATTCTATCAACCCTTCCTTGAAGCTTGAGAGCAGCTTGAATCTGGTCTTTACTGCTGTATAAAGAGAAAAAAAAATGGCAAGCTGCTGTGAAAAACCACTGACTACTAAAAATGTGAAGTTAAGTAAACCATAGAGCCTGATGTGTACAGTACAATATTAAGTTATATTACCTTTACTTCAATTCATGCATAATTTTATTTACAAGGCATTTTTAACAGTTCAATTTCGTATACTGCCCACAAAATAGACTGTATTTAATAATATAATTTTTTTTTTTCCAAGATGAAATATTGTAAAGCAATATTTTTCATTTTTGACTTCCTATATAACCATCAGCTTTTTTCTTCGATTAAAATTTGTTCCTACAGTGAAGGTCAAAGAATGCATTAATAATTTTTTCCTGATAAAATTCTTGCTGCTTTCAATCAAAGCTGTTGGGTATGGTTGGTGTTCTCTTAATGATTTTGCAATAAGCTGAGGTGTACCCTCACTTTCTGCCTGTGGTATGAGCATTCAAAAACACAAAACTCTCTCTGTACGGAATCATAAGAACAGATACTCTCATGTATGTAACAAATTTTTAACTGCTTGAAAGCACACAAATTCATCTGAAAAATTCTTTCTCAGTTTTCCAATTTCACTGGTCAAACTACTCAGACCCCTTTTATAATTTAGAAATCTCTATGAAATATTTGATTTCATGTGTTCTTACATTCAAGTTCTTCTTTGCTGAGGACCTTTTAGTATGTAATAAGTATATTTAGATCCTTGAATGTTTGATCTCCTCCAAAATGCTAAGAAAACATTTTTATCATATTCACTCTTGTAAAAATTATTGCATCCTGCATATATATTTTACTGGTTTACCCATTATGACAATATCAAATAATTTTGCTTTTGCATTTTACTTATAGAATATCACAAACATGTTGCTCTGCATTTCCCTAATGTTCGATACTTCCTGAATAATAAGCTGAACTAGAGGTTTTTTTCCTTTTCTTGTCTAAATATAGAAAAATGTTACACTCAAATATACACATTGTGTTTTTTTTGTTTTTTTTTAGTTTCTAACTAAAATAGATTTGCCATCCAACAAGAAAATATCCACCATTGAATTATATTGGAGTTTTATTTATGAAGTACAACATAACATGAAATTCTATTTCTAGTATGAAACTGAAAGGATTCATTAGATAAAGATGGATCTTTATTCTAACCTTTACTGCTCTCTAAGCAAGTTTGTCCTGTAACTCCAATTGCTGAACAATAGTATATTTTAATTTAGTAAGTGCACGTCTTGGCACCTTGTAAAAAGAATGCAGAGTGTTGAAGGTTAAAATCATTAGAGTGACTTGAATGATCTATGAAGTTGAAATCCAATCTTAGAATTTAGCTTGCTTGCTTGCTTCCTTTTTTTTTTCTTTTTCTTTTTTTTTTTCTTCGTCCTCCACAGTTTTGATAACTGAATTCTTGATTTATTTTTAAATTCATATATATATATATACTTACCTTGGCATAATTTTTTTGTGCAGTCCAACTTTGAGAATTCAGGCTCTAAAATTGGGTTGGGTTATTTTGATCAGATGCAATAGAAAGAAAACAAATGAATGAAAAAATGTTCACTTTGACATTCTCAAAGTTAGACTGTATCTTTTAGTAGACAGTTCAACTTACTTTTTACAATTTTGATCATTTAATTTTGTGAATGTATTCTTAGAAAGAAAGTAACAAAACCTGGTCACAGAGTAGGGGATCAGTTTATTGTTTTTTTTTATTTCAGAGACCGAATGATGTGTGACCAAAGCCCATACAGCATAGAAGAAAGACTGGTTGGTGCCGTGTGGATGCATGAGCGAGTGTTGAATCGTCAGAAGATTCCAGAGATAAGGCGTATGTTTGAGCAGCGTTTTGGAAAGTCAGCCCCAACACCCCGCGTACTGCGTGAATGGGAAAGGAAAGCATTTGAAACTGGGAGTGTTTTGGACGCTTCTCGTTGTGGCCGACCTGCGACATCTACTGAACATATTGCAGCTGTAGAAGAATCCTTACTTCGTTTTCCGAATCAGTCTGTACGGAAACGTTCAATTGAATTGCAAATTCCCAGAAGCACCCTAAGAAAAGTCCTCAAAACAGATTTGCAGTATAAGCCTCACAGTAATAAGACAATTATTGACTATCCCTTAGAAATGAACAATGTTAAAGAAGAAACAATCTCCTGACTGACCAGATTGTAATATTCCTTTCTTTTCTCCTAATCCATCTGTTGGAAATAACTGGCTAGAAATAAAAATCACTTTATATTCTCTTTTCAATCATTACATATTTGTCTTAAAATGGTTTTGCCATAATACTTCATTTCGGGATATTATAATCATGACAGGTTTTTATAACAATATTGGTATATTAAAGATTATGTAGCAATATCTACTGAGGAGTATTTTTTAGCTTTGTATGCTTGTATTTTGAAGAAGAATTTGAAAAGAAATTTTTTTATTCTAAAATTCAGATTTTATTTTGGGAGAGATAGGTGAAATTTTAAAAATAGATATGATGGATCTCTTCTATGCAAAGTATAACAATTTTTAGAATTGAGGAATTCATATAACTTCTACTTTGAAGTGAAATTTCTGTGTAGGGTATTCCAGTAAAGCAATCTCTTATTTATTTGAGATTTGTAAATAACAACTTAATGACAAATGACTTTCAATTGATCTGACAGAAACGTACTAATTCATTTCCATTTATCATTTGGAATGAACTTTCATCTTATCACTTTTTTTTTTTTTTTCCTCCCCCTTTTGCTTTCAAAATTTCGGACATTGTGAGAGCTAAATTTGAAGTCTCGAAGAATAAATAAAAAAAAATTGAAGTACATTTTTATTGCTTTGTGTTATTGGCTGAAATGAATCATGTAAACAAAATGAGTTTGAAAGCAGAGAGAAACTGCAAGGGATTTGGGGTGCCTTGTGCTAAAAACTGACAAATGGGACATATTGTCTTCGTTCTTTTGGTATTACAGTCATTCATCTTTGAAGAAAAGGTTGAACCTAGGACAAGTTTTGAATACATATTTTGCTAGATTGAAACCAAAGGTTGTTATAATGATTGAATAACTCAAAATCAGGCAGAAGCTGCATCTGGCATTCCCACGCTGTGATGGTAAAACTAAAAATGCCTGTTAAAATCCTGAGGTATCGCCGGGAAGCCTGAACCTAGAATCTTCATCTGATGGAGGTGTTAATTTTTTTTTATTTTCTTATTTTTTTTTTTATGAATGCACTGCTGCCATTTCTACAGTAAAAGATGTACGGTAAAAAAATAGAACTGATGGCATCAGAATTCTTCTCTTTTTTTTTTTTTTTTTTTTTTTTTTGCAGCATTTCAATATTTTCTATCAACTGATAATGTCAAGTCAAGATCTGCAAATTATTTATTCCTGTAGACTTTTTGTGGAGCATGGGGCTGCAATCCCTCTACTGCAATTTCAGAAACAAGTAGATTTTTATGGAGTGGAGCTGCTAGCCCCATACCCAACCTTCCTCCTTTGCCTGAGCTTGGGACCAACTGCCTTGTAACTTTTTCTTAGATGGACTGCCTTACTGGACTAAAGGGCTCCAACCACCCTTGTGTTTATCCATAACTAGGAAAGAAGTGGGTTCATGCCTTTACCTAGGGCATCAGTGTGAAGTCAACACAAACAAAATCTCTTGTGCCAGGATTTTGTTTTCTGTGCCAGTTTCCTTCATGCTGACTTAAGATTTTAAAAAAGTTATACTGCTCTGGATTAATGGAAATCCCCTAGTTCAAAATAAATGGATACATTATAACACAGCTAAGGAAATAAATGTACATGTTATAATCTTTAAATTCAACCTTATATGTATGAATTGATTGCTTGGAGAGGCACTGAGCCTTTTGAGACTTGTCTAATGTGAGAAAGGAATTTCCCAAAGACCTGAGTTGGAAAGTTACTTAGCATATCCACGGATTTTGCTGAAAGATTTACCAAAGTGTAAAATTTGTTCGTTATTTTTTTTTTCTTTATCTCCAGGAACCTTAAGGCATTAGTAAGAAGCAAAATTAGAAAAAGTTCACCTTGTAGAAGTGGAGATATTTTAAAAAGTGGGGCAAAAAGCTGTAGTGGTGTGCACAAAAAATTGGTGCAATGATTTGAAAAAAATTTTACAAGCAAAATGGATTTCAAAATTTTATGAAAAAAATATTGAATATGCATTGGATTTTGATGGGGGGAAAATTTGTACTTATATGAAGCAAAGGACAAGAAATTTCCATTCAAAACTGTGGAGGGGACATGGCATTTCAAAGTGGGCATTGTCCACTTGTGTAATTGGTGAGAGTTCATTTTCATGTCCAGTTTATATTGCAAATGTGATTGCCTCTAGAACCCTAAAAATCAACTTTTTTTTTCTAAACTGACATTCTCTGAGGAGAGGAAGGTCTTATGGATCAAAAGCACAAAAAAAAATGTCTTGAATGGGACCATAATTAGTTACAAGTGCCTGAAAGTTTTGTAATGTTTGAAACTAATTGAGGGAAATAAACAATAACAATTCAAAACAATGGAATAATTTTGTACAAATTTTGATAAAAAATAATTTGTATTAATATAAATATTTTTTTTTTTTTTTATTAATCCCAGAATCTGAAGTTTGGAATGGAAAGTGTTTTTTGTTTTTTGTTTGTTTGTGTTTTTTTTTTTTTTTTTTTTTTACAAAAAAGTTCTAATGATTATAAGTATCAAATTTTATTAAAATTGAATAAATGCTGATAAATTTTTGATTATGTAAAAACAACTTCACTCCATTAATTTTTACGAAAAATCTGTTTCTATAGTTTAGTCAAAGAAAACTAAGCATATTAATTTCCAATATTCCTCTATAATTGAGAACATGATTTTTATTACGTTTCTAAAATCATGTGTTGATTTTACTGTGAAACTTCTATTTACCTGTAGTACACTTGTTTTCAAAGGTGCTTTGTATTGTTGAAGTGTTCAGTCCGCTTGTCTCCCGAAGATTGCCTCCATTCCATGGGAAATTTCAATGAGTCAAATATTGAAGAAACTACATCTTTCTTCAACATCCTGCTAAATCCCTCTGATTTGGCGGCTTCTGGATAAAACTGTCTCTGGCAAAATGATGCTTGCATAAGTAGTTTAACAGGCAAAAATTTTTCCAGCCATACATGAGGATATATTGGAAAAAAATTGAATATGATTTCCAACACCTTTAGGGTGATCAAATATGTGCCTTTCAGAAAAAAAATGACATTTTGTTTCAGTTGACTTTTCAAGTGGACCACTGCAGATAAATTCAAATTATAGTTGATTAATAAATAGCTTGGTATAATTCTTACAGGGATCACTCTGGTATCTTAGACAAAGAGAGCTAAAGGAGTTTTAAATTAAGGGTGTAAATCGAGAAATGGCAGAATACTTTTAGAAAGGTATTTATTTTTATTAATCTATTATTCAAAAAAAATTTTGTTTTTTAGTGATCTTGGTGTTTATCTACATCGTGGCTTTGTTTCAGAACTCAAACTATTCCTAATATACTTGCAATTTGAATCCTTTCTTTCTTACCTGAAGATTCCATTTTTTATTATCAATAAAACACTATTCTTTAGTATTGATAACCTGTACTTCACTACTGCATGTTTGAATATTCATGAGATACACAAATAGTGCATTGAAATAGAATTTCAATAATACTCAAGTTAACATTACCTTAGATACAAATACTACTTCATTGTAATCTTTTACTGTGAAGTTCATTTCATTTTTTTTCAGTACATTCTTATATTGAGTTTTCATCAACTAAGCTCTTCATAAATCTTAAGCAAGGAACTGTATACATAACAGTTCATTCCATAATTAACCTTAAGGACATTATTCAATGTATTACCGTAGTTTATTTCAAAGCAATGAGAGGCAAGTAAGATGTAAAGCTGGGCATCACAGAAGCCAGTAGGCGAAAGGCCATCAAGTTGGTCACCAAGGTAGCTGTGGATTTAGGAGTGGAAAGCCATGGGTAGGAAAGTACTACCAGGATATAAGCTGCAGCTTGATCAATCCAGGCTGAGTTACTTGGCTGATGGTGTCTAATTATTGAATGACGTGAAACACCTAATGACTCCAGGAAACATCAATGATGTGTCCAGGAATATCACAAGGTGATGTATGTGAAAAAAGCTTTTAATTCTATACCTGCATGCCATCAAGATTAACTCTTAAATTCCTAAACTTCTTGTAATTGATGGAACTGAATTTTGAAGAATTTTGGAAAATTCATTTAATAGTCAAAAGGATATGAAATTTTAATCGAGTTTTTTGCTTAAAATTCATACTCTATTCTTTGCACGAATTGAGTTACAAGTGACCAGTTGTTGGATTCAAATCAGCAGCCAGACCAATTTCTCTCATTTTTATTTTATGGCCAAGCTGACTTATTTTTTTATATTATGTTTTATAAAAAAATAGAGCTGGCATATAAATTCTTTCCACTGTTCAACCGTGTTTTTATCTATAAGTATTTCTGACTTTTTAAATATTGGCCAGAGAGAAATCCCTTGATTTGGGGGTGGGGATATATATATATATATATATAATGTGTGTGTGTGTGAGAATGTAATGATGTCTGCTAATTTGCAATCAGATTAAATATTTATCTAAGAATACATTCTATGGTTGTAAACATTGTACAAAATATTTTGATCAATAGTCAAATGTACCGACAGACTATAATCCGTGGTATCGGGCTCATAGTCAAGAGCTCGGAGAGAAGTGGGTGGTGCCGAACTTTTACCAGCCTACTATAGGAAAAGGAAGCAGAACAACTCTTGGTGCAGGCTGCAGACAGTCCATGAAAGGAGGAAGATTTCAGCTTCTGCCCTCAGGTGCCCCCCCCCCGCAATGATTGCAGCAGTTAAAAGATGAACTGAGCTGAAAACATTGAAATCTCTGTTATGTCAGCAGCCAATGCTGTGTTGTCTGTGTACAATCTAAAAAGTAACTGGAATGATATTTTTTCTTTTTTTTTTTTTTTTTCCTTTTTTAATCAACAAAGTAGTTTCAAGTAATTTGAA
The DNA here is from genome assembly GCA_963457665.1 of Thysanoteuthis rhombus. Taxonomy (NCBI): domain Eukaryota; kingdom Metazoa; phylum Mollusca; class Cephalopoda; order Oegopsida; family Thysanoteuthidae; genus Thysanoteuthis; species Thysanoteuthis major. The sequence goes on along the minus strand of OY735212.1, from coordinate 47,321,649 downwards.
TTATTTGAAAATGGCTGTAAATTGGTTTATTGGTGACTTCTGTTTGCAAAATGCTTCCATTTTTTTCAAAGAGATATGATTCAATGACCTCTTTCTTTCTTTTTTTAAAATTTTTCCTGCTGCTTCTGCTGGAAAGTATCCAGCTATTTAATAACAAAAAAGTACCTTACCAAGGTCATCTTTTGGGATTGCCATCAGCTGCTTTGTCACATTCTTCTTAATTCCATCCATGGTCTGAAATTTCTTTGGGGAAAGCCAGAAGTCACTGGGCTGAATCTTGTCTGTAGGGTGGGGCTGACAGACCTGAGTGATGCAATGTTTTGCCAAAAACCCTACATTTTTTTGGTTATTGAGAATGTGATGGTAACAGTGTACATCAGTTCACTCAATGGCATCTCACTGCTGACAGAGTAACCCCATTGAAGAGTGTTTGTTCATGCATGTGCTGTAAGGTCCCTTTTGATTGATTGCCAAGTTACATCAAAGCCATATAAACAGTCCTTGAAACATTCAAAACGGCTGGATACTCTCCAAACATCTTGCACATTCTCCTTTTGAGCTTATGTTTTCAGCTTTATAAAAAGCCATGAGATTTTGTATCTGAAATGTAATTAAATAGTTTCTTAATTACTTGTATCAAGTTTTTTTTATAATGGCAGATCTTCCTTTAATATGATCTAAGGAGAAAATGTAAGCCTCCAACATCAACCTTAAGTACAATTATAAATGAAATTTTGATGCTTCAATATTTTTAGCAAGAATAACCAAAACTGACTTCCACTGAAATCTTGGTCAATAATCTGATTAAAGAGCTCATTGAATATTTTGTCTGGTAAAAATTTCTTCTGAGTTGACTTTTTGAGACACATTTCTTTTTCTTCCTCTTTGAACTACTACGCCATTTGTTGATTGTCTAGGTATTAAACAAAATTGACTGAATATAAACTTTGTACATGAAGATAAAAAATGTTATTAGTCACCCACTATAAAATTTCTAATACTTCAAAAGGGAATGAAGTTAATTCCTGATGCTTAAGAGTCCAACAAAATTTGAGAAATGTAATTGATCTGTTTTGTACATCATGGCTCAAGAATATTAAATCATCTTGGAGAGCAAAAAAGGAAGAGAAGGTGAAATGAATATTTGCAATTCCATAGGAATATACATGTAACAATTTTGACAATGTGTGATTCACGAGGTGGTCGAAAATGTGCTGAACTTAACTCTAAACCTTATCAGACCAAAATAATTTTGACTTTTTCTAATCCGATTGTTGTTTTATTCTCCCCATTTCATAGGGAAATTATTGTTTTGTTGAAGTTTGAGCACTTAACAGCATTGGTGTCTGCCTAATAATTAAGACTAATTTTCGAGTACAAATTAAAATTAGGACATGATGCTGTTTAAGCTGCTGACAACAGCACATTTGGCGTAAACAATACTAAAGTGTGAACTGTTCAGTGTTAGTTCAATAGTTTTAGGTCTGGATATATGGATACCTATAATTAACCTAAAAAATGATGGAGAATTATCGGTGGCAATGACCTGCGGCCTACAAATGAGGATTAAAGCATTTTCTGGAGACTTCAAGACTTCAACAGCCACCATATCACATCATCTTCAGGCAACACAAAAGTTGGAAAAATAGGTCCCACATGGACTAAATAAAATGCTCTGTGACTACCTGACCCCACACCTCCCAGTTGACTGTCTAAATTAAGATAATTGAGATAAGAAGTCTTGCAGCATCTTCCATGTTCACCTGACATTTCAAGCATTTTGAACTTCATATCTATAAGAGGTCCGGAAGCCATAAACCCTGCTTTTACTGATTTTTATAGACGTGGCATATCATCATTAAAAGATTGTTAGGAAAAGGTTATTGCTTCAAATGAGTCACATTTTTATTAAATATTCTACCGTTTCTGTTCTTTATATCATCCTTCATCTTACTATTCCTATTTTATATATAACAACCTACAAGTTTTAAGAGTTCTAAACATTGCTGTTGAAGATTAGCAGAACACTTTTGATATGGTCAGAAATCGGGTGATATGACTGGTGTTCTTGCATGACAAAGCATGATTGTTTATTCATCCCTTTGGCATTTATTCTGGACAACCTATAGATAAACTAGTTTAGAAATAAGGAGTCCAACAAGGCTAATTTTGCCACAGGGTTCTATTTCTTAGGCACTGTTTAGGTATTAACTTCATTCTTAATGGTTTACATCAGGCATGGGCTATCTTGATCTAGCGAAAAAAGTCATTCGTATTACAGCAGACATAGTTGATTTAATTTCCATTTCAGGTGAACATGAATTACAATTATCTTATTGATTTGCAAATCCAAAACCATGGTAATTTTACGATATAAATTATAAGAATTATAAAAGATTTTAGATAAATGGTTGATATGGCCTGTCAGGCTATGGTTGTCCATGTTTAGTTTACATGAAGAGTATGCGAACATCTATACTATCACAATTGCCTTCAAATCAAATGTCTCCTTTTGCTGTCATGTTTGAAATATTTTCAAACTTTTCTTAAGTGATCAAATTGAAATTGGAAATTAATATAATGGAAGTAAATTTAAACTTTGTTTGCCATATTTCTTACTTCTGGGGAAGATCCAACTACGGACAATAGAATACTGATATTTTTTACTTCGAAATTTCTGTTTTGTTCAACGTGGAAAATTTTTTTTTGTTACTTTTTTCAGTAAAAGTTTGAAGAAAGTTGAATTTTTACATCTCTTACACTCACTTAAAGGCAGTCTTTGACAGTCTCTGCTCAATGGCAAATCACTTTGTATTTATTGAATCAATAATTATCTGACTATGGTAATCATTTCTAAGCTTCATTGAAATTTCATCATTGGTATGTTACTATGACTGGTGGAGAAGAGTCTTGGCGGATCAAGGATTCATCCCTGCTTATTCCTCTTATTCTCATTTCAAGAAAACTCCTGGAAATGACTTATTAGCAGTTAATATACTTGGAGTTATCTCCCTTGGCCAATCCAGCACCCCCATTAATCTATCTATTTAATCATTTTATACAGGTTGTTCCGAAAGGAATAATGCTCTAACAAATGCAACAAGTATTTATAAGTTCTCTGTTTCTTTTGAAACACCCTGTACTTAATAAGAAATTACTTGGAAACTGATGGCCCAATTGGACTGGAAATTGTTATATCCTCCAAGTTATAGTATTTCATGAAACTTTGCTTTGCCTTGAGAATGTTTTCAATATTTTTATAATAGAATTTTCCAGAGGTATATCTATCATTGATAAAAATAACTTCTCTCTCTGTTTGTTTTTTAAATCAAATAATTTTCTTTATAGTTTAACGATGAGGTGTTAGAACTGCTGATTTAATCTTATTTTGAATAATGATTTAATTTCCTTTCTTTGTACACTGTCTACTAAAGAAAAACAAACACCTCAAAAGATGGGACATGAAGATAGTGATGGGCTGGCAGTGTAAAATCTTTATATGTAGCAGTCCATTAGGTTTGGACAAATTCCACAGATTAACTCCTATATTTTTATTTAACTAGACTAAATACCTATTTTAACAGGTTTGATAATTGCTGTCAAAAAAGAATAAGATACCGAGAAATCAGTGTCTTATTCAATTAATTTTTAAAAAGTCATTTATTACAACTCTTTCTTCACACTTTAAAAAAAAAAGAGAGGCAAAAGTTTAGTGTGTGTGTGTGTGTGTGTGGGGTTGATGTTCTGGATATATGTATATATACACTCGCGCACACACCATACTTTTACCCCCCAAAAAAGGCGTAAGTAAAATTAGTGTTCTTTATTCAGTTTTGCATTGAGCCATCATATAAGCAGTCCACACCCACTTCTAACTTCCAGCTTCCTGTACCTTCCATCACCCCAACTTAACTTACCATCATCACCGATTTTGGGGTCTGGGAATGCTCAGAAGTTTTTCCCATATAAATTAATAATAATTGCTTCTTTGCTTTATGCCAATTCAGCTTATGAAAGGTTTATATAGGAACAATCTCTTTTCATATGGCCTGGGGAAACCTGTTTTGTTAAACTCCTTGAGATGACCTTATCATGAATTTGTCAGACATTGGAATTCAAAACCTTTGAATTTAAGCCATGAATGAAAGAGAGAAGGGAAAAGAGTGATGCCATGGCGTCATGTTGTGGCAACTTGTGAGTTTTCAGTATTTTTTTCTTGTGAACATTGACAATATTTTTCATAACAAATTCAAACTCATACTGTTGAGTTTTGACATAGTCATTGTGACAAAACAAAAATAATAATCTCGCCTAAAACCAGTGACATCATGATGGCTGGAATAAGAGAATTGTTCATAAAAACTGATTGCAGATTCACTCTTTCAACTGGTCGACTTGTTTTATTACAGGAATTACTTATGAAGGAGTTGAAATGGGATAGTTTGGAAATAATATTGCATAAAGAAATGAATTCTGTTGTTTACCTTTGAGATTTTAATGAAGTTTAGGAGTTTGACCTTAATGCAGCTAAGCTTGTCTAAATTAGTTTTGTGAAAATATAATGTACTTAGCCCTGTGCTAATGAGTATTGAGAGCATGTCAATAAATAAGTTGTTTCCCTGAACAAGTTTTGGTTCTCAGGGGAGACTGGTTTTGTGATTTTGTGATTTGAATACTTTAAACGATTTATATTTTGTGCGAATAATTATTGAAATTTTCAATTTTATTTTTAAATACTTAATGTATTTTCAGTGAGTGCCTTTTTTACCATTTCAAAATGGATAACGATGAAAGAAAGAAGATCCGTGAAATCATGTCCAAGTAAGTATCTACTGGATACAAAATGTAATTAAATCAAATTATTTACCTTTTTGGAAGTTGGAAAGAAGTATAAGTATTTGGTTGTAGCTTTTCGTCTCTTCTTCCGTCCACTCTGAAAGTACTGAATGAATTTCAATGCAGCTTTGTCCTTAATTCGTGGAAGAGTAGACAATGGGATGTGAATGAGGTGGTAAAATTTTGGGGTATCTCCCTCTCCCCCTTTTTTGTTTCCAGTTTCATTTGTGGATATGCGCATGACTGTTGACATGATATCTCCAAAAGTTCCCAATGGATTTCTATACCCTTTTGGAGAAGGTAGGCCAATAGTTTATGGAAGAACTGATTAAATTTTGGAGCACATTTACCTTCCCTATATTGTAGTTATATGTCCAAACTCCATAATATTGCCAAATTATCTGGTCTGTCTGCAAGATATCTCAAAGCTATCGATGAATTCTGATCAGACTTCGTGGAAGGGTGGACAATAGGCTACAGAAGAACTGATTAAATTTTGGAGCAGATCCATGCACAATTACCCCCATCCCCAGGACAAAAGCATTGGCATAGGTATGTGATTTCAGAGTCCTTTCTAGTTATATATATATATATATATATATATAAATCTCAAGTTCAAGTCTTGTTAGAAGCTACTCCTTTATTTTGATATGTTTACTTTAGTGTATGTTGTGATGAGAAGTAACAATAAGATGGAGATAAACCAGCAATAAAACAATAGTATTGTATATGCTAATATATACACATATATATATATATTTGATTTAAAGCAAACTATGCAAATATTACGCTGCATTCATACGTAAGATTGATATGGTCAGTTGTGAGTGGCAGTAGTCCTCCATCTACCCTTGTAAACCATTTGTCTCATAGTTTGATTATACAGAAATAAATAAATCAATTGTTCTATTACACATACACAATTTTTTTAATCTTCCATCCAAATTAGAGTTGAAAATCCTGTATACTTAAGTACATGAATACACATAGTGATCTTGGAAAAATATTAGTAAAGTTGTGTACAACTTGTAGCATGATGAATCCAGAGACTTGGTGTAAGGCCATTGGAATCCCACTTCCTAAGTTTATGTACTCAATAATTTCTATTTTTCATTTTGGAAAAAAAAAATTAATCCCATGTCATAAGACAGATTACATGTTGAAAGATTTGTGTCGATTAATACTATGGAAATATCCTGTAACAATATTTCTTTTGCTCTGCAACTATTGTTCTGTTATTTTGTTCCCTTACATATATTTTATGGAGATTTCACTCAACTTGAGCTTTCTAAAAAAAAAAATAATTCCAGAAAAGATGATTCTAAAATCGATTGGATGTACAAATGCAGTCAGCCTGATTCAAATGACTATTTGCTGGGGAGAAAGATTGACAGACACATTGAGAATGTTCCAGAACCCACCAAAGAAGGTAAGGAGATTAGGGTTTGTTTTTTTTTTTAAATTTATTTCTGTTCACTTTCAAGAAATAATTCCTCTCCTTGCATCTATTATAATTTTCCTTAATTTAACCAAAGTCTGATTCACACCATTCTACTTTTAGTTTTGAAGTTGGATTTTTAGAAAAAGCTGTTATTTTATTGTGACTGAATCAAAAAAATTGTGGGGTTTTGCACGGATTTATAGGACATATTTCATGAGTTCATACTCAGGATTGAGTGAAAAATTGAAAAAAAAAAATGATTCTTTTTCTTTTTAATTATAAAAAATGTATCTGTCAGCATACACATTTTTGACACAAAAAGCTAACTGCAAACATTACACTGTGTCCAGTATGCTGGTATTATGACTAGGAGGCAAAAAATAGACAGCTTTAGGGCTTTGATGAGCTGGTGTGAGCAGTAGATCCCCCAATACTCATGAACCATACATCTTATAAGCTGGCAAATGCATTACATTTAGAATAGACTATAACAATTGGCTCAATAGTTATAATGGTGAAGAGATGTGTAGCAGGAAAAGAGCAATTATTGTATTGCTTTTATTTCAAGGGCAACTTTTCATCTGCAGATATATCACTTCATATACCATTTTTACTATGCATCATGAAATGAGCCATCATTTAAAGAATTTAAAGAAAAATAATTTTATATTTCCAGAAAAAATCGGTGCTGCTTTCAGTGAAAGAATCAAAGCCAATATTGAATTGGACATGGCTGCCAAGATGCGAGAAGATCCTTTATTCCAAATCAGGTACATGAAAATCTTTTTTCAATGAGTAGTTGATGTTCCATTCATCAATAGATATTTTTATAAAACTGAATTTCATTAAGTATTTCTGAGAAATTGTTTGGAGTAAAACATTAAAATGAATCAAGAAAAATAAGAATGAAGCTTATTGAGGAAAAATAGACATATAAATGGACAAGTAATGGTTTCCAACTTTCTCATAATTATTTTAATTGTTGGAAATTGCTAAACATTATTGGTCACTAATCTTAAATCTTTGTTTTGTTTAGATAAGCAAACTTTTTGGTATCTAATTGGTTTTTTTTTTGGTTTTTTTTTTTTAAGGAAACGTGAAGATGAGGCTCGTCGTCGGATCCTTGATAATCCAGTTAAAATGAAACAAATTCAGAAAATGGTGAGTCTTTCCTGTTTTCTATTCAGCCATTCAAGTTTTAGTTGGAGAAATTTTTACATCTTTTTCAAAAATTATCAAATTGAAGCTTTCAGTTCTCACACATATAACTAGATATTCAATGAGTTTTTCAGCTTTTGAATGAATGCAAAAACCACCAAATTTTCTATAAAAAACCTGGTCTTGGTAGTCATTCAATAGAAACTTTCAAATGGCCAACATCTCTTGGCTACATGCCATGTTTTGGTTAATCAATTAAAAAATTGTAAAAAGGGGTGATCAATAAATAAGTTACTTTTCTTGCCTTTTGTTGTGCAATGCTGGATAAAAAATGAAAATGGATGTATTAAAATTGTATTGCATCAGTCTTTTCCTTCAAATCCTGGCTTTTGTGTGGGTTTGAACACTGTGTATGGGAAATCCACAAGTAGTTCTGTCACTAAACTACTAATACATCTGTTTGTGTATATTGTGTAGGTACACCACTAATTTTTCCAGCATCATTGATTCCAGAACTGTGCCAAATTATCAATTTTGCTTAATTTACTTAGGTCATGTAATAATAATTCAATAATACACTTGACCAACTAATTAGGCGCATCTCCTAATTTCAAATCAGGAGGACTGTGCATCAAAAACTTGGTGTTTCAGGGCTGACATCCTAATTACTTGAAGTTGGAAGTTGAAGAATTTTGAGATGCTGCTCTAAAACTCATTTTTGATTATTTTCTTAAACGCATCTAGATGAAGTTGTTTCCTTTGCAGTGACTTTTGGCCAATTGGTTAACTAGTATAGGAGCTGCAAGAATTTTGAGAGTCCACTTGAAATTTTTATCCTGATAAAAAGAAATGCTGGAAAATTTGAGTTATACCTGTATATATAAATAATGATAGATTTATTGATGCTGGAACTTGAACCTATGAGTTATTATATTGTTTTTTTAATATCTGTTCATTATTAGTCTTTTGGCTTGCATTAATTTGCTTTTTTAAAACCATTCAAGATGTTTTATAGATATTGATATTGCATAAATTATACTAGGAAATTGAAATTCATGCAACATATTTTGAAGAATATGCATCTATGTAATATTTTTGTGGACAATGATTCTTTTGCTTTTCTTTCAGAAGACTTAGTAGTATGAAAAAATGACAATAGTAATAGACAGATATTAGACTTTATTAATTTTACATCATATTCTTTATTGTCAGATTAAAGAACAGAAAGAAGAACGTCAAAAGACCAAAAGTAAGAAAAGCAAAAAGGAGAAAAAAAGCAGATCACGTGATAGTGATTCTGATCAATCTGGAGATGAACTTATGAAAACTTATCTGAGCATCATCAATAAAAAGCACCAAGATAAATCTGAAAGTGACAAAAGACATCATCAGGAAGACAGAAGACGTCCTGGATATGGACTGCAAGTAAGTGGATTTCAAGTATCCCAGATTTTACACGTATTGACTGTTGTAGACATGAAAGACCAGATGACTAAATATTTGTATAAAAAAATCCAGAATGGTTATTTTCCTGTTGTCAGTAAGAACACAGATAACAGAAAGTGGCTAACCATTGTACATTTATGTTTCTGCTTGTGAGTTTGATTAGATAATTTCAAAACAGGAATGGACTATTATGCTTAAGGAGTATTTATCAAAACAGTCTAAAATCATAGTTGGTTGATTTTCAAAGTTTTTTTCAAGTGCCATCACTGAGTATGTAAGTGTTGTGACAATGCAAAAATTATGAAAAAATGATAGATTATTTGTTGGAACTTGAGAGTCTAGCATTTTTATTCCAGGTTTTTCTTCTTTCGATACATTTCGGCTTTTCACCTGTCTATATTGCTTCCTCCAACAATGATTATTTTTGCGCATATGTAAATTGATACCAGAACTTATCACTTGCTGGTTGAGGCCAAAGAAATAGTTTCTGGATATCTTGTGAACTCATTGTAGTTTTCTGCTAGTGGCATTATCTACTGTTTTTGTCTGTTCACACATGATGCCATCCAAATTTGCATTCTTAAAATGAGGTTATCACTCTTATATCCAATAATACTTTCCATCAAAAATCATTATCAATCTCCAACATTGTAAAAAAAATATTCACTCTCTTTGGGAGACTCTTTTCTGAATGATCGCACACCCCAACCACCACCTTGTCTTAATGCCTCACCTGACTCTTATTTTAGCATGATCCACACCTTCATAGGTGAGCCGACTGCATGGGACTGGTTTCCCTCACTCATCCAAGTTGACAATGCCGATATTTCATATTACTTTGGTTGTACCCAAAGTCTCCAAATTCTAGAAGCTCTCATGATTGAAATAAAAACCTCTTGAATGAACATGATTTTCTTTAGACAGGACACTTAGATTGTGGTATAACTATTAATAGATACATTCTACTCACCTATATGCTTTTGTGTGAGTTGATGTCATTATAATATGAAAATGCTAAATGTTAGTTATCTGAAAACACTTAATCCTACAATTATTATGAATATCTGCAATTGCTACCCTGTCTACTCTATGCTGAAGTAAGCAAAGTAAGTAAGCTATAACTGTTGTTCTCTGGATTGCCTATATTATAGTGGCGTAATCCTGACTGACCGATTATTGTGTCCCCCTCTTTGTTCTCTTGTTGTGCAAAGTAACAAAATACTTCTTGATACTTGTACAATAACTCCATTCTACTGATGAGTCACTCATAAAATTACTTACATCTTCACTGTAACTCCTGTTCACAATGGCTACTACCTCTGCTTCTAGAATGATCCTCTCTTTCAATGCATCTTCACATGAAAGCAAGACTAAAAACTCAAGGTGAGACTTGACACTCAACTGAATAAAGTGATAGTAGATGATGTCACAGTAGTAGTGAGAGTACACTATAAAAACAAAAAAAAATAAATTTAAAAAAAAAGTTTGCTTATCACTTAAACTGTATCAAAGTAAAATTGCTGCTCAAATAAACAGTTTAATCAATATCATTAGTCCTGATTTTTGATACTGGTTTTGATAAAAATGATTGTTTCTGACATTGTCAGTTTGTATTTGTTATGCTAATGAGTTGAACAGGTTTACATCTACTTTTATTGTCTTTTCAGAAACACCACAGAGATAGAGAAGAACGTTCGTTTCGACAAGACCATCATTCCAAACCATCTCACCGCCAATATGACTCCTCTCGCAATAACCCCTATTCTGAGCGTTCCTCAAAATACTCATCTAGTTCTCGAGAAAAATCAGGCACCTCTCATTCATATCATCGTCAAAGTAGCTACAGAAGGCGCTCACGAAGCCAATCACCACGGCGTTCACGGAGTAGATCACCACGGGCACGGTAAGTTCATATTTCCAAGTATAAAGTTTTTTCTTCTTTAGATTTTTGTTATCATTCTCTTTCTGCTTGTCATATTGTGAATGATTGAAAATTGAAAGATTCACAAATTTTTACATCATAGACAGAATTTCTTCAAAGATGATTTCCACATCTCAGATGTTATACTGTTAAGTTATTTAGATTCATTGATAAAATCTTACTGGTTACATTTTCTTTTCATTTTGTTTTTAAACAACAAAAAACTTTCCAGAAAATTGTTGCCTCCAGGCATGTCTGCTAGAATCTATATTAACAATTCTAGAACAATCTTTGAAGCTTTTGCATATTCTAGGTTGTCCAATAGGTGTTGCACCTGGATGTTTTGGAATCTACATCAAAAGCCAGTGTTACAATTGTTTAACAGACTCTCAAGTGCATTTTAGAACCACAATCAAAGGCAATGTAATGATTTCAAGTTTTTTTGACAATATTTTTTTCTTATCTGGATTACTTTCTGACTTTTCATTGTCTGAAGAGAGTCAGACGAAAAAAAAGTTTTTGGAACAGTTTTATTTAGTGTCATGTATGTGTACATGTGGTTTCTGTTAAATATGTATACACTAATCTCGGTGTTTTGAAATTTTGTATCACCAGAAGACTTATGTGTGTGTGTGTGTGGATATTAATATTGTATTTTTTGGTAACAGCGGAAAGTTAAATGAGACTGACCGAGAAAAGAAACTTAGAGAGATGATGGACAATGCCAAATGGAGGGAAGAAGTCCGACAGAAAAATGTGAAACGTTATGAAGAGGAATGTGCTGAAGATGAGAGAAATGCACAGAAAGGAAACAGCTCAGATTTTTTGAAGTAAGTCAATTCAATCTTTTTTTCTTTTTCTTGAGTATTGTGAAAGATGCATTGTTTTTGTTTTTTGTTTTTGTTTTTTTTCTTTTTCCTTGATATCGTGCAGACAGGGGAGAAAGATTATAATTTGGTGTAATATTAGGAATGGCTCTGCTGATGAAAAAATTGATTGGATGAATGTCTGGTTTTATGTTCAATCTCAATTGCTGCACAACCTGACCTTGTGATCCCTATAAAAGAAATGCAAATGTTTTGCAATAACTATACAGAAAAATGTAGTGTTTTCTAAATCAGCCTCTCTCATTCTTTTTAGACTGGAGGAAAATTTGAAAATGTTTTTATCTATACTGCTGCATAAAAATATATCTATAGCTAATGGCACATTAGTATGCTCAAAAAATCACATATTTTATATTATTTATGATATAAATTGACAAAAATTAATACATACTGGAACTCTCATCATAAGCATTTTATTATCATTAGCTTTTCAAGAATTTTCCCTTTGAAAAAAACTGAAATTTAAAATGATTATAAAAACAAACGACTGCTGCTGGTTGGTAAAAATACTGATGATTCTAGTGTCAAAAGTCATCAAGACAGGAACCACAACACAAAGAAAAGAAACAAATGAAGCTAAAGTCAGGTGCTTCTATCATGCATGTATAAAATCTTTGTGGGACCCTAGGGTTCCACAAAACCTTAGTTGATAAAGACTGTTCTAAATAGTTGAAGGATTTTCAGCTGGTGATATTTAAGTGATAGTTTGTCTTTGAAACTATTTTTCTCTGCTCTATGAAATCCAATGAAATTTTCCTACTCCTTTATTCCATGACCATGTATCAGATTTTGCAACTGTAAGGCTGCAAATAAATACCTGTTTATTTAATTATGTTATGTGCAGATCTCAAATAAATTACCTGGCCAAAGTTAATAATCATGCATAAAATGAGGATCTATGCTGATTAAAATTACTTATATAAACATTCTCATTCAGCTAAACTATTTTGTTATTTATATTGATTGGACCCTGTTATGGTTGATGATGATGATGGTAACAGCTTTTAGTTTCTCCTCCTAAGGTAGTTATTAGTAGTTTTCACTCACTGCACTCTCCTCTGTCAGTCACTGGGGCGTGTCAAAAACATTTTATCATGGTATCTGGCAATGGGACAACTGGATTCATGCTTTTCCTAGAGGCCAAAATTTGGTTGATCAATTTTCTTTTCTATGCTAACTGTTACGCTATCACAGCTCCTGTATGTATTAATCACTAATGAAATGAAATATTTTTGTTATATTTAGTCCAATGATGTCACAACATGCAGCTCAGAGCAGTGTGGAAGAAAGAATTAAAAGAAACAAGTACAACATCCAAAGAACAAAGATGCAGTTGAACAGTAATTTCACCAGAAGATAACATTATTTCATTGTATATATTTGCAATAAACATTTCAGCTTTTGAAACATCTTTGCTTTATGTATTGTCATTATTTAAATTTTTTTTTTGGTTAACTAATTAGTGAAGGTCTGCTATAATTGTTACCAAGTTGCCTTAACATAGTTCCTTTTTTGTTTACTGAACCTGTTGAGTTACTAAATCTAAATTCAGTAAATCCTCGGTTTAACACACTATTCCGTTAAATTGAAAATTACCTGAGAAAGAGCTCCGTTTTTTTTTTTTGTTTGTTTGTTTTTTTTTTCGCTCTACTGCACACTATGGAGCAAGTTGGTATAATTCACAAAAACTTGAAAAATAATCATCCAGCTTCAGTTCTGAACTGCTAAAAATGTTCATAGTTTCAATTGATTAACTAATCAATTAATTAATTTCTGTGCCACATTCAAGTTTGCACGCTTTCTTTTGATTTCTTTATCACTTGATGCCATTTTGAATTATAAGGATTACAAAATTATTTAATGAAAAGAAAAGTAAACATTCAGAAATCTCAGATGATAACAGGATGACTCAGAACAAAGGCAAAAGAAATCCCAAAATATCTAATACTTCCAGAAAATAATGTAAAACTATATCCAAAATTAAGGCAAAGAATATGAAAACCTCTATCTAGATATTCCAGGAAATTATCTAAAAATATAGTACATACTAAGCCTCCATCCGCTGCATTCTATATCAAAATATAAAGAATAGCACAAAAAATATAAAAATACAATGACATAAAAGTAATTAAATGAAAGTTTTGTTTTTTTGTTTTTTTTTATTTTCAGATTTTCATGTTTTAAATGATTATAAAACATACTTTTCTTTAGAAATTTTTCATTTTTTAGAGATATTGAGTTCTGAGTTAATGCTGAAATACAGTTATTTAAAAAAAACTAAGGATAATTCTTGTAAGCCATACCTGAGTAAAAATGGCAGAAAATAAGTGTCCAGTTTAGCCTTGTTTTAGTTGAATTGTAAATATACTAGTCCCTTGTAAAAGCTTTTAAAATACATTTTTTGTAAAAACTGATAAATTTCCGGGAGATTCTATTGTGTACTGAATTGAAATTCTCAGAATTGCAACTATAAGATCCAATGAAAGAAACAAATCTTAATCAAAAACTTTAACTATCTAAATCTAAAAATGTCCAAGCCTCATAAAAAGAACTGATTATAAAAAAAATTGTTTTTAGATATATGACATCTAAACACAACAAAAATATCTAAATTTAGTTATAAAATATCCAAGTTAACAATGCATGCCCAATCAAAGTGTCCACTTTAACTGAAAAGTTATATTAGGGTCCGTTGAACCAAGAGTTTACTGTATTATGTATTAACCCATTCACTGCCAAGTGTATTTTTAATCATATCCCCTGTGCCATTTTTTTTTTTTATCCTTAAGATTTGATGAAAATAGAAATTCTTGATTACGTTTAAGACATTTTTGTTTTCATACAAATCAACTAATCTGTACAACAGAATGTTTAATAGATGTACACAAACCCTTTGCAAAATTGAAATTCCATGAATTACTTTGCCCCCTTCCCCAACTTATAATTTGACACAAACACCTGACTAAGATAACTATTTAATCATTTATTGAGTGGATTAGGAAAATAGAAAGAAATGAATAACAAATTGAGACAAGAATTTAGGCATCTATGCAGCCTTTGCCGGAAAATTAACACCTTACGAAAAAGAAAAAAAAAGTCAATCTCAATTTTATCTCTGAAGTCTGTGTCATAAGAAAAGTAAAAAAATACAAGATTATTTGTGTACACCTTATAGAATCAGCAACATTTTTGAATATAGAGTATAAATGTTGCAAACTCGCAACATATGTAAGAGTATTTGGAGTAGAAATTAAAATGAAAAAAATTTCAATTTTTTACATGCAAAAAACACCTAGTTTTAAAAAATTACTAAAAAAAATCATCTACCTACTGGATTTTAATAAGATGTTCAGTACATGTTAAATAAAGGACGAAATATACTTTAGATATGTTTCTATTCCAAATTTTGTAAAAAGTTTTTCCTTGTGATTAGACCTCACTTTATTTTAAGAAGTTCTTGTTTTATTCTTTCACTTTTCTTGACTGAGATTGTTAATTGTAAAGCAATGATGTGATTAATCAAATATTATTAGTCAAAAAGAATACGCTGAAAGTGTGTGTGTGTGTGTTTTAATTGTTTTTTTTCCTCTATTGAAAGCTTTCCCATACAGCCTTTTTCAAGGTTTTCAAGTGATTGTTGTAGTTATGCTTTCTTCACTTGAGTTAATGTTTAATTATACTTTTGACTACCAGTTTTTTTTGTTTTGTTTTTTTCAAAGGTTATCAATATCTACTCTTTGTCAACACCCATTTTTGATGTTTTATGTGTAGAATTAATGAAAAACACTGATTTAAAGCAGCACAATTTTATTACAAAAAAAAAAAGAAGAATTTTGAAACAAATGAACTTTTTTTTTTCAAGTCGAAGTTTTTCTTAAAAGTCTGTGAGAGTAGCTTCCCTTTTGTTCATGAAATAAAAGCAAATAATCGAATCCATGACTTACAAGTCCAAAATTGGAGGGACTGTTGTAATATATACACAAATATAAGAAAGAAAATAACTTGCTATCGGAAGAAAAATTATTACCCTCATGGCACTGGACTGATAAGTTATCTTGCATGAGGTGGCAAACAGGTTTATGTCTGCCTCCTGTAGATGATGGGATACTAATCTTACTAATTTGTTCATGAGTTTATTCCATAACAAATATGTATGAAAGGATAGAATAAGAATTCTTCTTCTTTTGAAGGGTGTTACAGTATTTAGAAAATTGATCTTTTACTGTTTTTAATGAATCTGCATTGAATTTATTCTCATTAATTACCTTATAACTGAAAGACGTTTTTAAATTTTTTAAAAATTTATACATCCACCCCTAAAAACCAACATTGTAATGTTTTTAGTATTTCTGTATAATTTGACACTTTCTTTCCAATATTTCCTTTTCTGATCTCTTTTCAATCTTGATTCTATTGAATTGAATAAAAATTCTTTTCTTTCTGGCCTTGAAAAAAAAAATGACTATTTCTGACATTGTCAGTTGTGTCTGTTGTGTATCATGATAATTGATTGAAACAGGTTTACATGCAGTGAGGTTGTTTTCAAGAGATAATTCTAGTAACTAGTATAATTGATTGAACTAGGTTTACATGCTGTAAGGTTGTTTTCAAGGGATAATTGTAGTTACACTAGTATAATTCATTGAAACAGGTTTACATACAGTGAGGTTGTTTTCAAGGGATAATTCAAGTCAGACTAGTTTACATTCAACGAGGTTGTTTTCAAGGGAAAATTCTAGTAACGCTAGTATAATTGATAGAAACGGGTTTACATGCAATGAGGCTGTCAAGAGATAATTCTAGTCATACTGGTATAATCGATTGAAATAAGTTTACATGTAAGGTTGTTTTTTAGGGATAATTCTTATAACGGTAGTATAATTAAAACAGGTTTACATGCCATGAGGTGGTTTTCAAGGGATAATTCTAGTTATAATGTCTCAGGACATGACGATGACTGGTTGCTAAGAAGTGGACGATAATATCACTCAGTTGAAATACCAGTGAGTATTGAAGTGTGACTGTACTCTACAGGGGATGATTTAAAATCACTACCAAGTAATCGTAGGCAGCTTTGTGGAGGTTTCTATAAGTTTTATTTGTTGTTGACTCCATTAAGACAATATTTATAGTATAACATTAAATGGGAGTGTGGATGTATCATTCAGCAAAGTGTGTGTGTGTGGGGGGGGGGCTTGTAAGTTAAAGACAGGAATAAACAAAATTTTCTCGTAAAAACGCTATTGAGATATATGAATTATAAACTTACAGGAGAGATGTTTTTGTGCAATGTGTAGTACATGAGGTCTTTTCAGTATTTGAATTAAAGTCTGTAATTAAGGTACTTAGCTTGTAATTGAGCTGTTGTGTTGTTATATACACCTGTTGATTGTCAAAGGGATTCTGCCGGACCATCCTGTTATCTCTTGGCTTCCCCTGAATAAGTAGGAGTTTTTTGTTTTCTTAGAACTTTGGGCCTCTTTTCTGGGAATTCTTACCATTTATGGTAAAGGGATGATTTCTAGGAAAAATGTTTAGCCTTTGGTGATTTCTCAGGTGTGTTCTATTTTCAAATTTAGTTATTGTCTTTTCATGTAAATACACAAATGAGAGAGTGAAAAAGAAAGAGTGTGTATTTACAGTATGTTAAACTAAGATAATTAATTTAGTTATTTTTTTTATTTTGATAAAAAATTTTTTTCTAATAAATTGGGATCACTGTATTACTTTCCTCCTAGAAACAGAGTGTTAAAAATTTATAGATTTAATAGTAAAAATGTGTTTTCCTTTTTTAACTTGATTTTTCTGCCCAATTTATATTTTGTTACTTCACATTTATTTTCTGTTCTTCAATTCCATTGGAATTTTGTAAAGAGTTATGCAGTATAGAATCAGCAATATTTTTTTTATTCAGTTTTTGGAATTAATCCTGGTTTTAGTCTAACAATAGAAACAGTGTTATGTAAATCATCTGAAATTTTCATGGTAAAATGTACATACAGACCAGGTATGAGCCATCAACATTCATCATCTACTATAAGCTGCAGCCTCATTTTGATTTTCTTCATCAAGAGTCAGGTTGGCTGAACTCTATCCATAATATTCTCTCACAATTCACCTAGACATAGCATTGTGGCTGATTTATTGACATTTGTATTGTTAGATGAGATTATCTTATGCAAAAAAATTAAATAGTTTGGCTAAATAACATTGCCAATTACTGAATACTCCTTGTGCAAAGTAAATTTTAGTCTTTACAGGAAGTATAAATATGATTTTTTTAAAACATCACCAAGGTTTCTATGATATATCTGCCACCAATATGGCAAACTTCAAGGAAATATCATGAAAAGCCTCTTATTAGTTGCTGTTCCAAGTATCACTGATCAAAACTTTGCTTTGTGTGTTTCAAGTCAAGTTATGGCTATTCCGACTACTACAACACCATTTTGGGTCACAAACAATCAGTTGCTGCTCTATTGTTTTATACGTGCCCTAATTACACTAATTGGTGTTACATAAAAGTGCAAAAGCTTTCTTACTAATTACAGTCTATCAAAGATTTTGGTACCATTGGAAAGCTCCCAGAAAGCTCTTTCCGGTGATATTAAGTTTCACTAGAATAATTTACTTGGAAATTTTTGCCACATACCTACAAGGACTCATTTATACTAGAAATGATTTTTAAAAAAATAATCTTTTGAATTTAATGTATATACAATTCAAATGTAGTAATCATTTTCAGTCAGGATAGAAGCAGGAATGTAATTTGACCCTGCAATAGCCAGGCTTGTTTTTTTCTTCATCTTTTCACAATGTAACTGATAATAGTAATTCCTAGAAAGAACACATCTTTGATTTTATTCCTTTTCGGTACATGAAAACAAAGATTTTGTATGTTATGAGCAATTGGGTTATACAATGCAGTTTGTGTCTAATTCAAAATCATTTCACTTACTGAAAATAAACACTACTTCAGGCTCGCTTTTCTCACTGAAACAATCCAATTTAGCAACTTGCTTTTCCCAGTTACGTTTCTTAGTTGACCAGCTGTATGTGCACGCGAAAAAGTAAATAAATAGAAATAAATAATAACGATCAAATACAACTGAAAGAAACAATGACTTTCAAAGGCGTTGAAGTAAAGAATTATGTCCCTTAAATCTTAATAGGCACTAAGAGTGGTCTCCCTCTTAGATTTTTAAAAAAGTAAATTTTGAAAATGAATGGTCATTGGATTTCTGTTTAAGCAAGTCTGTGATATCATTTGTCGCTTATTCAAAAAGGTTGTTTGCATAGGATACACGATTAAATTTATTTTACCATAAAAAGAAAATAATTTAGGATTTACTACAGAAAGCTATCACTTTCCTTCATGCGAAGAAATTAGAAATGTACAACTTGGCTGCTTCAGTGTACAACAAAGCATTTACAGTAAGGAGGTTGTTATTAGCTTGGCTTAGTGATATTTCCTGGAACTGGTTTCATGGTAAATTCTTTTCTCCTGACTCCTGTAATCATTTCAGATTTTCACATGACTTCCAAATGTTTACCGTGGACATGTAGTTGTAGAGAACCTCCTCTTCATTCCAATATTTATCAAGTCTGTTTTTGAAAAAAATTCATATCCGTTTCAACACACTTGTTTCATTAGGTAGACTATTCCATATCTGCGCTCTGCAGGCATTGAAACTGTATTTTCGTATATCAAGCCAGACACTTTGTTGGCATGTTCTCTGATTGTTCCCCGTTTGCTGTTCTCTGTATTTTCTTCCCACTTCTTGATAAAGAAGCTGCCAACCCTCTTGTCAAAGTTCCCGTTCATGATCTCGTATATGTATGACTTTGAAAGGCGGCAAAAACTTCAACCTAGCGTTAGTCTTTCATTGTATGTAAAAATTCGTCTTCTCCATGCTCTATAAGAATTTCTTTCACAAGACCCTTATGCGTTGTTGAAAATGTGACATTTTCAATGCAATCATATGCATTATGTGATAGTATAGTGAAATGTAGATGTTTCAGGAATGACAGTCGTCTAGTTTTAGGCCAGATAGTTCGGCTTGGGAGCCGTGTCCTTCGTCCGGAGCCACCTCGAGCCTGACGTCAATTTGTCCTCCTTTAGGGGGGTTTGGCTTTAAAACAGTAAACGTACATATCGTCCGTCCTACAAAACTGCAGGAAATGCTTTGCAGTTAAAATCTTTCCAAGTCAAATATTCGATAAAAAACAGAAAATTAACAGTAATTGTAAAAGCTAAACTTAGCCGTAAAAGTTATTGATATTATTAATTGTATAATAATAGCTTTCGATCAAATATTCACCGTTGTAAAACGATAATGATAAATATTACAACTAGAATGGGCCCTAAAAAGAAGTGCAGTCCCTACTGCAAATTATCTTTGCGTTATTTTCACATCTTCTGCTCCAACATTGCTGACATGTCTGTTGCGGTGAGTAAATTTATCTACTTCTCAGCGAGGGCAGAGTGTCCCTTAAGGTCAATTTTTAATGTGGGTCCTGCATGCATTTTGGGACTGCAGTCATTGAAGATGCAAAAATAAAGCAATTCTACAATGTCTGTAGGGGGGCAGTTCTTAGGGACCACAATGTTAAACTTGTACCATAATATCAAATCAGAGAATTGATATTCTCATTTAACAGATTTTACAGGAATCAAATAAATCAAGTGATTCATTGAAGTTCTACGAGTCTCGAAATTGGTTTTAATAGTCTCAAAGAAATGGAAACAATTAGCTCTCTTTTGAAACTAGTTCATTGTTCGCGTGAATGCATACCAGTTGGTCTTCTCAATATCTTGCTAACAACAAAAAAAAACAACAACAAAAAAACAATCCAAAATCAGTAGTTTTTTTTGTTTTTTTTTAACTCCTTTTCAACGTTTTGGTATCACTAGTGAAACTAGTCTTTGTTTCAGAGCATGACCAATTTTAAGAACAAAGAAAATTAATCTTGAAAACAATTCTTCGTTGGATTCTTTACTGTGCGGTTAAGGATTTTGGCTAAGAGCATTCCCAAGGAAATGAGTATGCCATGATGACCTCATCTCTAGACGTTTTCAATGGACATAACATCCCTCCCACCTGCATTACGCACGCGCACTTACTCGTATAAATAAGCCAAGAACTAATGCGAAGCTTTTGCTTCAAATTCATCGTTGTCTCTTCCTTTTCACGCGTCTCTCTTGTACACTCTCCAAATGTCGAAGATAGCCGTAGTTCTGTGCTTTCTTTTCATGCTGACCAACGCTTCATATGTCGTCAGGAGTAAGTTTCTTTGTGTCTTTTATTTGTTTTTGTTTTATTATCACATGTTTTATTAATTCTATGATACAATTAGGCATATACAATGAAAGAAAAGTTACTGAAATTTTTTAAAAAATTGCACTTACTTGTTGATTTATATTCGTCAGGTATCTCAGATCAATGGCATGAATCCTAATTAATCTAATTCAATCTGGACTGCATTCAGTGTTTTCAAGACATAAACTGAAAAAAGTGTGCTGTAGTATTTTGCATGTCACTGAGTGCTTCAAATATGTGGCCTTGTGCCAGATTTTGTCTCGATCTTCGTATATTGGTCGATTTATATAACGAACAGCATAGGCATATGAGAGCTCTTTGGTTAAGGGACCAAAGGGTTTGATTTGGCCGAAATTCTACACTATTTTGTCCGAATTACACTGATTGGTCCGGAATGTATCACTGTTTTACCCGAATTTGAGCCTACCTGACACCCAGCTAGTACGCCTATGATGAACCGTGTAACTTTTTCCAGTTAGTTTCTCAGTCCGTAACAATGGGTTCTTCCATTTAAAGATAATTTTGCCGATAACAATATCTTCTTATTTACCATTTGAAACAGTGAATTTTTCCACTTGAATGAGTTCGAATCAACTCATGGAAATCTGTGAATTTCTTTACTGGTATTGACTAGTATATTATGAATTGTAGTCTTATAAATGTAAACTATACAATTGTTATATTTACATGAAGTTCAAATAACCATCATTAAATGTGAAATGAAAATAGTCATTGCTTCGAAGAGAAAGTTCCATTGCTCGTTCAACTTTAAAGCTAATGTTCTATGTAACACCGTGTTTATGTTTAAACTAGTTTGGATTCACTCTCAGGCAAAATATACACACAAAAAAGAATAAAATGACCTCGTATTCTGAAAATTTAAAATCACCACTGCCTGAGAATGTTTACCAGGAATTCAGAGACGATTTGTTGCTAGCACTGAAAGATATTTTTCCAATTATCTTTATTTTCATCCTTATGAATTTGCTAATTTAAAAGTATATTTATTTTCATTTGTACGAAACACGAGAAATGTCATCGGATACATTTCGAAACGTTTATTTCAACATCCTTATATAACTTCAAAATTGACAAAACTTTGACCTAATGTTTCTGATTTTTGAACATAACTTTTCAACATTCAATCTTGTTTCAATATTTTTGCTTATGGTATTTTGATAACTTTTCAAAAACTGGCACAGAGATGTTTAAATTCCATTTGTCACATAGATCAATTTGCTTGTGCACTGTCTTGGAAACGGCACCACGTAATTAGATGATCGTGATTTTTAATTCTTGGTTGCCTGCCAGGAAGTTACATAATTACTGCACTAAAATGATGTTGGCAACTAACCAATAATCAAGAACAATTGAGACAAAACGTAGTGTGAGCATTTATTACGTCTTTTGGGGGCGATAATGAAATAGATTTGCGTTAGATACAAAACTCTTCTTTCTCATTCAGATATTGAAGACAATCTATTCAAAATTAAATATCATGTCAGAGACTGTAGTTATAGTAATGATCTCAGACTTATCAAAAATTGACACCCATTGACAAAAAAAAAACAAACAAAAAAAAAACAGTAACAATTTAATCGCAAATAACGTTGAACAATTAACCCCGTTTCTACGTAATGGGAAAAATTATTTTTACGTTCAAATTTTCTCCAATCGTCGTCATTTCAATGATACAAATTTTACGACAATTGATTAAACTGTTATATATGATTGGGTAGGGGTTTTTATTCATCAATGGGAGTCAATTTTCTGACAAGTCAATTGTCATCACTATAACAGTCATTAAAATATAGTTATTTAAAACCTGATTGCAAAATTTCGGATAATTCCCAGAAACCTTACCCCTGTACCGAATCAGAAGCTTCTGATGATATAAACACTTTAATGACACGTTTTAAACGATCGCAACAAAAAGTAATTATTATTGGCGAATATAACAATTTTCTTGAATAAAGGTTTGTGGTCTTTTTAACAAAATATGGTTTCAGCAAAACCTGAATCATAGATTCGCTCCAGATAAAAAAACAAAAAACAAGCTAGAATGTATTTATTATGTCCGACTTTTGCTTTCCATTGCTTTATTGTTCGAACTACAGCTTTTCGAAGAGCGTAGACCGGATACACGTTTTATATTTTGCATTCATAACCCATAAATATATCTGTATAAAGTGGTATAATTTATATGTTGCCCATTTCAACTACGCAGCATAAAAATTGTTGCAATAATCACGGACTTTTTTTTTCATATGTATATAAAAATGAAACCTATTGCAATAATCAAAATATCCTTTTTGAAGTTTTGATTTTGGCTTTAATTGCAAGAGAATAGCATAAAGTTAGTCGTAAAACATAATGTTACGTACTTAAAATAGGTTTTAGAATGTTTTAATGCCATTTTTTGTCATCAAATATTTACTTCGATCACACCATGATTACACCAACAATCACAAGTGAAAAAATAGAAGAGACCGAACTAAACAAAACAATAAAGAAATGAAGAGAAGACAAAAGAAAGTATTCGGCAGCCATCATCGAAACCACTCTCGAAAAACGTCGAGGCTTTGAAGCAATAAACAAAGTTCTCAGCATAGGACAGAGAAAAATTACTGGTATACTTGGAGAAAAAGGATACATAACAACAGAGACAGAATTGTCGAACGCGCCCAAGAATTCTACTAAGAACTTTACTCTTCAAAACACGGGCAGCAAAACAATTACCAAGATAAACTAGACGCTGACAATCAGTTCAAGGACTTCCTAGAAGTTACACCATTGGAGGTAAAGCAAGCCATCAAACAAACAAAAAAGGAAAAACCTTTGGACTAGATACCATCATCATCGATCTACTCAAAAAAAAGCTAGTATGATCGTCGACAAAAAACTAGCTATTCTATTCAACTTGTGTCTGGAACAGAGTAAAGTCCCGAAATACTGGAACACGGCAATCATAATGCTTCTATATAAAAAAGGAAACCCGAAAGACCTCAACAACTACAGGCCTATAAACCTACTTAACTGCATCTACAAACATTTCACAAAAATCATCACCGACTGGATCACTAAAACACTAGATGAAAATCAACCACGGGAATAAGCTGGATTTAAAAGAAGTTACTCGACCATGTACCATCTTCATTCAATAAATCAACTGAAAGAGAAAGCAGCAGAATACAAAATGCCATTCGCAGTAGCATTTATAGACTTCAAGAAGGCATTTGATTCTGTAGAAATTCCCGTGTTCACGAAGGCCATCGCTCTACAAGGTGTAGACCCTGTACACGTTAAAGTACTGCAACATATATACAATTACAGTAACTCCTTTGTCAGACTACATAAAGACTCTGAACCCTTCCAGCTTCAAAAAAGAGTAAGGCAAGGTAATACTAGCTCACCCAAACTCTCCACAGCCTGCCTCGAGATGATCTTCCGTAATCTGGACTGGGAGAATTGAAAAATCAAAATAGACGGCGAATATCTGAGCAACCTCAGATTTGCAGACGACGTCGTCCTTTCCACAGAGAACCTCCAACTAATGCTAGATGATCTAAAGCCAGAAAGTCGACCGACACATGAACTTCAGAAAAACAAAAGGCATGTGCAATAATCATGTTGAGAATAAGAACATAACTGTTAAGATAGAAGATGCAAAACTAAGGAAAATAGACCCCTACATCTACTTAGGACAACGAATCTCCATGAGATCCTCAAAGAAGGGTAAATCTAGCGAAAAATCACTCTTTGGTGGCAAGCCTTCGGCAGAGCAAGCTCAACCTTGAAAAACCAGACGATCCTAATAATCCTAAAAAGAAGAGTATACAACCGATGCATTCTCCCGATAATCACTTATGGAGCTGAAACATGAAACCTAACCAAGAGACAGACCCGCAAACTGAGAAGCATGCACGTATGAGGGAATCATGCTCAACCTTACATGGAGAGATCAAGACAGCATAATATATCAGGAAGAAAACAGGAGTCTGAGACATCATTGAATCTATTAAAAAACTTAAATGTCAATGGGTAGGCCATGTTGCAAGAATGGCAGGCAACCGATGGACATCACGACTCACAACATGGATCCACAAAGATCACATGTGAAATCGAGGTAGACAGAATACAAGATGGAGAGATGAAAATAATGGCTCTGCAACGCCCATGATAGAGAATTATTGCGGATCCTGGGGAAGATCTATGTCCAACGAAGGATGATAAAAGACTGATGATAATGACACCATGATTAATATCTGCTGACAGAAAAAAACTCAAACTCTGTAATAAAAAAAATCTTCCAAAATAAAGAAACCTTCATAGTAAGATAGGATTAAACAATATTGGATCAATCTAATGATTACTTGACTGGATTTTGAAAAAAATATTACCTTTTAATTAAAATATAGTACATTTGCTCACAGTCGGTGTCTACTGAATCAGCTCTCATTAACCCTAAATAATAAAAGCCTGCATATGAGCGCGGACAACTGAAGTATGGATCGCCAAAATGACAAAACCTGACATTACATATAATGCCGAAGTATATCCCCAACATTAAAACACCGTCATATGACGAACATCTAGTATTCAGCAAAAAAAAAATACACTTTCCAGATTGTGACATTCGTTAAGAAAAGTCATGCTTTGAGAAAACTAAGCAACCAGGGGCTCAGCACAATCTAAGCCGCTACCCATCCCTACTCTCTAAACTTCTACTACGAAGGCTGGGCTCAAGCCGGATATGAGCGAGCAGCCATCTTGGATTTGCTTGTTCACCTTTTAAGGGCGTGGCTGTAGAATAATATAGGTAGAGACCAACGCATACAATTATAAATTCCGGATTCACGATGAAGAAGAAATCGTACAAAACGAGACAAAGAAGGTGTAACACAATCAGGAACACTTTAATGAAGGCAACGGGAAATGGGGATCGAAACACAGTCTACATGTCAAAGGGAGGGAAGGTTTTTAAAAAAGACATAAAGCACAGTAGAAGAGGGAGAGACAGTACGATCGCTGTTCAATTTCCTTTTAATAGCAATTAAATATAACAGATAGGAACAAACGAGCATTATTTTGCAGCATCAGGGATTTCCACCATGTTGTAGTCCGAATTCCAGTCCACTTATTACTTCCATTTCCCCCATGAATTTACTCACAACACCTCTTCAACATGCTTCAAACCACATAAAAAGCTCAAAGCCTTTCTCTGCTATCATTAACCAAAAAAATGACTTCGCCATTCATATTCTTCCGGTCAGAAAAAAAAGTCATCTGGGGTATCAACTACTTCCTCAAGGGCACTTTCAGTTAAGCTCACTTGGCCCCCATCCTTGTGGGCCTGGAATAACACCACTCATTTTAGCTTTTAGATAAGCTATTTACATATCCAAGAAATTTCATGAGATTCGTTTTAGAATTCAATGTTCAAGTATGCATGCAAGTTAACTAATATATATATATATATATATATATATATATATACATATATATATATATATGTGTGTGTGTGTGTGTGTGTGTGTGTGTGTGCAAACGTGTGTGAAAAGGATCAGCAAACTTTCTATAATAACTTCCTTAAAACAGATTTAATAACTTGAATGTAGATGTTTATATTTTCTTCATCTTTCCCAAGATCTGTCAATCTAAACAATTGCAATAAATAATTAATAGTTACTGTTTCTAATAGGAGTATGAGATTCGAAAATAAAGGAATACCAACAGCCCTGTAGAAGGGACTGCACTTCTTTTTAGGGATTGCACTACTTAACTTTGAACGTAAAGGGCCTTAATTTTCAACATCCAGTTTTATCTTCAACTTTTAACCCCATAGACTTTTTCTTTCACAGGATTTTGTGGCCAGCATTATTACGACCCGGCAATCGAGATATGCTGTAGCGGTCACGTTGCACAAAAGGTTGGCGAACCATCTTCCTGTTGCGGTTACACCAGTTATAATGCTCGCATCGAAATTTGCTGCGCGGGGCGCGTCTCCCAAAAGGTCGGCACTTCTCCTTCCTGCTGCGGTACTCAAGTTTTTGACGCCAATATTCAGAAATGTTCCCGTGGAAGGGTATTCTGAGAAGACAATCTGAGCAGAGAGTGTTAAAATGGGTAGCTCCTTCAATAAAGATTTTCATCACAGTGTTTTCTACAAGTTTCCTTATTTTTTCACTTATACTTAATCTTTTTTTCCTTAAGATAATGACAACTAAAAGAGTTTGTGTTCATTATTGAGCTATTTAAAAAAACAAATTTTCGAAATGAAGAAGTATTTTTGAAAGTTGCCATACACCTCGGCATATCCTTCGTTTAGTTATCGAAGTATTCAATCTTCAATTGAAAAAAAAGTCCATTAAAAGTAAGGAAGTTCAGCTTCCATCATTTTCTTTACGAAAAAAAAAAAAAACAAAACGAAGAAAAAACACCATAAAACTGTAATGACGAGAGAGAGAGGGGGACTACCATGTTGTGACATATGCTGCTTTTTCTTGTTCTTCAGCTGCGTGCATTTTTTCTTTCCATTATGCTAATGTAATGTTGGAAATATTGTGTACCATCTTTCCTTCTGGCTTGTTTTTACTCTTGAGCATCTGTTTCTATCTTGTATTTTAGCTATTTTTAACCATAATTTAGCCACTGTTACTATATTATTCGCATGTGTTGACCGTGAACGTCCCCTTTTTTGAATGACGGTTACTAAAAGATTTTTTTTAATGTTCCGATATGGCCACCCCATTTCATTTTTAAAAGATTGAGAATATTTCATAGAAAGTAGATATAAATGGTTGATTTTAAAGGCAGGAAAAAAACTTTGGGAAAATTTTTCTAAAACAGCGTACAAAACAATAACAGCAGCAACTAAAACGAACAAATATCTGCATTTGATTGCATAGAAGAGGCTTTTTTTCACAAAAAAATTCTTTAAAAATGACCCAGGTAAGACCCTTCAGCACTCCAATATTTATCCTTGACTATCACAAGCTAAAATACGTTTCTGAACATTAGAAACTGAAATTAAGGTTCTTATGCTCATGCAGTATCGGATATTTACTAATCTTAGCTTATTTTGGCACAGGACCAAATGGGGAAATAATTCTCATGAAAATGATATTACATCAAGTAGGGAAAGGCTTTTCTATTGCCTTGAAACTCAACAGTTATATAATCCTGGCTTTTATTTGGCGTCGCACACTGTTCACCGGCTATCTCAGATACTATAGCAAGTCATGCAATCCTACATGTAATTAAATACGATATTATGATAAAATGAGATAACAATGTATTTATACGATATAGAAAAATCAAGAAACATTAGACATTATTAGCTGTATTTATGTTGATTAAACCAAGGTGAATAAATTTTAATGACGCGATGGTTAGCAACCTCTGCTCGCATACGAATTCGCTAGTTAATTTTGACCCTCACTTGATATGTTACTGGTAGACCTTGTAAATAACCGGTCTGTCGTAAATTATCACTGTAGTGAGTTTGATCGATCATTACCCGGTGTCTTATTATTGTGGCCTTGTGCCAAACTAAGTAACATGTTAGCGGCCTACTTCGTAGTATTTTCCGTTACAGATAAAAGCCAGGATTTTAATGCTGGTTTTCAAGGTAGGTAGACTCTCTGTATTTGGCTCAAGGTTCGTTTCAAAAACTTTGTCTGAAAATTAGAAGTAATTTCAATGAATCTTATTTGTGGAAAATGAAGCGTATACGCTTCTCATATGGCCTGGTTTTCCAAGTGGAGAATCGCGTCAAATGTACAAAGGCCCTTGAAAGCAACCAGACGGAGGCTTGAAAGGTTGACCTTCATCAACGTCTGAAACTGACGAAATCAAATTTTGATATGAAAACTGAGTTGAAAATATTGCAACGCTTGGAAAGGTATCCAATCTAATTCAGGGCCTAAAATAATGAATTTCGATTTCAGTAGTGGATGTTTCTACTGATTAATATGGCCACCTTGTGGAGAAATATTCTTTCCTTGCTTCATTAATTTTTTAGACCAGTATTTTTATCTTTCTAGTTTCGATTACAGTGTGTCATCTGGAGCATCGTACAGTCTTTCTCAGCTGTATATGTCATCCACTAATCTTTAAGGGGCTTTGAATGGGACAATCTATTTTGCTTACAATTTTCAACGAACTTTTGCCACTTCACTGGATGTATCACTGCTATGAAATTGCAGCAGACCGAGTTAAAGTTGATAAACATCTAGAATCGCTATAGATGGCGTAGAAAGGAAACAAGCGAAATGGAGAAAAATGGCTCAAGTTAATGGATAAAGAATGCAAGTCATTATTTGTATTGATCTAGGCATCTTCACTCCTGGTGAACATAAAGATCAGTTACAGCGAAACTATGACACGCGTGTCAGCAGTAATAAGCCGCAGGGTTTTACGCAATGAACTTCCATTTTATCTTCTGACTTCTATGAGCATATTTTGAAATTTCTAGTTATATTTCGTCAAGCATATATATATATATATATATATATATATATATATATATATATATATATATATATATATATATATATATATATATATATATATACACATATATATATTAAAGAAATAGGCTGCTTATAAACATTTACCGAAAACTAAAATACATATATACATGTAAGTGACTCTCTGGTAACCGAATTATTCAAAGAATTCAAATTTCGGTATGCTGAGCTAAAAATGTTTACCTGAATCAAATCATTCAGTAAAGACGTATTTGTTTATAAATTATGGCGTTAATTCTCTATGGTTTGCACACAAAAACCTACTTGGGCAGCCTACCGTAGAGTGATAGTTGCCAAACTAGTCTTGAAGACTTCAATATTGTAGTGACTTCGATACTTGTTGAGTGACCCATTATTGTGGCCCTATGTCTGGTGTCACTTCGACTTGGTGAATATCTACAAGTACATATGTGGTCACCTCCTGTTGAGTGATAATGCTAGTTTCTCCAAGTATTACTAGTGAATAATTCGATTCGGATCGGGGCTTAATTCCGGTAGCTGAACTACTTGCAAATAACTAATATAATTATCTACAAAACGCACAGATGAATCTTCATGGGTCACTTATTTTTTAAATAGAATGTGTGCAGCAAATATTATCAGATCGTGGTAAAATAAAGTTGTAAAAGGAGACGACAGAAAGCAAGAAGCAAAGCAAAGATATCATTTAATCAGTGATAATTGCTCTGATCAATGAATAACCATAACCCTAGATTCTACAATCAATCACCACAAACCACAATGAATAAAAGCTTTGTGAAAATTTAATTAAGCCATACTGCCTGTATTTCATATTAATAATTGGTTTATAATTGTCTATAACTAGGGTAGTGCCTGTTCCAAAAGTGCGTGTTTGAAAGGGGCCGGGCTTTATGAGTGAAGCAGCCTGCCATAAGTGTCATGTAAAATCCTTCCCTGTCCGGCGTACGAAACTACGACTACGAAGTATTCCAATTACTTATCTCCAGTGTTGCCAATTTCAGATATCTTATATCTGAAAGTAAGATGATTATAAAGAGCTGAAATCAAAAGAAATAATTTATGGAAACTAAGAGGGAAAATCTATTTCGAACCATCAACTAAAACTGTCAGCATAGGTTTCTTCAGTTTCCAAGTGGGTTTGGCCAGCTATCTATGTATCAGTGGCTTATAGTGATTATTGTCACAGGGTGTGCTACCATGCTGAATCTACTACTAGTCCCTCAAGGTGTCTCCCCGATCTCGAATCCCTCAAACCTCTAGTACACCTCTTTTGTACGAAAAGCATAAAGTTTCTGATATTTTTCCAGTAACATTAAGTATCATAAATAACAAACTTTAATCTATTTATCATAATAGAGATTAAAGATAGAAGTTTCTGTTTATTTTTTAGTAACAAGCGTGATTGAGAAATGAACAGAAACTTTATTGATCATTGTAAAGATTACAAATTAGAGATTATGTTCATTTTTGAAAATATTAGACACTTAATTTTAAAAACGTGAATGAAATTAGTAAAAAAATATATCCTTAAGTTTTTTCTTGTTTTTGTCTGAAAGAAAACAGTCCAAATATTTGTTTTGAAAAAATTAATTCACAATGAACGTGTAATTGGGCTTTTAATTCAATGTTTCAAGAAAACCTGGCAAAGCATCATAAATTGGTGTTGACAGCCTATTTGGCGAGGGCAGATATCAAAGCTTTTCCTCACCTATTTGTAAATAGCGGACAAAAGTATAATTAAACTTAAATACAAAATTGAATGTAAATTTACATTTGAAGAAAGCATAGCAATAATAAAAACTAGAAAAATTTGATAAGATTTGAATCGGAATCGAGTCTAGAATGACTCTTTCAATGAATAAAAAATTAAACAAAAAAAGAACAAAAATACTGGTGTCTTTCAGTTGACCTCTGGTCTTCCAATACTTACTAAAAAAAGCTTTTATTGGAAAAAACAAGACAAAACAAAACAAAACAAAAAAAAACCACAGTGAAGTGTACACAAATAATTTTTTATCGTATATCTATCTACAGTCACTTTTATTACTAATGATATTAGATTCCAACGATAGAATTAAATTTTATATGATTTTGACGTGTTGTTTTTCTCAAGGTGTCTATTTCCAGTAAGCGAGTTGTTCTTTTGAACCATAGCACATCTCTGGTCCTTATCTTAATTGCTTTCCCCCATCCTCAACGACTGCTAGTCGCCACTTGGAAGATACAGTAAGCGATAGTTGTTCTTTTGAAACACAGCACGCTTCTACTCCTTATTTTCATTGCTTTTTTCATTCACATCACTCACCTAGATACAGACACAACTACCTGTGGACAGCAAGAAGTGAGCGTTACGATTTAGGCACAACTGTCAGAACATTTCATTACAAGTGACAGAAAAAATATTTTCCCATTTCGATGGTATGCAATATAGGCAGTACCAATGGAGCTAGAGGGTGAAGGATTTCAACATTTACTCCCTCTTATGTCTACAGAAATGTTTTTCTTGAATTCTCCTAGCAGTGAGTATTCAATTTGTGATGTAAGTTTGAACTAAACCTTTAGTTTGTGACTGGCAGCCTTCACGCTTGTTTATTTTTTTTTAAATTCAGACTTTTTCAGTGATCGCTGTCCAACAAAAGGTGAGGGAAGTAACTTCGCTTTTTCCAATTTTCAATTGTTCATGTAATAAACAGTCGTCGAGCATGTTTCTCTCTCTATCTCTCACTCTCTCTCACACGCACACACACACACACACACACACACACACATGCACACGTGCAGATGGCTTCAATTGTAGTTGGATAAATTGAAGTTAGGGTTTGCATAGTTGGGTCAGATTATTCCAAAAATGAATCGCCTTGAAGATGGAAAGCGTTTTAATTCCCATTGGCCGGCTTTAGAATTCTTCTTTACAATTTATTTTAGGGTTATACGTCGTAAGAATAATTCAAACATAACAAAAGGTATTGAGAGTGATTTCTCTGGTAATTACTCGTCTATTTGGTGATACATTTTCGCCCGGAACCTTTGAATATGATAGCTTGCAATCAGAGTTCAGATTTATTTACACCTAATAAACAATTCCAACGTCGGCTTTTGATTAGGTAAGCTATAATGCAGATTTAAATTCAAGTGCTAAACAAGAAAATTGAAAAATGTTCATATCACATGACCATCATAGATTTTACATGTATTTGATAGTTGTCAAAGAAGTGCATTCCCTCCCGAGGAGAATTGACTAACTAAAAAACAAACAAAAACAACTTTTATACAAAAGTTTCTGATGATTAATCGAAGAATTTTGAATTAGGATTAGAATCAATTATTGATCAGAGCATGTGTAATGAATGATATCTTTGCTTGGTTCTCGTTGCTTCTTGTATTTTTCCACGGCCATTTTCTCCTGGTTTGAAACCACAGATATGTTTTGGATTATACCAACTTTTGCTCAGGGTCATATTCGTAAGGTAACCCTACCCACGTCCTACTAAAAAATAAACACACGATTGAAACAGTGTAACTCGTCAAGATGACAGGTCGTTCGGAAAAGATAACCGGTTTTACTTGATATCAATGATTTAAATCGGCCAATAATTTCTGAACAACCTGATTAAATCTAAGAACTTGTGATTTTATCAAAAAATATCCGTATTCACCCGTACAGGTCCTTTATGATTTTGTTCCAATCATCTAGCTAAAATGTTTCGAGAAGCTGATAAATTACTTGAATTTCTGTTGAGCAATAAATTGGCATCGGAATCTTTGTGAAGACTGGAGTTCGAATTTTGAAACAGGCATTCTACCTGTAATAAGGAGCAGGACATCTCATTTATTTTCAGTTGTTACGTTCAAGAGCTGTAAAATCTGCGATACCCTATGGGTACAAATCCAATAAATGAATAAAGTTTATGATTACTTTTTACAACCATTTATTGAAAACAATATTTTTAGGAGACTCGTGACAAAATGGATTATGCAACTGTCAGATGGAATCTTCTTTGACCATCTGGACACTGTTCATTAGAGCAGACACCCAAGCTATAAGGGAACCAACCACAGAAAAGGAAATGGGCCACCAAATGTAACCATTCCAGTCGACGTGTTCGCTTCTTGGGGCAAAGCCGACAAAGATAACTACAGCTACAAGAGTCAGCAAACCTACAAAGATAAAAAAATTATCGTTTAAATTTATTTTTGTGAAGAAATTCATAAAATCATGAACACACACACACACACACACACACACGCACTGGTGCGGGCACACATGCACATATATACATGCATACATACATACTCACTTGAAAAAATACCATTTTTTAATTCTTTTCTTTTTTCTCCCTCCAATTCGTACCAATTATAGAATACTTTGGGAAATATGTTTTCATGAACAAAATCAAGTACATATTCCGGTGAATGGAAATTATAATTGAATGATTGGGTCATAAGAGCGGCTGGCTATGAATCCAAATAGTGTATAAAATGCAATATCTATCTTTCTAACTGTATGTGTGTGTGTGAGTGTGTGTGTACGTACGTGCACGCATGACACTTTTTAATGAGTGCACAGATACTGCACTCCAATCCGTATTTACTCGCTTCCTCCACAAAAGCAAGATGTAACAAAAGGTCGTTTTTAATGTGGGGTTCCAGTTACGGAAGATCCGCAGAAATTACTCCAGTCCCTGCAACTAGTGTTGCGAAGACGTCAGAGTAAACCTGGCTCATCTGTTTTAGTGCAATGGGACGGTAATTCCCCTGAGACTGGGTCGAGTTATTTTTTGATGCCACAAGACGAACCCTAGGCTTCTTGTGCTTAGCAATACCGAGCCATTATCGGCCACAGCATTGCACCGGTACAAAGCTAAGGCGTCTACTGCGAACAGATACAACGCTCTGATCCGTATATACTAGCTTCCCCCTCAAAGTAAGATGTGACAAAAGGTCTTTTTCAATATGGGGTTCCAGTTACGAGACGGCTGCTAAAATTACTCCCATCCCCGCAACTACTGTTACGAAGGTGTCAGGGTAAGCCCAACCCATTCCTTTTAGTGTGATAGGACGGTGCTGCCCCGGGGTGTACTGCTTCTCCGAGACTGGGCCGAGTTACGCTCTAATGTTAGGCAGAAGACCAGGAAGCGACACCTTGATTCTGGACAAAGAGCACAGATACTAAGATATGCAGAAGTGCCAATCTATGCGTAAATGATTGTCATTTTGACGGATATAGAGAGACGAACAAGACCAATTCAGAAAATACTTGATCTGCGATGAGAAATGCGGCGATTCCTGGGGAAGATCTATGTCCAACGGCGGCTGATAAAAGATTGATGATGATGATGATACTTGCAGAATAGATGATGCAACGTATTGGCCTTGTGGCAAATTACAGGATATATAACCTGCAATAAATGTGTACGATCGGAGAGAATTTGATAGTATAGCGGGTTCAATCCTCATAAGGTGCCACTCTATACAAATATAAGGCCTTCTAGATGCCCGAAGAAGTTTTTTTTTTCTTCTACCGGCGCCAATGATCAGTTTCAAAGTCGATAAACAGGTAGTCAGGCCTTCCCCACTTAGTGATTGGTGTAACTCAATATTCCTACCTAACTATTTGGTCCTGTGTCGGACTAAGCTAAGCCAAGTAGATATGTATTTAGAATCTCTAATCATTGAAGAAATGCACAAATACATTTCTTGTTGTTTACGGGAAAAGTATCTTATAAGGAAATACATGTTTCCCCGATATCTGAAAGTAAAACATTGAAAAAAACCCAACAAAGCAAAACAAAAAACCCCAAGACAAACAAACTAACAATTTGTAAGCCGAAATCGAGTAAAACGAAGAAGCTATTATGATTATTTTACATGGGGAAAATGTTTGAGCGTTCCTTGTCCCCCAGAATGGTGATAATGGTATTATAGGTTGAGTTGATAGAAAAATTTTGAGAGTTGAGATATTTTCAGATGAAGCATCGTTATTGATTTTTTTTACTAGCATTTTACTCATATCTTAATTCTAGTTACTGTTCATCTTGCAAAATTTAGTTGCTTTTCATCATTCAGAATCAAGATGAAAAAAATACTGATCAAAAATTAATAATTTTGGCAAATATTCATTTCATAAAAATCAAAGATAATATTAAGACTTTCATACTGGGAGCTAAAGTTCTAGGAGGTTGAGGACTTCAAAAAATTAAATAGGATTAATCTATGATGCCAGCCGTGAGGTCTCATTTAACAGGAATAATCGGACCCCTGTATTCACAACGATGAACAGTGATCTCTTATTTAGGTTCATTCAACTCCTTAAATAGTGACAATTCTTCTCTTTAAAGTTAAGGGGTGCAGTATTATAAAGTGTGACTTCAGAAAATTGAATTTATTGGCAGAAACTACTGACCATATACTGTATCCGTTGATATATTTTCTTGAGTGCTTCTACCCAAATTCATAAAATCACTTAAAATATACAGAGTGACCCGAATATCGGCATAATTTGAACGAGTTAATATCGGCACCCTATATATTCTTTAAAAAGCGATTTTATGAATTTGAGTAAAACCTCACTAGAATAAATATCAATACAAATAAGGTATACGTGGATTTAGTTTAAACCAATGAAGTACGCTTTGTAATACTGCAACACCTTCAAAGAAGTAAAATGTGTAGCGATTAGTGACACAGAGTAGGCGATCAGTGTAAATCGTTGCAAATATAAACATTACAATGCTCCCGTTAAATAACATCCCTCGACTGGTGGCTTGAATACATCCTTCTTATTAAAGTATTCAAGTCCTCAAACTCCCAAAACTTAAGGTAGTCGATATTGAGCAACAATAAATATGGCGCCGAGCGATCGGAAATGAAGAATGAGTTTAAAGGTTAAAATTGATCTTCTGCCAGCTGTAAGAGCTCTAGTAGCTCAATCAGTAGAGAAGTTGCCGTAGTAAAAGCTTCCCGATGAAGGAGATGGGTGTTCGTCTCACCAAAAGCTTATTCTTTGTTTTCGATCTGCGCCGTTAACTCTCTGTCGTAGTGATTAAAAGCAAGTAAAATTTAGATGAAAGAAATAGTAGTAGAAAAAAAACTAATGATGGTTTTCTTCCAATAGAAAATAAATCAAGCGAATGATATGATGAATAATAAAATAGAAACAGATCCACTCACCTGTCAACCCAAAGAAAGTGGTTATGGCTTTTCGAAAAGCTCCTTCTTTGGCTACAGTTATATATAAAAGGATAAGGGTGCCTGCCACAGAACAGATGATTCCAAGAGTAGCCAAAACTTGGGTTGAGCGGAACCAGGCTGAAGAAGAGAACGCAAAAATTATTTAATACAATAGTGGATGAATTCACCAGCCGAGATATTTCTGGGAAAAAAACAACTTTTGCATGAAGCTGCATTTCTAGAGCACCTATGCAAAGATCAAACTCACTATCGATCACCGAAGACTCCCGCACGCCAATAATTGAAGTCTTTTACATTGGTCCACTCCATAGTATCATATCAAATAATTATAGCTATTACAACTCATTGTATTTTTATATTAGCAAAAGAAAAATTTAAATAAATAAGAGTTATGGACATTTCGGCGACTCAGCTGTTATTATCTTATCGAGATGATAATCTAGGGTCAGGGCTTATGTTAGGGGTTAGAGTTAATCAGTCAGTCAG
This sequence comes from Thysanoteuthis rhombus, assembly GCA_963457665.1. NCBI lineage: Eukaryota > Metazoa > Mollusca > Cephalopoda > Oegopsida > Thysanoteuthidae > Thysanoteuthis > Thysanoteuthis major. The sequence goes on along the minus strand of OY735212.1, from coordinate 47,284,450 downwards.
GGCAAATACGTTTGTATTGAGTTTTTTTCTAACCTTTTTTATTTGCATATATTTAGGAAACGAAAATACGGTGAGCTGCAATAGCTATAATTACCTAGTGTGGTGGGGACTGATGAAAAAGATCCCCTAATCATATAACATGAATATTCTCAAACAAATGCCCAAGTGGAAATTACTGTTTCAGCGTTCATTACAAGAGGCCACTGCAATCGTTAGAATTTTAATCACCATGCATTAATTTGAGCTTTTGAATGAGGGCCTTTACTGTCTGTCTGATACCGAGTTAGCTTTAGTTTGAGAATTCAGCCTGTGCACATGAAGGTCAGTTTTAAATATGGGCGTCAGTTGCCAATTTTCTAGGGGAAATGCATGAGAATATATTTGCCATACCTGAACATTAAAAAAAGAGGACGTTCCCGGAGAAATCCTCCTGCGCCCGTTATGCGGGTAAAATTAAGATGAAAGAAATACGAGTGGAAAAATTAATAAGGGTTGTCAATGCTTCGTTTGATAGAAAATAAATTAAGCAAATAGTATGATGAATAATCAAATAGGAACAGAGCCATTCATCTGTTAACCCAAAGAAACTGAGCGAGCGATCACTGCAAACCACAATACTCCCGTTAAACAACACCTCTCGACTGGTGGTGTGAAAAAAAATTTCCTATTAAATGTTTCAAGTCCCCAAACGCCTCAAACTTTAAGGTGGTCGATATTAAGCAAAAATAAACATAGTGTTGATATAATATCATCTCATGTATGCAGACATGATGATTGATTTTGAGACCTTTTGAATAATTTTAAAAATCATTTCCGAACGAAGATAGAGGACAAACATAGGAAAATATGGACGTCTAGCAACCCTTGGCAAAAGGGCATATTCAGAATATATTTTAGTGGTAACCCTGTTATCAGCAAAAAATAATACCATCTTTTTTTATAAATTAAGTTGGGGTTACATAGAACAACTTTACAGTACCATTATTCTTTATTGAGTATAAGATTCCAACTTTCAACCATCTCGCCTTCAATAAGAAGACCTGATCGGGGTAGGGGTGCAGACGTCCATGTTTAGATATAAGCGAGCAGTGTCTGTGTGTTTGTGTGTTTGTCTGTCACGTTATAAAAAGAATAAAAACATAGGTGTAGTCCAACCAAATTCGACGTGCCTACTCAATGGACCGGGAGGGGGGGGGTAAAACAAAATATTTGAGAAAAATATTTTAAATGGGTTTTAGAAGGGGTTATATTTACAATGTAAGTATGATGCCAAAGTGGAACCTACTTTCCGCTCATATACATATCTTCTTATTCATATGATTCTTTAAGGGATGTAAAATGAAGGGAAACCCACCCTTTAAATCATCAAAAGAGATCTGGGGGCTCTATTGATAACCATTATGCAAAACTGGGCCCTTACTTTCCGTTCCGCACGCGCGCGCACACACACACACACACACACACACACATATATATATATATATATATATATATATATATATATATATATATATATATATATAACCCGAATATTCAGCAAGTACTTATAAAAAGCTACCAAAACCTAGATAGCATGACTTTAAATTATTCCAGTTTGCCTCATTCTATTCCTTCGGTTTGACCTTTCCTTTTGACCTCTATGACACTTCAGCACTATTGATGCATACAATATGGGTATATATTTATCAAGCTTAGCTTAGTGTAGAACAAGACTTCGATAGTAGAGTGCCCAGTGAGAGTCGAGCTCATGATAATAATGGCATGTAATACCTTTGCTTTGTTTAGCTTCTCGTGTCAGTTAAAGACTCTCAGGGCATGGGAACATGGTGCAATACAATCTTTCTAATCTTTATTTTTTCCTGTTTGGCCTTGTGTCGTAAATTTAATAAATATGACTCTCAGAGCCTTCTGCATAGAAATCTGTGAGATAGCTTCAAAAGCCTTTACAACGTACGCTTAAATATTGCAAAGCCTGTGTACTAGTGGGATAATTTCAGACGCTGATTAATCAAGTTAATTTATTAAAAGAGGGTTTAATTAGACTTCCAATTTTCTGTATCTTCGTTTAAATTACTCGACAAATTCCAATTTAAGCACAACACGTACACCTGTGCTCGTAATGTGATTTTAATGTGAACGAAAAGAAAATGTGGAAAGCCATTATCCTCCTTTTATTCTTAGTTAATTCTCTAAGTCTTTGGATCTTGTAACAACAGGGTTTCCCAATGCCGAGTCAGCTTCTATCGATAAAGACGTCGTAAGCTCTTGCCTCTTCCATTGTCAGACAACTGCTCAGATATTTGTAACCAAAGCCCATGATTTGGCCGAGCGTTCAGCTATTAGTTGGAAGTAATTAAAGCCTATACTTTGCCAGGTACATGTGTGGTTTTGTTCTTTATTCTAAAGGGAATTTGAATAAATCATGTTTTCTAAAAGTTTTGTAAAGTCTGGCACCGTTTATGTCAGGAGAAAAATCTCTCGTTGTCCAAATCAAAAAACGAAAAAAAAAAAGTTCTTGGCTGCCTTTCTTTGAACCATAATTTGCAACTGATATCCTTCATTAGTCATGATTTTGTTCAAAAAACGTTTATCTAACAATGAGAATGTCAACTTCAACACGGATATCCGTTATTCGAGAAATTTCGGGCTGACAATTCTGCACCCTTTGCTCAAATATCCAGCGTTTAGAGCAGAGCTTTCCAAACATTTTGTATTGGAGACATACGTCTTGAAACTAATTTTCTTTTGCGACAGATTACATGAACACCTTGAATAGTGTAGTTTTGATAAGGGTAGGTTTTGCTGTGGTACAGTTAAGGCATTGCTGTACAAATCAATGTAACTAAATATCAGCTGTAAAACAAAACTCATATGAAATTATAGTAAGACCTTGAACAGGGCAATTTTCGACAGTTTGGACAACTTTGGAACGAATTGACCGCACGAATCAAGCTATCCTTGTATTTAAGTTCTAACCAAGCCAAATTTATGTCACCACAGCGATTCAATTGACTCAAGAGAATAATCTATTTTGAAAGATATACAGAAGTAGTCTTAATTTTATATCACAAAGATTATCGGCGACCCACTACAGAGTACGACACAGTTTGGAAAGATCTGGTATAAAGAATGAATAAGAAGGTATTAGATTCACCTCCTCCACCCACAGTTTAGCTAAATACCTTGATATTTACTAAACTCAACTTGGTACGATACAAGGTCTAATCCAGGTGTGTATCATTTGGAGGTTGAATAATGAGACGCAGAAGATTGTTTTATGGTAATTTTCATTGCAGGTAGGGCTTTATTGTTAAGAAAAATCTGCATTTGAAATTCTGGCTTTTGGGTTGGGCTCAAACACTGACCTCTGGCACTGGTGGAAAATATGTAAACTATTTCAGCCAGGAGGTAAGCCACACAAATTTGTTTCATTTCTTGATCCATACTTCAATTTCACACTTCGAATTTCATTGGTATAGAATAATAATCTGATAAGTGCAGATGCATTTAGGCTCTTCTTCGTCACCCCCCCCATGACTAGCTAGTACAGTTCATCGTATTTTTGTAACCTAAATATATATAAATAGAAATAAGTTAAAAGCCCCCAACAAGAATTAACCTTTGTACTGACTGACTGATCGACCATTATCCTTACTCTAACTTGGTTATTATCTCGGTAATAATCGAGAAGGGGAAATGATCTAAATTTATTTAAAACCTACGTTTATATAAGAAACAAAAATGCGGTGAGCTGTCTAGCGCAGTGTAGGTTAACGAAAAAGATCCGCGCGCTAGTCTTGGGAATTACTGCTCAGGAAACATGGCTTCGGGTGTAAGATGACTTTTTTTTCGATCGCAATTGTTTTAAATAATAAGTATATATCCATCGAAAAATGATTTTAAAATATCAAATTAGCTTTAAAGTTTCTAGTTTCTAATATGTGTTATTGGTGACTTATAAAAGAAACGTTATGTACCTATCAATTAGGTGTTATATTGATTCGTGACCGAAGAAGATGCGTTTTCACCACTGGCGCCAGTGGTTGGTGTTTCGAACTGAAGTGAAAGTCAGAATTTCGAATGCTGATTTCTCAGGCCTTTCTCAGTCCAATGATTGATGAAACTTGATCTTCCTTTTCCAAATTTCCTCTAAATCGTCCCCAGAGCGCACTAAGTTTAAATTGCAAGTGTTTATACGTATAACAAATTTCGATTGAAATTCGTTCCAAAAGTTTCATGATTAAAGCAGACGATTTCAAGTCTCGATTTTAACCCCCGATGTTTGAATTTGACAAAAACTCTTAGAACGAAAAGAAAGCAATATTCAAGTTCGAAAAACATTTTAACCGCTGTGAAATCTATCAAAACTTTCCTTTACAGTCGATCTGCATGCTTCATATCACCAAAGATATTCGTTTCCATAATCTTCACATAACGTTCAAATATGTTTCATGTCATCACAAAGTGTAAAATATAAATAATCGCAAACGACTGAACGCCCACGCCAAATTGGCTACACCTAAATACTGCCAAACCCCAAAGAATGGGAGTGGGACGTAATATATTTGAACATTAAGCGTAGATTATGGGAACGAATATCAAAATATTAACAATGCCCTTCGGTTTCACTCTGTGATTCGCCGTGGAACAGTTACATTTACGATTTGTCACATTTTTTTCTCTTTGTTTGCTGCGGGTAGCCAAACATCTAGAGACACAGAGAATGGAGTGTGCAAAACGAGTTCAATCTCCGATTAACACGATTTGCGAAAATTGTACACTGATGTTTTGATAAATCTGAAGATTCACCCCATGAACAAGATTTATGAGGCACATCACAACTGTATTCCTTAAAGAGGTGAACCAAGGTCGAACGAAATTATTTTGGGGCTGGACTAAACTGAAAGCTAGAAGGGTGAATCAAGGGTGAAATTATCATCATCATCAGTCTTTTATGACATAGACCTTCTCCAAGATTTACCACATCTCTTGAACGTGGATGCCACAGAGCCAATATTTTCAGAACAAGTCCAGTTCATCTCGCTATCTCATATTCTGCTGGCCTCGGTTGCGCATTTAATCTTTGGGGATCCATGTTGTTAGTCTTGATGTCCATCGGCTGTCTATCATTCTTGCAACATGGCCAGCCTATAGCCATTTGAGTTACTTAATTGTTTCTATGATGTCTCGAACTCTTGTTTTTCCTCTAATATACTGTGCTGTCTTGTGGACTCTCCATGTGGTGTTGGGCATGATTATCTCATATGCACTTGGCATGGTTCTCAGTTTGTGGGTCAGTCTCTTGATCAAGTTCCATGTTTCAGCTATGCAGTGCTAACATCCGGTCACTGTATGATCCTAAATTTTAACATCGAAAAACATTAATGAGTTGAACTAGCAGGGATTCCCGGCGATGCCTGGGGATAGAATAACTCCTGGCACTTCATGCACACTCCCGCGTACAGTCTAGCATTATCTTTTCGCTCAGGTTGTCAAATTTAGGGTTTCTTTTTCCCGGGTCACACCTGGATTCCATGCTAGTTATTATTTTTGTAGGGAATTATGCATTATACATTATATAGTCTCCACAGTAGGAGTACAAGGGTGAACGACAGTAAATAAGTTCAAGAAACACTGCTTTATACCCTCAAAACCCATGAAATCTGCCATGTTCATATGAATAAATGAAAAATTTAATCATTTTCTATTCGAATTTAAGTATAAGTTAAACAAACCATGGTTGATACCTCTCAAGCAGCAGCCTAACGAGGGAATGGACACATGGGGCCTCTAAAGTTTCTCATAGTTCAGAGCCTCACTTTATCTAAGTTCAGTTCTAGTTATCAAGAAGAGAAAAACACATGATATCAGAGCATGTTTATTTGTACGTTAATCCAATTACTATTTTCTGTGATTTTTGCTCTAATCCAAGTTGGAAGCTGGAGCTGACAGTATTTTTCCATCACATCAACAACAATGACAACAATCCTTGTCTAATTTAGTGGAGTAAACTCTTCACTTTTTTCTGTTTTGTACGTTAAACCAAACTGATATATAACATTACTCCACTGTGATTTGAAATAATGACCAAGTAATTGGTGGGCGGCTCTCTTACCGACTGAGCCAAACCGACAAGTCTTCTGTATCATTGAAAATTATTGTTAGAAATAAGCAAGGGCTTATTTCATTTACTATATACTATAGACTAAAAATGCGTTATATGTTTTAATTTAAAAAATGTATTATACATTATTATATCATTATACAATACAAAAGTTGCATTAGTCATCTTTGGTTGAAATAGAAGTAAGGGCTGAGTTTGACCATGCTTGACCCTTACTTTCTGTTCAATACATATATATATATATATATATATATGTATATATATATGGAAGGGATATTGGGTAGTCTATAGCCACACTGAAGAGTTGTATTACAACAAAACAGCTGTCTGTGGATGACACAATTATTAAGTATTAATTCAATTAACACTCCCTTCTTTAGGGTTGAGCACTGATAGGTAGGGCACCCGTCTATTACTGCTATAATGCGATGCTTTTCCAACTCTGGGATGGAGCATTTTGGTAGAGGGGGAATTTTACGTAAGTAAATATATCGCTGAGTTCGGTCCTGCTGACCGTTCAGTTCTGCGTAGGGCAATGGTAGAATGTCAGCCCCTGGGTTTGATGCGAAGGTTTCGATCCTACCTCGTGGAACTGGAGGGGATGTTGAATAGTCTATAGCTACCTTGAAGAGTTGTAATACAATGAAACAGCTGTCTGTGGATGACACAATTATTAATTTATATATATATATATATATATATATATATATATATATATATATATATATATAAAACGGAAAATAAGGGCTAAGTTTTGCGTCATAGTTACATTATAAATACAATATCCCCTCTAAAACGTTTAAAATGTTTGTTTTTTCTCAAAACTATTTAATCAAATCTTTTTAGTCCCTAAGGGCGTGGGCTTGCTTTCATCTTAAACCCCTTAATGAATTATATATAATCATATGAAATAAGAAGATATGTGTATGGGCAGAAAGTTGGTTCCACTTTGGCATTATAATTGCATTGTAAATAGAACCCCCTCTAAAACCCTTGAAAATTATTTTTCTAAAAACTATTTTCATTTTGCCCCACCTCCCAAAGCCCATTGAGTAGGTATGCCAAATTTGGTTGGGCTGCACCTATATTTACGTACTTTTTATTGGGCGACGCACGAACATTCAAAACCTCTCACCTATATATTTATCATATGCTCATGTTACTAAGAAATGGATATATGATCCGACAGAATGATTATAAACTGTGTTGTACTATATTGAAACTTTTATTTGAAATGATCTCCCCTTATTACATGGTGACAACGTAAATGGAATAAACAATTGAAGGAAATGTGGTTGCTGTAGGAATCGAAACTGCAAGCGATAGGGTAGTCATTCCAACGAACAGCTGCTCTTACTGCTGAGATAAATAGCCACCGGCAATGCAGAGGCCCAAACAACTGTTTCAACTCCAAATTCTCATTTTGTCTATTCACGGTCTATATCTGCTCTATTTGTTTCTTTCAACGTGACACATGTTATTAAGAAATGGATATATGATCCGAAAGATTGATTATAAATTGCGTCGTATCATATTGAAACTCTTTTTTGGAATGATCTCCCGTTATTTTACGAATATATATATATATTTTCCATAGGAATAGAGCACTCTGGTGGATGGGGAATTTCTGCATAAATAAATATATCGCTTAAATTCAGCCTTACTAATCGTCCAGTTCCGTAGCCCAGAGGTAGGATATCGGTCTCTGGATCTGAAGCGAAGGTTTTAATCCTGCCTCGCGGTACTGGATGGGTTAATGGAAAGTCTATAGCCACACTGAAGAGGTGTAATACATCGAGACAGCTGTTTGTGGATGACACAATATATATATATATATATATATATATATATATATATATATATATATATATATATAATGTCATTAACACTTAGCTTTATTACTTGATCATTGACAATACCTTTTTTTTCCTAATGCATAATATACATATTGAGTGCCGGAGGAAATTTTGGATTAAAAAAATGCAAAATTCCGAATTCAATCATCAAATTTTCCAATATTGATTAAAATTAAGCAGGGTGATGGGGAAGTAGTGGTGAAGTCAACTGACAGCGATAAGAAAAGCCGTTAACTTGTTTATATATACGAAGTTCAAATGCAGTCGGAGCTAAAATGCAATCGTGACTATCCTTCAACCCATCACTTTAATCAGAATTTGTAATCTTCATATCTTTACATTATGTAATGAGTTGAGTGGAGGAAAGTTTTACCGTATTGGTTTAATAAATCATAGCCATTATATCCTGGATAACATAAGCAGCTAATTTGGATGTCTGCTTGAGTGTGTACACGTGTGTGTGTGTGGAGGGGGAAACAGGGCATTTGTACCCCTTCTCAACGTGGGCGAAGGGGTTGAAAGTTGGAACCTTATAGTCAATAAAGGATCATGTTACAGTACATTTTTAAAAGTAATTCTAGCTTAATGCATCCATATAAAAAGATGGTATTATTCAATGATAACAGTATTGCTACTAAGATATATTCTGAGCACATCCTTTTGCCCCCTACCCCAGAAATATATCCTTTTGTACCCCCACCACCGTCCGGAAATATAGTCCTTTGACCCCCCCCCCTTAGAAAAGTGGCAGTAGACGCCCATGGCAGCCAATATATTCTTTGTACATTCTTGTGTGTTCACGTCAACATCACTGCTACTACTGCTGCTAGTGTCTCAGTCGTGACATGAAAAACAAATTCATTAACTTTAGGCATCTAATCTTTCACGAGTAGAACTCATTCATTTTTACCCAATTCTGTTGCTTTATTGTTTCAAAATTATCAAAGTAACAGAAAATATGAGGAATTGCAGAAAATCGGCTGAAAAATAAAATCTGTTTGGGGAATGCATTTTTTGTTTGCTATAAATACCTTTATGCTAAAATACATGTCGGTGTAATTAAACCTAACCCTAACCCTGTTGTAAATAATGTAGTAGTTGTAGTGATGTAGACACGAACACATTGACACAGGAGAGCCTTAAAGTTCTAATTATTTATTTCAATATGTTCAATATCTGATATTTTGATTTTTGTCGGTTCCCTTCGTCTTAGTTTTTTTTTTGTCAGTCGTCTTTGCTTGCGAATAGTCTTTCCCATACTAATTGTCTTTTCCATTACAGCCCCTGCAATAGAACCCCGATTTTCGAGTTGACTAACAAAACCAATTGGACATGCTAGAGGGACCTTCAGAGAACAAAAATATCTTGGGTAGACATTCCAGATCAATTGCAAAAAAATCTTTAGCGCCATTTTTCATAATGGCGAATTTTCGCTGTGGTACTTCAGTTAGAAAAAAACGTTTTCATAAAATATGAGCATATTGTATATCGTTGGAAAGTAAATTTAATGCTGAGTAACTTCCAGAAAATAACCATACGCCTCAGGGAAGAGAAAAAAAAGAAAAATGAAAAAAAAAAACTTTGCTCGTACATCAAAATGCATGACTATAACATTATTGAGTGATTAGTACTTCAGGAATACCAAGAACATTCTACGTCATTTTTTTCTTTTTGAAGTCTCCTTTGATCGAAATTCCCAAACAGTCCATTTTCAGGCGCAAACATTCACAGTCACTTACCTTTATCTTCCCAGGGCCCACCTTGTTCGTAAGAGCATGTATTCATCCAACTATCACAGCGGTATGTCCCCCAGAGTCCAGACGCAGCAAAATAGCCTGATCTATTAAGATATCGGGGACCAATTCGCGTGTATCTCAACCAGGATGGCATTACAAAGCCAGCGACGAGGAAGCCCAAAGATACGATGGTTAAGAACCATACTGCCCACGTTAACCTGCTTACACACATTGTAGCCTGGCGTCAGAACAAAAAGTACAACCACTCTCCGCCAGCTACTTACTTCTTCTAACTTACAGAATTTACAGATGTCCAGAAAGTGAATTGTTGACTGGAAATCTCTAAAAAGACCGATTACTCATAAAAAAAAAACAACGTCTCCGAAGGTTGCTTGATTTAAAATGACGTGTTTACGTTCATTATGCCTCTTTCATTCGGATCCCAAGATCCGGTTTTCACCAAACCACCTTTTACACGAGTGTTTTTGTTTTTGTTATTGTTTTAATTCCATCGACTAGACAACTACTGTACGTTCAAATTAGCGCGTTAATCGTTTCTGCCTTTGATAGGGACTATTTAGTCACTAAAACTCGATTCTGATCTATTTTAGGAACCTTTTTTGCTCTTCCTGCCCCGCTCTCTCTCGTGTGCAGCAATTATAGTCAAGGTCTCCGTGTTCTCCTTGTTACAAATGCACCAATTTCCAATGGCCTTCATAATAGCAACTGATGTCATTACACGAGTTGAAGAAGGCCAATGTTAGAAAGCTAAATGAGGGGTTAATTTATTGAAGAATAGGTAGATAGTTGCAACTGTGAGTATAGCGAGGGACGAAGAGAGAGAGAGAGAGAGAGAGAGAGAGAGAGAGAGAGATTTACATTAAATATTTGGATTCCGTTGAAATGGAGCCTTTTCTCGGGCGTAGAAAATATTTCACGTATTATAAAGTTGCTACTCTTTTTTTTCGTGGGTATAATTTTATGGTTAGATTGTGAAACTGGGATATCTTAGGCGATAGCCTATCAAGGAAACTCATTACCCGCTCAGTTAGGGAAAGAAGGTAACCTCTTGAGACTGAGTTAGTTTTGTGTGACGTCATCCGGGCGAAATATCTCGTCAGCCGCTCGGTGACAATCAATGCTTCCACTACCTTCAAAAACATCTACAAATTATCACTGGCAGGGGAAGAAGTCACAGGACTAAAACATTTATCGCCGGCTATCTCGTCAACTGCTCCAGGACATAGAAGTTTCTCGCAAGATATCTCGTCAGCTGTTCCTGAACTGAAACGAAAAGAGAAGAGGGGAAAAAGAGAGCGGCCGGTGGACAGTGGTGGTGATGGTGATAGGATTAAAGAAATAAAGTAGAAGAGAATGATGGAGAGAGGGTTTGACAGAAAGACAAGATGAGAGAGAAAGAGCGAATAAACGAATGAACGAACGAGTACATTTTAGCAAACGTTTGACTAGCCGTTGGATTGCCTGCTTTTTTCTTGAATCCGTTGACCCTTGGGGTATGACAAATAATTCACAGGGGTCCGCAGCCATATTTCCTCCAAACCGGACATTATTGCAAATTTTTGGTCAAAATTCACATTCTCTGACTCGCAGAGAACATTTCAGAGATGCTGATCATGTCAAAGGAAGCCTGTGCTGAGTATTCACAGGAAATGAATTGTTCATTCAAATTGAAGCTTAATCGGGGCGCAGATAACCCATGATGGCGAATTATACATGAGAAATTATGGTAGTTATTCTGGAAGTGCGCGGTTGAGGCAAGTTGCATATCCGTTGGGGCCAGGTGCTCGTTCGAGACAAGGTAAAGGCCAAGACTTTGTGATGTTTCAAAAAAGTCAAAAAGAAAAACACTATTCTAATCTCTTCCATGTTTTTGATTTCATATAGACCTTAAAATAAATCTCAAGCCGAATGAACTTTTGATTTTATCAATAAGTGTCCTTAAAAAACTTTAAAGATTGTCAGTTATAGAAATTCACAATCGTTAGGAAAAACTGCGAAGATTCAAACGAGCATAGGAACATAATACAGTGATGAAAATGAGTACGTATAGAATTGAAATTTTTGGATGGTTATGCCTCATAAGTACTATTAGCTAGATCCCCAAAGTGAACTGAGAGCCCCACTTGAAGGAAATGTTTGCTGTACCAACTCTGCATATAAAAATTGATTAGTCCTAGACCTTATTGTACGAGCAAACTTATCGATAGCTGTAGAATGGCGGCTCTAAATCCATTAGTGACCCAGTTTACTATACCTGATTCGCCTTATGGGATTTATTTGGTGAATTCAAAATACAAGTGCAATAAAATATGCTTATGCTTAAACTCAAAATATTATGAAAAATATCCATTCAGCATAGATTATATTCATAATAGTCCTGGCGCTGCAATAGAGTTCAGTGAAAAACTAAGCTGACTAACGAAACTATTTGACAGGTTGGAGTGAGATTTTTTCCACCAAATATGGGCATATTGTACATCGTTGAAAGAGAAAATCCATGCCGAGTGAAGTTGACAGAAGAACCATATGCCTCAGAACAAGTCATTTCAAGCTATCAACTATTAAATGTCATAATCCTATGTTATACAATGAAACACTCGAGAGAACTGATAGCTATAACATAGGAGGGAGGGCAATTATGCGTGGATCCGCTTCAAAATTCTATCACTTCTTCCATAGCCATTCCACGAAATTTCACTGATTTTTCTGTTGAAATAAGAAGTGGACAGAAAACCTTTGTAGCTATTGTCTGGTGCGGATAGTTAACAAGAACACGGGGAATTGATAGAGCATAAATTCATTCCAAAATTTAATCACTTCAATTGTAACCTATTGTCCACCAATAGACAAATTTCCATTGAAATTTATTTCCTGTTTTTTGAGATATTGTGTGTGCAAACTGAGAATCTTAAGCGTGGACAGACAGCTACAATGCATGGGGTATGGATATGCTCCCAAATTTGATCACATCTTTCCCAATCTATTCGCCACCCTTTCACAACATTTCATTGAGAACTTCACGAGACATCACATGGGTAGTTAGCAAGGACGTAAAGGAGATAATCGTGAATGGAACCGTTCCATAATTTCCTGACTTCTTTTCTGGTCTATTGCCAATCCTTCCACGAAATTACATTGAAAATTTTTACAGGTATCGAGTGGACCGAGAAATTTGAAGATGTTTTGCAGTGCAGACGGATAGCTAGAACACAGCGGGAGAAATTGTGAATGGATCTGCTCCAAAATTGAATATTCCTAATCTATTGTCCACTCTCCCGCAAAGTTTTATTAAAATTCATCGAGAACTTAGTGGGATATCGTGTGGACAAAAGTTCTATAAACTTTACCCAGCACGGAATAAATACAATATGTCCATATTCTACTGCATCTTTTCTGACTAGAAAAAACACGCCATTATGAAAAACTGCGCGAGGGTTTTATTGTAACTAATCTGGAATGGCTACTCAAAATGTTTTTACTCATAGAAAGTTTATCTAGTAAGTTCGATTGGTTTCATTGGTCAACTTCTCACGGGGCTCTCTTACAGCACCGGGGCTACTAGAAGTTTGGAAAATTACAAACTGGTCTAATCAATTTATTCAAGGGAAGTTACCCATGTCGGATAAATGTCAATTCTCAGTTACCTCCCATGTAGTCGAATACATTAGGCTCGCTGTTACGGAAAGGCTTCTTTCTTTCATCAACTTTTCCCGAGCAAATAAAAAAAGTGAGCTATCAAATTAAAAAAATACGGCAACGAACTCAAGAAATCATCCGACACCTGTCGTTAGACGCAAACCTTCCCCAAGATTTGCCAGCTCTCTTTATAGCAGGTGTCACGGTACCAACATCTACTGAACCACTAAATCATCATGTCATCTCATTTTCTGCCAGCCACAATTTTGCATATGATCTCTGGGATCTATGTTATGAGTCATGAGGTTCAGTGGTTGTCTTGACATTCTTGCAACATGACCATTTGAGTTCCCCAGTGAATTCTAAATCACTGACTCCTGCCCCCCCCCCCCCGATTCTTCTTGTTCTACTTATGATATAACAATGATATATTGGCTTAAAAGTATTTTGATCATTTGCCTTTACTTCATTCAAGTCATTTTGGAAAATTATGAATGGGGCAGGCGATTCAATTGACTATATTGCTCAACTGGACTCTTTTGGTACATAACTACAAAATTTGTTGTATTTTGGATTCTTATTTTTACTTCCAGTGCACAAATTTTGGTGGTGGTGGTGGGTGGCCTTACTATACTGAATTTGACCCTCACGTGCCGTCCATCTTCTGAAAATAATGGCTTCGAAGTATTCAGGTTACTTTTGTGCTTCTTAAAAGGAATCATTTTTTCAAAATAAACAGAAAAAAAAAATTTGGAAAGATTTTTAAAAATGGGGGGGGGGGTGTCTCTTCATGATGTAATTATACTGCTGAATTGGACCCTCTCTTTTCGTCCATTGTACAAAACTAGGGTTGTATACTTTTTCCAAAATTTAGAGGGAAGGTTTATGATGCAGCTATATTGCTGAACTGGTCATTCTTTTTTTTCCATCATGAGAAACTACGGCTTTGAGGGATGTTGGTTACTACACTTTGCTTCACTGAGAAACCTTTTTTTTCCAAGACACAATTTCAATTCATGATGTTAATATAATACTGAACTAAACCCTCAATTAGTCCTTCTCATGAAACTATGGCTTAGATGTATTACAGTTATTTCTGTTCATTTCCTTCAAAAATCATTTTTCCAAAACAAAATTCAAGTTCTGAATTAAGACACCCCAAAAATGCGCCAACGAAAAGAATGCAAAGAGAAGGCCAGATGATTTGCAACTAAAAAATAATGATGCAGGGGGGGGGGTTGTTTCTTTGCTCACACAATAAGTGACCTAACAGATCACACTTTTGTTTAGTTCAATATTTCAAATTTGAACAACAAGTCTTGCAAGTTACACAGACTAAGCTGTTTATTGTAATCACAGATAATCTTATCAAACAGTTAAATCAGAATTAGTTGGGTCCAAACACTTTATTTAAAATGAATCAAGAATAATAATTGGATTTATTACTTGATTTTTTTTTCTCTTACATAAATGTCAAGTTGTTTATGATAATGAATTCAATAACCTTGCAATGGATAATACAACCATTTTTGTGGGCCCCTCACCACTGGATAATGGTTAGAAAGCTGGTCTTACAGGTAGTTACTTCTGAACTGTTTTATCTCCACTGGCTAGCCCACACTCAAATATAGATAGAACCATCTTTGTTATGCTTTACCAGGACATTTATTAAATCTCTAATATTGCTTGGTTTAGGTTATTGTTTGACCTTGCCTATGTACAATAAGTATAAACAGAGCAGCAAATGCAAGTACAGCTGTCACTCTTAAAAGGAGGTGAAGAGGTCAAAAAGTTAAATCTCTGTCAGAATATTTCCTTTGTTTGGCTCTTTAAAAAATTGCAAGGGAGGAAGACCCCCCCCCCAAGTCTGTATAGACTATAACATGTGACGTCATATGGTGTTGTCGAAAAAAATTGCATTTCTGATCTGAATAAATTTTTGGGTCTGCATTCTAAATTTGATCCATTATATTCTGAAATGTGCTTTGTCAGCATCAACCAAATTCATTGTCTTGTTCAGTACACAATTTCTCATGTTAAATTGAGACTTACATCTGACACTGTTTTTACCCTTTCAAGATAGGCGTTTCATTGAAAGATTAAAAAGAAAAAAAAAAAATTACAGAAATGCAAATTACACTTCATTCAATGGAGATGTCTACTGTAGTTCGATGTGAACAGTTATGGAATTTGGATGCGTTGTAATCCTCCAAATTCCCTTGTAGTTCAGCATAAACGATAGAATATCCTGAGGTTTCTATTATTGCTTTATATATATATATATATATATATATATATATATATATTGATCTTTTCAGAAGTTGACTGGGGCATTTTAATACAAGCATTAAGCACTTTAATGGGTTAGTCTTGAAAGGGGGAACAATATCTTAGTGGCCGTATAGAGAGTTCAATATTCCATTTAAATCCTATTTTATATTGTATTTACTTCAGTATTTTTAACATTGTCATTTTTTCTAGACTTGAAGCATACATCCTGTGCCTGTACTTAGTGGAAACATTGTGATAAGGACAGTGGGCAAAGGTCCTTTCACAATTGTTCCTCTCTATCACCAATAGAAATAAGTTTGTTGTTTATCACACAGCAAGCAAATGGCAAAAAGGAAAAGCAAAAAAAATCCAGATTGAAAATAGTAAATTTATTACAGAATATTGAAAAAATGTTGGTATGAGGAAAAAGGATTTTCATGGTCAGTTTCCACATATGTGGTCATAGCAAGAAGAAACTGGCCAGAGCTGGTGCCTCCTCACAGAATATTTACATCTCACTTGTAGAGGACAACCTTTTGACAAACTGCCGCAGACACACAGCTCCTGCATCTTGGGGGTTATCTTTACAGAGATTTTTAGAAAAGAAACAAGAAACAGTAATTATACATACATACATACTGAATGTGAATCAAAACAGAAAATAGTACTGTACATTAATGCTGATTAGTAAGTGAGGTTTTTAAATCAGTCAGGCAAATACATGCACTTCAAGAGACCTTGGCTATTAATATGTCTACAGCAAGAGAGAGCTGAACAAAAACCTGCTAATGAGCCTATTTCTACAATTCAGGTGAATTTAATTTCTCTGTTAGCTAATTGGTGAAATCTTACATGAGAATGCTATAACAATTTACTATGCCAACTAAGCCAATAAAATCACCAAATATAAACAAAGTTACTTTATAATACAATGATGTCTTTTACAGGTTATATATATATATATATGAAAAAATGAATAGTTTTCTTTTGAACCCTTTCAAGACTCCCGGGATATATATATATATCCTAACTTCCTGTTTCTATGAATGCTGGAATATATATGTTCCATTGATCTCTAGTTGTCTTGAGACATTTTAATTCAGGCATTAAGCAACTTGATAGGTTAGTCTTGAAAGGGTCAACTGATAGAATGCCTGAGCGGAAAGGTCCTGAAAACATTTACAGGTTTTGTTTTTCATAGAAGAGGTTTGAAAAAAGTGAATTATTTTTCAAAATCCGTTCTCATCAGATAAGGCAACCAAATGAACAAACAAGATGCTGTACACAACAATAACAAAACCAATGACAAACAAATGCAAAAGTTAAGAGTAGGAATGAAAAGGGGAGGATGGAAAAGGGGGGGATGAAAGGGGAGGAATGAAAAGGGGGAGGGGAGGAATGAAAAGGGGGAGGGGAGGAGTGAAAAGGGGGGAGGGGAGGAATGAAAAGGGGGAGGGGAGGAATGAAAAGGGGGAGGGGAGGAATGAAAAGGGGGAGGGGAGGAATGAAAAGGGGGAGGGGAGGAATGAAAAGGGGGAGGGGAGGAATGAAAAGGGGGAGGGGAGGAATGAAAAGGGGGAGGGGAGGAATGAAAAGGGGGAGGGGAGGAATGAAAAGGGGGAGGGGAGGAATGAAAAGGGGGAGGGGAGGAATGAAAAGGGGGAGGGGAGGAATGAAAAGGGGGAGGGGAGGAATGAAAAGGGGAGGGGAGGAATGAAAAGGGGAGGGGAGGAATGAAAAGGGGAGGGGAGGAATGGAAAAGGGGAGGGGAGGAATGGAAATGGGGGAGGGGAGGAATGGAAATGGGGGAGGGGAGGAATGGAAATGGGGGAGGGGAGGAATGGAAATGGGGGAGGGGAGGAATGGAAATGGGGGAGGGGGATAGAGTAAAGGCAATCCAACATGCCAGCAAGCAGCCAAACACATGTCAGTAACTGATGAAGGAAATCAGATTTATGATTTCAAAAAAGTACACTGCAGGGAAATAAAATAAAAAGGATTTTGAAGGATTAGATTTATCCAGATTAAATCTACTTTGCGGTGTATATTCAACATGATTTTCTTTGAAATGGAAAGAGCAGAGTTTATTTTTCGTCTGATGCAATTGAGAGGCATTCATTCAATCGTTAGATGAGAAGCTCCTGTAACAAATCAGCAGTAAATTTTAGACAGGCAAGATAAGGCATTATCAAAATCCAGGAAAATTCTACATAATTAGTGGCTTAAATCAGAAGTCAGTTAATATTGATTTAAAAAAAAAAAAGAGAGAGAGGGAGGGAGGGAGAAGGAGAAAAAATACAAAAAGAGACATCTTTAACAAAAAAGGTTCGAGAATTAACTGACCAAGAAGAAAATTTCACAGAAAAGTTTCCATTTAGGGAGAAAAAAAAAAAAACAAAAACAAAATAAAACACAGTAAGAGAATATTTCAAAAACTCAAGACACCTGTGAAAATGGCTTTCATAATGAAGGAAATGTAGGTAAAAGTGCAGAACATGTCATGGTGGTGCCACAAGGCAGGGAATCTACAGTTAAGAAATTAGTTGTTGCAGCACACCAACCATGCAAATAATATCACACTAAGCGAGCGAGTTAGCTAGTCAGCATGGAGATGCTCTATCTCACAGCCAACAACTCTTGTTTACCTGTATGAGTGATGATTTACAATACGCCATCTTTCAGTTACTAATGTCAAGCTAATGACTACCCTGCATGTTATGGCGTGTTAGAATGCTACGGAAGGAACCTGCAAGAATTAAGAAAATCAGTCACATCATCTCGGCAGCATTAAGCGATAGTCAACTGATCATGCAAGTGGATTATACATATATTGGGTTGTTTTAGGGGTTTCCTTTCATTCAGATCACTTCCAATTTGCAGTGCCTTTCATTGGTTCTTTTGCAGCACTTGATTTTCAAGGTATCATATCAAAGTAAACAAAAGGGGCTTAGAGAATATTCTAGAATGAAAGACGTACAAGATTTAGGGAAGTTTTTCAATTAAACCTCTTGAAAACATTAACTGAATTTTGATGAATCTAGCAATTAGTATCAATGATGGAGAAATATGCTCAAACTTTAAGAACATTTTTTCTGTGGGTTAGATGAATTTGGCCTTTCGATATTAGAAAAAAATCTAAGAATATTTACTCAGAGATAAGAAAATTGATCATTCATATTTGATGAGTACCCTCATAAGTTGAACTTCATTACAATAAAGTTTTCAGCATTAGTGTAGAAATGTTGGTTGGGATGATATTTTGACATAAAAATCAATTCTGTAATTTTTTTAGATGATGGATTTTGATAAGTTCAAAACTAGAGCCTTTCTATCACATCATTATCATTGGAGAATTGATACAAAATTTGTGTCATAGGATTTAATATATCAGAAGAAAGATTCCTATAAACAATTCAGAATGAATACAATTCAAGAATAAAGAGATTTGTTGTTGAAAGGATTAAGATCAACAATTCATTTGATAGAAGACATCAAAGAAATTAAAGCAAAGATGATAATTGGTCTCTGGATAGGTAGAGTTGGAATCGAAGTTAATAGTTTTCAATTAGACCAGTAGAAAGAAAGAGTCAATTGTTCACCACCAAATAGATAAACAAGTTATAATCATAAGTATAACCAAAGCGAAAGTGATATTTTGCTGTAGATGTATGCATATATTATAAAATTTTAGTGAACTTTACAGATAGCCATTTTCACCAGTCAGTGTTCAACTTGAAAAAAAAAAAAAGAAAAAAAAAAGAAAAAACAAGAAATAAAAAACCATTGTAATTGACTGTTTAGGAGAAACATTGATAAAAATGGGGACTGGAGAGTCTTAATCAGAAATGGATATATCTTTAATTTTAGAATGTTTGTGTATACAAGGAATAATATCCTTCCAAAAATTCTCATGTGAGGAACATTTATGTTAAAAAATAATGATACTGCTAACTTCTGACAATAAGGAAGTTCTATAGTAAGGAAAGTATGGAACTGCTTTCAGTGCCTTGACTTAATTCTAGATGTAATTATTGCAGCCAAATGGATGGGAGCTGAAAAGAATTTTATTTTCAATAAAACCATCCAATTAGTTTAACATAAGCTTCCCTCATCCATGAGAATAACCTTCATTTTATAAGTAAACATTGGCAGAGAGTGAACCATTGCCAACAACACTACATTTCCTTTGGAAGAAAACAGCTTCTGAGAAAGACTCTGCAGATGTTTTTTTCTGTAAAGCAGTCAAGCAAAGTAAGTTAAATTGTTTCATGAATTGAAAGAGGTATTGAGAAGTTGATGAAACGAAAAGAAATTTTGAATGATAGTTGAATCAAACTAAATATTTTTAAAAATAAATGTAAAAGAAGAGAGACTTAAAGATAGCAAAATATAACAAAGGATTTAGTTCAGAAATAGGAAGAAATTTTGTCGGAAACACCAAATAGACAAATAAGGGGACAACGGATGCAAACAGACATCAATGAATTACTACGGGAAATCGCACCAAAGAATGAAAAGATAACTGGAGATTATTGGAAAAATAAAATTCTAGAATGAAGGATTTTACAAATAAAATTAAAATTCGTTTTCCAATTTTCTGTTGCTTATTAACAAATTTGTAAAGGTAATTATTTACTAAATTTGAATTTGTCTATGAATATGTATTAGAAGATGAATAAAATCAAACTTTTTTTTTTACAACTAAATCAAAATAGAATTAAGTAAAAAGAATAATAACTAGGTATAAAACAAAGATAAAAAAAGATCTTCAACAAAATAATTTAAACTTTCCTGAATGCCAAATCACAAATCAATTAGAATTAAATTTTCTACATAAATGCAAGTAAAATCTGTTTTGTTCTCATGGAGCCTTAATGTTGTAATGGTTATCTGTGGTTGATAAGAAGGACGTGAAACAAAATTATTCTACTTATTCCAAACTCTCTTTCTCTCAACAACAAACACTCTCACATTCATACAATGTACAAGACCTATCTTTACTGTCCATTCATTGCAGATTCTATATTTCTCTGCACCCTGGAAGCTTTTGGTTTTTCTTTAGGAGTGTTTTCTCCAGCTTCTTGGGCAAAATATTTCATTTTATCTCGAAAAGACATTCGCTCGGGGCCTGGCACCTTGGCCGAATTGGCCGCCTTCTTAGCTTGAATTCTAGTCCGTGGATCACGATACACTTCTTGGGAACCAATGACCCCAGGAACTTCAGCAGTTCGATAATGTACCTCAGTTGGCTTGGGGTGGGTCACTTGTGGTGGAGAAGTAGGTGTCTGCGGTTGGTTTGCATCAAATACATCACTGCTTGGCATTGTTGGAGAGACTGGCAGGTCATCATTTTCATGGTAAGGTGAGTCTGTGGGGTTATAATGATCCGAGGCATGCGAACTGGACGATGAAGGGTATGAGGAGAAAGATGGATTGATACGAGTTTCCAGTTGTGTGTTGAAGGAAACAGATTTTTTTGGAGCAGGGACATCAACGTTGCTACGCAGAGCTGAGGAGCTGGTACTGCGGCCAACACTACTATATGCTGGAATATCACTCGAACCTCCTTGGTCTTGAGGAAGCTTCATTCCCCCTCGCATTTGGTATTGATTCAGAGTTTCATATGAAGAGCCTCTTTCTGGGGGCTGAGGAGCTGATTGGAAGGCCTTGTCTGGTGGAGGAGGAGGAAATGACATGGTTGGCCCATGATCTAGATATGTAGAATTATTAACCATTGGATGCTGTTGGGGGTAATTGTTGATGGAATTATAATCAGAGTTGGGCAAATCGTTGTAACGATTTGCTTGCCGCATTTGTTCTTGTTGCTTCTTCTCTTCATTTCGCCGTCGAATTTCTTCCTCAGCTTCTCGTGCAGCTTGGATTTGTTCTCGCTCCTGAAAAAACAAACGAAAAAAAAGTTTAAGTTTGAAAAAAAAAAAAAAAAGGTACTTTTGAAACAAAATAATTCAAGAACAGATCCCATGTTTGATAGTATATAAAAGTACCCTGGGTCTTATATGCGAAGTTAATGTATAATTAAGCTGCTTTCTTTTTCCCTTGTAAATTACAGCAGTGTTAACAAAAAGATCTCCTGTTCAAGTTTTGTCCATTTTCTCCCTGCTATAGTGCAGTTGGACATTGCAATAACATGAAGTGCTTACCTGTAAATACACAAATTTTTCATCTCAATATTCACTGTTTAAATGGAGGGGTGTGTCTTATATGCCATCAAATATGGTAACTTTAAAACAATTCTCCCAGACTCATTCTTTTGAAATAGTCAATAATTGAAAGATTTGAGAATAACTTTTACAAAGATAAGAGGTAAGATAAGAATAATTTGCTTGATATAAAAATAACAGCAGAGAGATTTGAGTAAAAATCATTTTATAAATGAATGAAATACTATTAATACTTTGGGGAAAAAATAAATTAAATTTTGTTATATTTATCAACAAAATCGAAGTCATAATTTCCCAACTTTTACAATTAAAGCCAAGATTCATTATCCTTATCAAAGTAGCATCTATTCAGAGTTAGTGGTAAAATACGAGAAGCAATGAGAAGTGAAGCAAAGATATAATTTATTACCAGTAACAATTGTTCTGATCAATGGATAAATCCTAACTCTAAATTCTCCAAGTAATCCCGACAAACCTCTGTATAAAATCTTTTTTGAATTTCATTACCTTTGTTTCTCGTTGCTTCCTGTATTTAACCACCATTGTTTGTGGGGTCATAAACAAGTTCTATATCAAATCGAAAGATTTTTTTGAATACTATTCAGAAAGTAATAAAAAATCCAATGCACTTCCTTATTTCATTTCAAGAAGAAAATTCTCTAAAGATGCAAAGAAAAAAAAGAAAAAATTGCCACTAACCAATTCTTTTTTTCTTCTCAACTCCTCAATTTTACGTTCTCGCATTTTTTCCTCTTCCATCAAGTGGATTTTCCGCTGTTCTTCAAAATCTCTACGCTGCTTCTCTCTCATCTCCTGTACAAAACAAAACAAATGTCAAGATAAAATCCTTTTCTGAACATACCAGTAAATTATGGTTGTAAAAGTTGCAAAGATTTGGTAATAATGGATCCGCTTAACAAGAGGTCAATGATTGCTCCTTTGTATCAATAAGATCTGGGCAAAGTAGCCCCACATCCTTTGGGTGATTTTTGATAATCACTTCTCTACTAAATTCAGTCTGAGACCTCTTGTCATGTTTTCATGTTGAATGCAAACCTACATAAAGATTTTGTTAATGCTCAGCATCAATATTAAATGATTTGGGGATTTATGTGTAATTATCAAATTTTTTAATGAACTTGACACGCAGCTATTTTTATCTGCCACAGTTCTTCTGTGATAGTAAGTGATGAGTAATATCTATTGGGTTGATCTAAAGACCGTTCTGTGTTTCTTCTTCGATGAAATTAGGAGCATTTGGTTTTATATAATTTCATTCGAAAAAATTGTATTGTGACAGCATGTATTTTCGAAAAGTTTTCATTGAAATATCTTGTAAATTGATTCTAACATTGAAAACAAGAAAATGAACAACATTTTTGGCATTCTGCTTTTTTCATATCAAGTGAGGTAAAAAGAGAGAATCAAACAAAACAATTTGCATGATACATGGAAATACTTTGAACACATCAAAAGTTGTTTCTGAACTTTTGTGCTAGATATTTCTCACTGAACAATGATCAATAGTCAGGTAGAACAGTTGAAGTTGATAGTGTTCAAATCAAAACACAACTAGAGAACATTCAAGGTTATAAAATGTGGAAGATGGTCAAAATTTAAAACAAACACTGAAAATCATTTGCACGTACTTGGTTATTTTACTGAATTCAGTGTACCTTCCACATGAGTTGAATGTGAAAAAAAATCTATTGAACAAAATTTCTGTTTGAGATTTTCAGTCTTTAAAAAAATGACAGGCAATGAGGAGGGGATAACTTACAACATGCCATGATATCATGAGGCAAGCAAAATGATTCACCACTAAATGTAGCAATAAATGGTTGCCATCAAAAGGAGGTAATACTAAGTATATAGTGGGATTGGAAAGAACTCCTTTACTATTAGTTCTTTCAGGAGAAGCAAATAATTGATTGAAACAAATATGGTTCCTATCAACAAAAAGTGCCTAGAAATATGCTAGATTGTATGTTTTTTGATGAACAGGCAAAGATTGTTGCAGCTGGGATATTTTCACCTGGTATTGCACCTCCAGATAAACATTCATTTCAGTGTCAGAGAATTTGCTGAATAACCACCCCCCAAAAAAAACAAACAAAATCTCTGGAAGACTGAAAAAGAGCAGTTCTTTGCTGAGATAAAAGGTTGAGGAGAATTGGATTAGGAAGTTGCCTGATAGATGGCAGACAATAGTGGAATAAAATGATAAATGTTGTTTAATAAAAATGATATTAGATGTTTTTAAAAAAATTATCTTTTTCATACAAACTTTTTCAGTTACATAGGATTGTGAATCGGTGAAATGTCATGATGTCTGAACATGGACCAGCAACTTTCCTAAACATCATTCATCCCTGATCAATTTAGTGTCACTGGAGCTTTTTCATAAATTAACCATCAGTTGTATTCCCCCCCCAAAATTTTGAAGCTCTAAGTATTTCGCGGAAATGCTCAATAGAATTGCTTTCATCATAACATTTGAAGTTTTCAAACGATTCACAAATTACATGAAATTATTATTGTATCAAAATTGGTTGGCATGGCAACGACGTATCAAAATTGGTTGGCATGGCAACGACGTATCAAAATTGGTTGGCATGGCAACGACGTATCAAAATTGGTTGGCATGGCAACGACGTATCAAAATTGGTTGGCATGGCAACGACGTATCAAAATTGGTTGGCATGGCAACGACGTATCAAAATTGGTTGGCATGGCAACGACGTATCAAAATTGGTTGGC
This sequence comes from Thysanoteuthis rhombus, assembly GCA_963457665.1. Taxonomy (NCBI): domain Eukaryota; kingdom Metazoa; phylum Mollusca; class Cephalopoda; order Oegopsida; family Thysanoteuthidae; genus Thysanoteuthis; species Thysanoteuthis major. Next base: position 47,259,864 of record OY735212.1, on the reverse strand, counting down.
ATGGCAACGACGTATCAAAATTGGTTGGCATGGCAACGACGTATCAAAATTGGTTGGCATGGCAACGACGTATCAAAATTGGTTGGCATGGCAACGACGTATCAAAATTGGTTGGCATGGCAACGACGTATCAAAATTGGTTGGCATGGCAACAGTCCTTTGATGGATGGGACCCCAGACTTTGGGGAAGTTTGGACAAAGGGAGGTCAAGTTTATTTATCAAAGTGGACCAGTCCAGAGGAGCAGAAAGATCCAGAGATGGCAGCAGCAGAGACTATTCCAGATTGGAGAGAGGAAGATGAGATGCAGAAAGCAAGGACATTTTAACGCCCCAACCATTTCGTGTTTTGGAAACAAGGATTTCCAAGATTCTTAGAAATGATGGCAAGAAGCAACATAGCAGGTATTTGATTTGGAAAGAACCATATAACAAATGTTTTCAATTAGATGCTGTAACAAGATTCTTCGTAATCACGAAAAACAACAAACAGTAAATTCTCAAGAAGATTGAAATGTTCCAAAATAAAACCTAACCTTCAATCACAACCACCAAGGGGAGAAAAAAAAAAAAAAAAAAAAAAAAAAAGGTTGTCTTCATTTTAAACATACCCTTTGTTTCTGAAGATGCTGTTCTTGTTCCAGCATTTTTTGCTGCTGACGTCTTTGAATTCTTTTTCGATCTTCATCCCGTTCTTTCTCGAAAATTTCCAATCTTTGTCGTAGACTATGACAAAAAGCATGCAAATAGTTTATAGATACTTGGAAAAATTTTTTTTGTGGATTTCAAAGTGTATGCAAAGAATTCTGGGAAATATCAAAAATATTTTTGAAATAAAAATCTTTTCTTTCTCACCGCTGCATTCTTTCAGTTTCTTTCTTATATTCTTCAGATGCTCTGTTCTCATCTATTTCTCGAAGTCTGTTAAGTGTCTTTTGTAGATCTTCCTGAGTATTTTTGATCAGCCATTCTTGGCTCTTAGAAGAAGAACAAAGACAAAAATGAATGGAAAGTAAATTTTAAAATTGTTCTGAAGAAGAAAAAAAAAAAAAAACAAACAAAAATAAACCCCTTAACAGCCATTATAAAGATGAAGTACCATATTTACAATACAAGTTACATTTCATATTGCTACCTTCACCAGCTTTCTGAAAATTGGAAGAATGAACAACTTTTAATTATATTTTGACTCAACTGAGAGGCGTGGGGTCTGGAACTGTCATGTAGTATATCATTCAGTTAAAAAAAAAAAAAAAACCAAAAAATAAAAAAAAATAAAAAAACCAAAAAATAAAAAAATAACACAGTACCACATGAAAAAAAAAAAAAAGAAAGATTTTCCTTGGTAATAAATGTTATATCGTGATTGATAATGTCCAAAAAGTATAGAAAAAACACTATTTCCTTCAAACCTTGCTTTTTTGACTACTAAAAAGACATAATGAGAACATGATGAGAGATTATATTTTTAGGTCTGGTTTATGGAGGTGAATTAATACTTCTGAATCTTTTTTGATTACTCTTGTTCAACATTAGAGCAAATACATATTTAATTAGATTCATGTCGTTTTTTTTCAGAAGAGGTGATTTCTTTCAAAACATGAATAAAAATATGCAATTCTACGATTGAAAAGAAGCAAATTTCAAAATATCACAGTCCTGATCATTAAAGCTAAGTTTCAAGGAAATGATTGACATTTTTTACAAGAAAATTTTAAAAAACAAAACTCACTACCAAGGAACAAAAATCACGTAGCCCAGAATAATCCACCATTAATCCTCTCAAGACTAACCTATTAAGGTGCCCAATGCCTGAATTTTCAAAAGCTCAGTGTGTTCATTATTTATTTGGTGATCAAAGAAAACTATTCAATAATTAAATTGAAATTTTGGATATTTGAAGAACCAAAACCATGATGGAATACATTTTCCCCATTAATATATCATGTAGAGCAAAGAAGACATTTGAACTATTATGTGCTTTGGTTCCAACCTATAATGTGACATTATACATGGTTGTAAAAGCTAGGAAAATCTCATTTACTTCCAGTCACAGGGATTATCAAGTTTTAATAATCCTTTGTCCCCAAAACCCATCCCAAGGGTATCTTGGCAAAGGAAAAAACAAACTGTGTCATTTTTCTTCTTTACTTCATAAAGAGTTCAATAATTTTCATTTAAAAATTCCATTTCAATTTAATTTTAATCAAATCAGTCCATTTTCAAGTAATAACTAACAGGAAAGTAAGACACTTGAACAGTACTTACTTGCTGCCTATAGGGGCTGATTTCAGGTTCAGATTCGTTGTCATCATCATCTCCAACTTCTTGCACTCTACGTTGGAATTCATCTTCCAACAATAACTTTTTCAGTCGATCTTCTTCCTGGGGTGTGCGATACTTCATTTCCGAAAGTTTTCGGATCTCTCCTTCCCGGATCCGATTCATATTCTTATCCTCTTGCTTGAGGACCTTATTTTTCTCTTCTCGCTCCCAGGGACTGCCACCGGATATATTGATAGGTGGCTGTGGGGGAGAGACATTTGACTGTGGGTAGGGCATCCTCGGATCCTGATGTGGATCAGCAAATTGGAAACCAGGTGGTACTTGGTTTTCAATTGGTCTTCTCTCATATGAGGGACTTTCATAGTTATTTACTTGAGCTGGGTATGCTTTGTAATTATTTTGATCTGCAGGCGGCAGTGTGGGCCTGTAACTTTCATTGAACTCTTGACCTCTCTGGCTAGGACTTCCTGACTTGTAGTTTTGGGTGGGGTGACCAAAATCGTTAGGACCATTATATCTATGGTTTGCCTGCTGCCAAGGTTGGGTTTCTGGGTGGTAAGGAACTCTCAAATCCTGAGGTGGTGGTGGCATCATCTCTTGAAGATCTTCAGGTGCAGGGGGAGGGGGAAGGTCTGGTGGAATTTCAGGAGGGGGAGGAAGATCTGCTGGATCAATCTCTGTCATGTCAGGACCCTTCGGCTTCTCAGATGCTTGGGGTGGCATCATAGGTCGGGATTGGACTTGTTTCTGCTGAGCATAACGTACATTGTAAATATTCTGGGGTGGAATTTGTGGCTGTGGCTGAATTGGCCGATTATCATGGACATTCACGCGAGGAATGTCATTTATTGGGGGTCCTTTGTCAACTGGTTTCAAAGTGACCGTTTTTGGTGGAACTGCAGGCTTTTTCATAGCTTCTTGTTCCCCAGGTCGCTGTAGTTGGTGAAATGGTGGGGCCGGTTCCTGGATCCTCTGCTTCGTTTTCTCATAAAAATGTTGCTGGCGAGCCTGGTTATTGACCGATGCTTTTGGTATATCATTGTTGATTTCTCGAGATTCTGCCGAAATCTTAGCATAGTGTGAAGTGACGGGCTTCTGTTCAGGAGACTCCATATAGGGTGGATATTTGGGCATAGGCTGCTCCGATGTGCCAGTACTGTTGTAGGGATTACTTGAATAATCAACATCATACTTCTCTTGCCATTCACGAACTTTATCAGCACTAATGTCATCTGAATGAGGGCGTAATTGTCCACTTAATTCCGGCCGATCATGTGAACTGGTTGAAGGTGCCATGGAATACGGACGGTCATCTTTGAGCTGAGTGGATGCTGGAGAATGATTCATTGCTGCTGGATGATTTGGCATCGGTTTCTGTTGGTAAGATGGAATCGGGCTTGGGGTGTAGTTACCGCCTCTGTCTGGATAACCATGATTATTCTTTTGAGGCTCCATTCCTGGATGCTGGTATCTTCCAGGTTCTTGCTTGTTGTAGTAGTTCATGTGCTTAACATTGTCTGGTACTCTTGGATGTTGATCGACATATCTGTTATTTTCAACCATTTTGGGATCTTGGTCTAATGGTCTGTGCATTGTCTGAATTGGTCCAACATGACGTGAAGGATCGACACTGATGTGTGGTGGATGCTGCTCATAGATCGGTCTTGCATTGCCGTTCATGTAAGGTTGGGATGTAATTGGCTGTTGGGGAGGTGGAGTTGCTTCCGGCTGTGGTTGGCGATGGGGTGGTGATCTTTTGTTAGCAGCCATTCTGTAGTCATCGCCAGGAATGTTGGCATTGGGAGAAGAATTCAGGGCATTGGCAGAAATTGCACCATGCATACTCTGCTGTGGTGGAGGCATTTGCTTCTGATACATGGCCATTTCTTCTGGGCGTAAGTTTGATGTTGATCTTGATCTGGGGTCTTCCCCTCGTGGGTGTTGATTGTTTAGATGTGATGGCGGTCTATGGGGATCGGGATGAGGAAAAGTTGCAGACAAGTGACTGTTAGGAGGATATCTCATGTTTCGAGGATCTTGTCCAGAACCTTCACCTAAAAAGAAACAAAAGTAACATAACTCAGTAGGGATTTTATTTGAATTACAAACATAAAGACTAAGTATGAAGATTAGCAAATGTGTAAATAATAAATCTAAGTAACAATTTGCAATGAAATACAAACACATTCCAAAAAGATTTTAATGGTAAGAACAAACGACAAAACTATATTGTGTTTTCTGATCACCTCTTTAAAATACAAAAAAATGGTTTAATCACATGCAAAAGCTAATATTGACAGATTATTCCTAGAGTAAGAGATACAAGTAATCAACTGTTCTTTTTATATTGTTTCCAAAAGAAAAAAAACAAAAGAAAAGAGCATTTGACAATTTTGTTGAACCAAAGACAGCAACAATCTGAAATATGAATGTATAGACAAAGGATGATGGTTCATGACTGAAATATGAGAGTGAATTCACTAGCAAAGAAAAAGAGGAATTATTATAACAGTTATAGAGAATCCAATGCGTTTATGTAGATCAGGAGAAATTATCAAAATGAAAATGAAGATACATTGCAGTATTGTCAATTTTTTTTTTAAATTTCAGTCACTCCCCTCAGAGTATTTTCTTTCACAATGTCAGTGTTTGCAAAAAGGAAAAAAATAGTGCATATAAACAGCAATATCATTTTGTCTATTAAAATATGCCTAAATATTTCTACAAGTTGAAAAACATGCAGGATGTGTGGGTGGCCTAATGGTTAAAAGCGCAGAGAATGAAATCAATGAACGGAGTTTGAACTCCAGCTACGACAGTTTGAGTACACTTCATATTAATGACCTTAGTAGAGGCATGAATTCCCTCCTCCCCTTGACTACGGATAATTAGCAGGGCAGTCGGAGTCCTTTAGCCCTGTAAAGCAGTCTATGTAAAGCTAGCTGTGAAAACCCACAATTGCTACAGAAATAAAGATAATTTTTTGCCTCGTGTGCTGTATGACTTGGAGGGAAACCGTGAGAGCAAATGAAAATCGTGCATGAATGAAACAAAAACAAAACATAATTGGAGTATATACAAATCAGAAACTAAGCTATTCTTAAATTTGAAAGGAAAGCCAACACAAAAAGTCAAAGATTAGTGACTTTTAAAGAAGATTGCATTAAAATGTATCTAAAAATAAAAATTATATTTTTTTGTTTACACAAAAAAAGATTATCAATTTTTAGCCTTTTCCCAATAACAAGGGAAATTCATTTCATGCTTCACTTTGCTTCTATGTATCACTTATCCGATTCTCAAGTGTTTTCTCTCAACCAGTCTAATGCTAAATATATTTTTCAATGTGGTAACTTCTGTACTGGGTTTTTCTCATTAAAAATTGATGAAAATAGAAAGTCTTCATTGCATGTTTAAAATGGATTTATGTACAAATCAACAAACATGTTCATCAGAGTATCTATTGAGTGTAGTATATACATATAAATGCACACAAGAGAAAAATGAGTTGACTCATTTGTGGTGCTGCACTAATGATTTGTTAAGTTATTTTGTCTTTTAACAGATCAAAGGAAGTCTGACTAGTTTATGTCCCTTCACAGGCCACCGAGATCGCGGACATTCTTGCATTGGCTGTTCTTTCAGAGTTAAAATAAATATAAACCTTAGAGGACGTATGAATATTTGAAAATTGTAGCATTCAGAGATTTCTTTCAAGAAAATACACTTGGATGACTCTTATCAGACTAAAACAAAAAACAAAAAAATGTTGAAATAACTTTTACAGATCCAAAGCAAAACAGAGGGCTTAAATAAAATTCAAAGATTTGGGTTACTAGGTGCTGTAAAAGGAAACAAAAACATCAAAAAGAAAATATGTAAGCTTCTAAAATTGTTCAGCTAACATGCAGGGAAAGTGACCAATTGTTCATGGGAGAAAGGTTACAAAAAAAAAATAAAGGGGTGGTAAAATAGCTTGAATACACCCAAAAGCTTTTTCAAAATCTTTCGACACATAAGGATTAAGGAAGGAGGAGATTCTTGGGGGGCCAGTTGCTGGTTGATGCCGAGATGAAAAGGAAAAGATACTCCACACTAGATCTTCACGTGCAATGTGCAGACAGACTTACGGAAGTTTGGGACAGACCTCCATGATGATGGTGGGGCAGAACCAGGAAAACGTTTACTAATACTGGGTGAGAAAAGTTTTCCAGCCCCAATATTGTTCATACTGCCACCCACAGCATGAGTAACAGCAGTGCTGAGGTTGGAATGGCTCGAGCTGCCAACAACCCCATTGCCAACCACCAGTGAGGAAGAGGAAGTGTTAAATGGCTTTGAACGTCTTGCAGAAAACTCCCTCCATTCTGCTTCCAGAACAAGATCTTTCACATTTCTCTGTCGATGGAGTTCCTGTGAACTCTCAGATTCTGACAGAGATCTATACCGATGGTCTGAAAAAATGCCAGTTTCCAGTCATTTTCATTCATGCATTAGAAATAAAAAAATTTCAAAAAAAGGAAAGAAAAAATGGAGGAGAGTACAAGGTCACCTTATTAATGAAAGGCATCAACTGGTTGAAAAAGAGGCATTAGAAATAACACTTCACTTGTTAAAATACAAATAATCTATGAGAGATAGAAAATTAGAGAATAAAAATCTATTTGGTTCACATCACCACGATAAACTATGCATTTCTACATATATATTCTATAACAAAGAATTATTCTGAATTATAAGAGATAGAAACCCATGTATTTTATACATGCATAAGTGAAAGCTCATGAAAATTAAAAAAATTTTAGTATTAAAAATACACTTTCAAGTATAGATTCAGGAATAAAAATAACTCTGTTTTTCATCAATGGATCACAGATACAAATCAGTTGTAGATTGATGAGAATCTATTTGTCTCCTTAGTTATTGTTAAATGAAAGATCCTAATTATTGCTAATTTGTGCAATCAATTCAGAGGATCTTAATTTTTGAACAACACAGCTACGGGGTAATATATTTCTACTTGTAAATACGAATGGTACAGAAAATGATATTAGTTACATGGTTCATAGCACGCTTACTATGTATATTTTGGATGAGATTTACAGATATTAGGATTAACAGTAACAAATTAAGAGAATGCTTATAAGTATCTAAAGTATTAAAAAGAGGTACTTTAAAACAAAATTGTTAGTTACAAGATTAATTTGAAGTTTTCTAGAACTTTTGGAAAAAATTTTCATTGTTAAATACTTCTCGAGTTCATGCAATAAGAGAAATTCAAGAAAAGTGAAGTAAAGAAAAAAATTATCCTGAATTATTTAAATGGTATTCAACACAAGTAAAAAGGAAAAACGTCATGAATAATATTTTTCATGGAATGCCATCATCATTTTTTCTGCAAATTGAATATAAATAGAACAAATAATATAAAAAAAAACAAACCTAAAAATTCTGAGAAGAGCCTTATTTACTAATTTTCATTAAAACTTGATAAATAGGAAGAAATTTATTTATTCCAAACTTTCTGTAGTCCAAGTTGGAAATCAAAAAAGAAAGCCATATTGTTCCTAATAAATATAAACCTATGAATATAACAAAAAAAAAAAAGTTTTCATAAGGTTTTGCCTCCTTCCTAAATACTTCTATTCTTTAAAATGAAAATCAAATCAACATTTTTCAAGTGAAGATTATTACCAATATTCAAGAAAAACTGACAACCCTGTGAATATTTCTACACAGGTGAGTCACAAAATTTTAAGCTAACATTGGAAGTAACTGGCTCTGACAAGTATTATACCATAATTATTAAACTTATGGAATAAACAATTAGAAAATGTTTATTCTATTCCTACAGATATCCAGAATCAGCCTGCAGAAAAAAAAAAAAAAAAAAAGTAAAAATTTCACAGCATTACTGAATTATAACAATTCTATAAAAAAGTGATAGGATGGGCTGTTCAGAATTAGAAAGAAACGAGGATTGGAATACTTACTGTTGGGGGAAGGAGAAGATTGAGGGCCAGGGTGTGGGTATGTAGGTCGAGAATCATTCACGAGTGGTTGCTGGCGAGGCAAGCTGTTTTCACGAAACTCTGGCTTAGCAGTTGGCTGAGGTCTACTCTGCGGACGTTCACTTTCTCTGGGGGGACCATTGTAGAGATTTTCTTCACTACGAGGACGATTTTTCATTGGAGCTTCTTGCTGCGTATGAGCTGGTTTCTTCGGTCCATTGGCTGCAGTAAAATAAACGTTTAAAGTTTATGCTTGATAGAACAATATGGAATACAAAACATTAGAAAAACTGGAAGTAAATGAATCAAAATGGAAGAAAAGGTGTAAACACATTATTATACAGAGAAAATGTAAAGTAAAAAAAGATTGTGTGCATCAATTTCCCAAACATGCCATTTTGAAAGGGATTAATCCACAGCTATGGGTAAATATAAAGGCAGTTTAGCCCGGTAGGTCAGTCCATCTGAGGCGTCTAGATAGGCACAACTCTAACTTCCGACAACTCAGCCCAACATACCATCAACGCCATTTTATGGGTCTGGGAATGATCAACATTTTTTCTTATATAAATTAATGAAAATTGTTTTTCTTCGCTTAATGTCATTTCACCGTCAACTTCAATGATGTGGCTGGACAGACATTGCAAATGATCTTGTCTTTCTGCATGATTCATAACTCAATTTTTGTCCTCTTGAACTCATTCAGAATATAAAAAATGCAATGTAAAATGTAACTAAAGCTTCTGCGTTGGGATGAAACCAATCAAAAAATTTGTTTTATAGAATCCATCATTAAAATTGCTTTCTATTTATAATATAAAGAATATCTGAAATGTTTGTATGCAGATTATGCCCCAATAAACGAACAAAGAAAGTCAATGAGTTTCAAAGAAAAGAAATTAAAAACCAACCTCTTTGCATAATAGGAGATGGTTGGCTGAGTAATGTGGCTAAACCATGGTAAATGGCACCTTGTTTAGACACTTTCAAGCAAACTACGTTGCCAGTCTTTGTCATCAGATTTGCTGCCCTAAAGAAGAAAACAGTTGAATGAGCAAAATAATAATGGAGCATTTATGAAAAAATGGCAATTGAATATTTTCTCCTAAAAAACTAAACTGGTGTAATATACAAAAATAAATAAGAGGAAACTAAATTCATGACAGATACAGGCCATTTTCATTTGGCAATTTAGACACCTTTATAGTTATCAATTTTTAAAAAATGCAATTAAAAAACAAAAGAAAAAAAGAGAAGAGGTAGGTTATTTTTCTGTTAAAATTAAAAAATTCGCAACTTGAATAAAATTTTGTGATCTGTATAAGAAGACAAAATTCATTTTGCTCTACCAAGTTATGTCCCCTCATCTATCAAGTTTAAAACACATGCAAGCACAATTCACTTACGATACAAAAAGTATTACACAGGTGCAATAGAACAATGATCTGTACATCCCTTACTAAAATGCCAAATTTTATCACCTTGAAATCAGTTAATGCAACAATTCAAACCAACGGAGATCATCAAGTGAATTGCAAATGAATATCAGTTTTTATTAAGAAAATGCTTCTTATAATTATGGAGATAATGATTATTTTATAAATATAAGACAAAATATCTTACTTTTCCTGGCTTAGCCCAACCAAACTACGGCCATCCACTTCTAGCAATTGGTCTCCAGCCTGAAGTCTACCATCCTAAAATAGCAAAAATGAATAAAATGTATGAATATACATTAAATATGGGGATTAAATGGAAGTTGTTTTATTTTTATTTTTTATTTTTTTTTTTTAAATCAAGTATTCGCTAAATAGCCAGTTATGAAAAGACGAAGATCTTGTTGCATTATAACCCTTTCAAAGCTAACCTGTTAAGGTGTTTAATGCCTGGATTTTATAAAGGGTATAAAGTGCTAAAAACATGTTCATTTTTATTTAATGATTAAGGATAAAAGATAAAAAAAAAAGATAAAAAAGAAATAGAAATATTTTCCATATTTCGAAGAACTAAAATCATGATAGGATTCGTTCTGGGGTAAATGTGTAATGGGACAAATGAAAAACACAAAATAAGCTGGCTGCTTTCCTGTTCGGTCATGAAATGCAAACTATTTTCTGCACCAGACAAGTAAGAAATGGAATTTGTTTTATATTGAAAATACATCAATCTTAAAATTTGCATTTGAGGAATTCAAAGGGTAAAAAACAAAAAAAAAAACAACTCACCAAAGCTGCAGCACCTCCAGGGACAACAGATTTTATATAAATTCCTCGTGACATCTGACCGTCACCCTGATAACAAAAAGAAAATGAATGGATGAATGAATAAAATGAAATGAAATAATCTCCCAAATAAAGTAAATTGAGCAAAAGACAACCAGGAATGAATTGATTGAAATCAAGAACAAAATTCTTCACGCAAAGAAGTGGGAGGGGGGTTTGTTTCCTGAAAGTTATGGTTCTTTATTTTATTTTATCTGAGAAACAGAAATAATTCAGCATTTGAATATACTTTTGAAAGATTAAAACCATCATGAGACTTATAGAATTTTCTTTTGCTCAGTTTTGACAAGTACATTTAAATGAAAGTTCCCTCATCTAGAAGAATAGTTTCAAGAAAGAGATTTAAATTATTTTTTTTTATCAATGGCAGAATTAAATTTTAATTGTTTAGATCTGCATCACTTTTTCCACAACCTAATAATGAGCTGAGAAAAATGTAAATTTTTAAATTATTTGATTAGGTTTTGATTTTACTCAATTTAGTACACTAATACGGAATGATTGATGATTTGTGGATATTTTTTAATGAATGAAGAAAGATGCGAGTTCAGATTCAGTGTGAATAGTTTGCAAAGAATGTCAGCAAAGGTCTAGAACAAACAAGAAGGACAAATGTGTGCTGTTTTTACAGGTTCTTACAAAGACATCTTTATTCAAAGATACAGTACCAAGGTTGGAATAATGAAAAAATAGCACAAAAATGTTAAAATTAAAAAACATTTTCAAGTAGAGTTCAAGCAAAAGAATTTTAAAGTGAACTGATTGATTAGAAACATTGAAATCATTTGAGATTCACCAACTGCAGTTATACTAATTTGGCCATACTACGAGGTATTTTAAGAAAAATAAATTGAATTCTTAAAACTATGTAATACTCCAGAAGTTTGTCTATTCACATTCTTGAGTTATATTCAAGCTTTATTTAAACACAGGAACAATTTTGAAACTGAAATTTATCAATGTTTAGGTTCAAAATTGAATGAATTTTCTATTAAAGAAAAAAAAAAGAGAGCTAATTCTCCATATCTGAAAAGACTTAAACATGGCCCAGATTATTATAGTAAGTCAGGTGTCGCTGCCAAGAAAGAATTTGACAATTTTATACTAAAGTCAAATAATCACTGACAGCAAACCCCCCCTATATAAATTGGCAACATTTATTTTTCTTATTTCACAGATATAATAAGAAATAGGGTGAATCAACATGGACAAATTAGTATCTCTTTTGATGTCATTTAAACAATAAAATTTGGCTGTTCCAGAATCCATACCACATTCTGTTCTCGAAGATCTAATAAGAAAAAGTTTTTGAAGACACAGAGAGAAGACAATAGATGAGTTGCAGAGATAGAAACAGATGAAAGTAGAGAAAATACAGGTGAAAAAGAATTACAATTTACAACTAATCATATCATGTTGCACAAACATGCAAACAATTCAATTTCCTTTGTATCTAAGGAACCTTTCACAGACAGTTTTTATTTACAACATAATGTGATAATTTCTGCTACACACAATGTCATTTTTACACAAGTGAGGTATGTAGACTTCAGTCATAGAACTATTGTTCAAGATTTAAACCTGTTGAAGTTTTCAAAAAAAAAATGAAAAAAAAAAAATGAATAAAATAAATAAATAAAAAAAATTAAGTATTTCACACACTAAAAATAAGTTATGGAGGAAAACTCCAAAATGTATTGTTCCTTAAATTCTAACAGCAGTTTCATATTTTCAAGAAAAAAAAAAAAAAAGCGTTGAAGGCATAGATATTTTATTGTTTCAATCAAAATCTATGAACGCAAGAATTTTGGTACATAGCTATAAGGAGAATTCATGGAGTAGCAAGTATCATTTCCCTTTGTATTGGAGATGTAGTAGACAAGAACCTCTTCTTGCAAATATTTAGGTGATAAAATGGATTTTTCTAGTCTTAACTCATTTAAATGAAAAAGAAATAGGTTGTTTATAAGTAGAGAAATATCATTTTGTCACTGAAGAGTCCGAAATAAAACATTGGGAAGAAATAAGATATATCAATGGTAAGGATCAATCAAATGGAATTGAAATTTGATTCACAATACAATTTGCAATGTAAAGTTGAAATAACTGATCTTCTCTAGTAAATAAGACACTGAAAATAATTGATAACACTGGGGATGATTTATGCAACAAGACTTAAATGAAGATGTACCATATCTGACAGCATACGAGACATGCCCCATCCAGTAAGTAAGCTTAAAAGGTGAACATAACATTTGTTGTCCAGACCCATTAGGAGAAAAGGAGAAAAGGAGAAAAAGAGAAAAAGAGAAAAGGAGAAAAGGAGAAAAGGAGAAAAAGAGAAAAAGAGAAAAGGAAAAAAAGAGAAAAGGAAAAAAAGAGAAAAGGAAAAAAAGAGAAAAGGAAAAAAAGAGAAAAGGAAAAAAAGAGAAAAGGAAAAAAAGAGAAAAGGAAAAAAAGAGAAAAGGAAAAAAAGAGAAAAGGAAAAAAAGAGAAAAGGAAAAAAAGAGAAAAGGAAAAAAAGAGAAAAGGAAAAAAAGAGAAAAGGAAAAAAGAGAAAAGGAAAAAAGAGAAAAGGAAAAAAGAGAAAAGGAAAAAAGAGAAAAGGAGAAAAAGAGAAAAGGAGGAAAAGAGAAAAGGAAAAAAGAGAAAAGGGAAAAAGAGAAAAGGGAAAAAGAGAAAAGGGAAAAAGAGAAAAGGGAAAAAAGAGAAAAGGGAAAAAAGAGAAAAGGGAAAAAAGAGAAAAGGGAAAAAAGAGAAAAGGGAAAAAAGAGAAAAGGAAAAAAGGAAAAAAGGAAAAAAGGAAAAAAAGGAAAAAGGAAAAAAAGGAAAAAAAAGGAAAGAAAAAGGAAAAAAAGGAAAGAAAAAGGAAAAAAAGGAAAGAAAAAGGAAAAAAAGAAAAGGAAAGGGTGATACATGAGAGTAACTCAGGAAATGTTTGTTTTTTCTCTTCAAATATTCCCTGTTAAAATGAGTGGGAGTTCTTATATGCCATCAAATGAGGTATAAATACATATTTACAATATATCTTAGTAAAAAAAGTGAACAGAATTATTAGCAAATAGTGATACATCCATTTCCCCTTAGATAAGGTAGCGATAGACAACAGTTTCAATTCTGACTGAAGAAGTGCATTTTTCTAATCATTCCAAATCGGAGAAATTAGACATGACTTAATTAGGAAAACTTACCTTTTCAATATGATTATCTGTATCTTTTGTCTAAACAAGGAGAAAACAATGAACAGGCCAAAAATTGAATGTAAAATATACAGATCAAAGTAGGAATTGAAAACAGAATGAAGTACCAATTATGTCCTATCCTAAAATCATATATAACTAAGAAAATCAATTCAGTCATGTCCGAGGTTCTTCCTTGTTAACGGTATCATGTAACCTGTTACTACCTGTTGTATGATATTGGGGGTGGTGATAGAGAGAGAAATTGTCGAGCGACTCCTTTTGCTTCATGAAAGCCATGCAGTCTGTTAGATGCCAGCCCCAATCTAGCAACCCCCCAACCCGTCCTAGTTTCAAAACTTGAAGATAAAAATAGGGAAGAGAAATGAACATTCAAATGACTGAAGAAGAGTTGTAAAATGATCAGGAGTCCATGAGATCCAAGGTTTAATTATTCATATCAAAGTGGCTCATAACTTTTTCTACAGCAGCTGACTTCATACTTGTAAAATCTATGATACCCAAGAGTTATCAACTTTCATGAATGATTAAAAATCATTCAAGATTTTAAAATAATGAACTTACAGAAAGACGCAGCCAATAAAATTGAAAAACTTCATCTCTGCAAGTTTAAAGCTTGTTTAAAACACTTTTAAAGATCAGAAAAGTAAATAAATTTGTATACCCTAAACCTTATTTGAATCTGCACAAAATGGAAGAGATAATAAATTTGAACTACACAAAACACTTGAAATTTTACGTAAACAACTACTCTCAATTTTAACAAATCCAAATAGAGATCGACATTTAGAGAAACAGCTTTTTTTATGTAAGATTTTAAGGAAAACTAAAAGTAAAGATAAGTCTGATGCAAAATGGCACTAACAACATGTAATAACCTTCCTTACAGTATTTTCCAGGTTAAAAAGTGATTCAAAATTGTTTTATCACATCAACATTAGCCCAACCTATATCCTTAGTTAATTCATCTTTCCCCAAATGCACAAAAATCGCTTGAGGGAGAAAAAAAAAACTAAGAAAAAAAAAACAAAAACAAAACAAAAAAAGTCAGAGAAAGAAAAAAAAAAAAAAAACAAAAAAAAACAAAACAAAAAAAGTCAGAGAAAGAAAAAAAAAAAAAAAAAACCCAAAAAACAAAAACCCCCTAAAAAACCACCTCAATAAGCTGTCAACCCAGATGCATCTGTAAATCATATATGTTATGAGCCATAAGTCACTTATATTATCAATAGCACCTATCAGCTGAGCCTGTTGTTGCCAGCCGCCAGCAACCTAAACAAGTTAGTGTTTGTCACACTTATGTTGACTTAAGAAGCCTCCACTCCAAATATACAGAACCCTAACAAGAGGAGTGTATAGACATCATAATGAGGAAGAAGTAGAGAGGAAACTAATAAGAAATGCTACCAAAGAAATAATTGGTTAGTATGCATATAAATACACAGTATAATACATATATATTGATTAAAGACCATGATCATTTGAAGTGGTATGTCCTTCAAGTATTGCAGGATCAGGTTGAACTCTTAAATTACCCCAATATATCAGTTATGGTGAATTGTCACCTAATGATATATATTCATTTTTGTACACTTATGATAACCATCAGCTAACCGATGAGTCATGGACCAGTAAAAAGGCAATAAAAATGGATGATCTCTAATAGATACAAAAATCTTGTTTAATTTAAATACTCAATGAATGTTAAGGACAAAAAAAAAAAAAAAAAGGTTGTAACTTAAAAGGCTTTCAGTTAGAAAGTGACAACAGAGCACCTGTTAAACACTTAGACTCAAAGACTCCTTGTAACTGCTGTGGAACTCTTCAATGAATAAGATGAAAAAAAAATGAAACTTGTGAATTGAATTCAAGAAAAAGAATTTTAAAAAATCACAAAAGTGCAAGGGAGATAACTTTGGTCAGAAGTTACTTCCCTTGAATAAATTTTTGAATTTGCTAGAAGGAATTTAAGAGTTAAAATGCTTCAAATGAAGTCTAGTTAAGTCCACCTCAAAATAATACACCAAAAGCCAGGAGAAGACAAACAGCTTTGCAATTGTTTTATAAGCACAAATGTATTTGCAAAATGGGAAATATTTTGAACACTCTAAACTCCTAAGTGTAAATATCATCTACATGCTTATTCATACCTTGTCCCAAAGAGAAAAACTGACATCATAAAAGAATGAATGATGAACTCATCTTTATAACCAAAAAGAAAGCATAAACTCGAGCCAAACTATCAATTTAAAACAAGAAATCATAGACAAATACATTTTAAATTTTTCTCATTGATATTCAATTTTTACAGGATAATTGACTAAAAATTACAGCATGAAAGTGCAAAGAACATTTCTTAGAGTAAAAAATGTAACAGAAATAATTCATGTGAACAAAGAATTCAGGCGAATATCATTATATTTATAAAAATACCATATATGTTTGCGTATAAGTCAACACCTTGAGCCATGAAAAAATCTCTGCAAAACAAGGGGTTGACTTTCGATTTGAATATGAAATGCGAACCTTTACAACTAAGTGGTAAACAAGTGTTTGCTATTCACAAGGCACTATTTACTGTAACTCCCATGGCTTGCTAGAAATATTTCCAACTGAAACTCATCTTGGGTAAAATTCATTTACCACAGAAATGGTAATAAAAAAGGTACGAGTTACCATACAGATGGTAGTAAAATTAAAACAATCACCATCACACCATTTCAATAAATAGTCAGAATTTTCCTGAAAAGTGCCTTCATTGTTCAAGTCGGTAAAAAAAAAAAAAAAAATAGATATTTAATTATCATTTTAGTTTTTCAATTCTTAAAAGATACATTGTTGATTAAAAAACAACAACAACAACAATCAACTACCGCAACCCATTCTTTAGTAATACTTATAGTAATGGTTGCAGTGCTTTTACTTATATTGTTGGGGGTCAATTCATACGTCGAATATGAAACTACACCTGAATACTTCAGAATTCAAAAGGCTGGCATATATGGTAATAGAATCAAGAAGAGTATTGACAAATTCTGAAACTCACTTTTGCTGCTACAATGCTGAGTCCAATACTTCCTTTCACTTTTTCAAAGCTGACCTCAACAATTTCTGGTTCTTTTGGTAGTTCTTCAGGCCGGGGTCCTTGTCCTGGTTGGGGAGCTGCAATGTCCTTTTGCTGAAGCTGCCAAACAAAATGAAGTAAGGAATGAAAGAGAAGCACTCATTTTCAACATTATCAAGGGCAATGAAAATTGACTGATTAATAGAAAATAGATGTTAAGCGAGTTAAAACTAAGAGATTTCTTTGGTACCTCTCATCTATATGGGCCATGCTCACCAATTTACTTCAAATCAAGTATAATGAATATACCATATACTGAACTAAAAGATGAATGGTTTACACAGGTATGTGAAGGACTACAACAATTCATTCAAGACCCATAACTGTCAATATCAAACTTCAGTATAGAGCCTTTGATACAGTGTAATACTTGTATTTTTTCTTTTTAAATTAAATGTTCATCTTATATACTAGCAAATATGGTATTATAGTGAGTTAATGTATCCTCCTGTTTGTCATAAAGACAAAAAATGACCATTTTATATTCAGGACCAATTTTCCCCCCTAATTCTTGGTAGTCATTGTGCACAAAAATTTTATGTTATGCAAATTTTCCCCCCCCCAAGTCAAAAGTAGGTATACATTTTTGAATTTGACAGAATCGAAATTCTTTTCAATGAAAGCTCAGTAATCTGTCAACAAAATTTGAAATCTTTTACGTGAACATTAATTTCTTTTGTGTGCTGGCTGCAAAACAGCTGAAAGAAAAACAGGCTTTATCAAAATATATATAATCAAAAGACCTGGTGAATTTTCTTCTTTTTCACAATAACGAATACTTCAGTCAGTAAAATGTTTCTCAACTCCCTTATCTTGAAAATCATCTTCCAAAATAGAAAAAAAAAAGTGAAAAAAAAAAAAAAAATGTGAATGAACCCTACCAACACAATGTAATGCGGAAAGACTTGAAACAACCTTTTAGTATTTCAGATATCAGGATATATTCAAGATATATTTTCAATGCTGACGAAAAAGTAAAAGATGTGTTGAGGAAATAATAGTTAGGAGGGCTTAAAACAACCACAAAATTTAAACAAAAATGTTAAACTACACAGCTAAGATCAGCATCAGTGTTTGTCTCCCATATGATCAAATCTTGGAGGCGACAATACGTAGAAGGTCCGAGGCAGAAAACAAAAAAGTAATTTCAGCCTCAAGGTGTTATGGCTGTTAGTGGAATGGCAAAAATGGAAAACAATTACGGAAAGAATGTTTCCATCAATGCATTAATTCAATTCAAAATGACAAGTAATTAACCTGCCTAATCCTAACACCTACTTATTAATGGTCACCAATAGTTACCCAAGTATTCATAAATAGCAGTTTCTGATGGATGGAGTTAATACATTTGATTAAGAAAAAATCTTGAGTATGAAATGAACCAATTTTTAATGCAAGATGGTCAGTTGAGAGAAAATCATCCAAAAGTACAAATCTTGTAAGGGCAACTAGCTTAATCTGTTAAAATGTAACTTGTCAGACATGACCAGTTTGGCAAGTTGGGATTTTGTTAATGAAATCCAAACAGATTGTGAACTAAAATTGGAATTGTAACCCGTTATTTTATCTGTTGCAAAAACAAGACCAGCATCTTTTCTTAATTATTCAAGAAAATAAAACTTTGAGAGGGTTCAAAAGACAGAAAAAATATCAACAGAGGAAAATTAGAAACAATATCTCAATACCATTCTAATTATGAAATTAATTAAAACAGAATTCAGAGAAACAAGTAATCAAAACAAAAGGAAGCGAAAATTTGAAAAAAAAAAAATCCCAAAAAACAATACAGTAAGTATGAAATTATTTCAATGATTTTCAAGTATACAGATGCTAAGAAAATTTTTTTTTATAATGTTCACAATATAATCTTGGAAAATATTAATGTAAGAATTCCTGATCATCTACCATTGTACAAGTGGACTCAGCATAGAAGTAATTTGTCACCAGAACTCGATCAGAGAATATATGAATTAGAATGAAAAACAAAGAAAAATAAGATAAGGAGCTTGACTTTAAAAATAATAAATTAAGAAATTTCCAAGTGTCCTTATCAAGATAATACTTTTTGTAAAATGAACAAATTTCCCTACATATAATCCAAAATTAACACTAGCAAGAACAGTTCTGAGGGTGTTAAAGCACTCCAGAATTGAGAATATCTCTCAACATAAAACAAGGTACTTTTTTCTCACCTCATTAAGTTTTGGTCCCTGTTGGTCTGGTCCTATCATATGGACAGTCCAGAGTCCTTTCGAATTTGGCTGGGGAATCAAACGGCAAATTCCTGCTCGGGTAAAAGGCTCAAGATATTCTGGGAGGCCATTGGGGACTCCTCGGATGATATCACACGAATAGCCATCTTCAGGGAGGAGGAAAGGAAGCTGCAGATCTTTGTCTTCCTCCAAACGAATTTCGTTGCCATCCGACTGGGCCAAGTCATCAGCCATATTCATAGCCACTGCCACCACTCTATCAATCAGGGCCTGAGGGATATGTGGCTCATTCTCTTCTGGGATGTAATACTGCAGAAGAGCACGTACTTGAAGGGAGTTCAGCTTGAAGCAAGTGGAACTTATGTTGGCAATATCATCAGAATTGTTCTTGGGGGCCTGCAGAAGGTGGGCGGCCTGAAAAAAAGCAGAATTCACTTATTGATAAAGCAAGAGTAATCATAAAGCTTATAGATAATATACACAAATACCTCCTTTTACATCTCTGTGAACAAACTTTGATATAACAAAGCTTAGTATTGCAGCAACTCAACAGCAAAAATCACACAGAAAACTATCAATCTCTTTGCTTGCCCATGCCAAGAATCTCTCCCTTACATTTAAAACTCCTTATAAGGAAGCATCTTGTTGCTTTATTGGTGCACACAAAAGAGAGCTATCAGTCAGTCATACCGATTATTTTTGTGTTCGGGAGTGTTTGCTTGTGCTAGATCATGTGATCTATGTAGCAATTTTGGAATTTTCAATAGTATTTTATACGAGTGAAAATTTTTTAATGATTAAAAGAACTTGACAAAAAATTAGGTTTCACCTTCTGATAACTAAGTTTATGGTAGCAAAATAAAAAAGTGGGACTCATTCATTTTGGTAATCTATCTTTGCAATAAATTTATACTAAGATATATTTTTGTATAACTCATCCATATATAAATAATCCTGTAATCTTTGATAAGTACTATGCTAGGATAGAATAATTTCTCAGCTGGTAGGTTTCAAGATCTTAAACAATTTTGATTATCTTATACTATCTAGTGACAATCTATGTGCTTCAAAAACAGTCAATTAGTACTAACATTAGAAAAATACAACAATAATAAGATTGAGTTTCTTACCTGAATGATCCGGCACAGGTGACAATCAGCAGCCAGCTCAAGCCCCTGCTTCTCTGCCCAGGCTTCAACTCGTCCCAGTCGACGCTTCAGTCTAATCCCCCATCGTCTTGTACACAGTCTAAAATTTGGCTTTTGGATAATGATATTAAACAGCCACATGTTTATGAAGTGGAAAAGTTGAGAAAACAACTGAATGGTAAGGGCAGCATTTACTCGACATCGCCGCAGAAGATTCATGGCAGCAGATAGGGTTCGTAGAACATCACCCAGTGTTGGTGCCATTCTTTGAGTCCCTCGGCTCATATTATCTGTATTAAAAGTAAAACAATTTTTTTTTTTTAAATTCAAAATAAAAAAAACCTTACCATTGAAGAATGAATGTTCAAAACAACTTTTAAAAATGAATTATCATTAATAGTTTATTATATTTTGACATGATTAAAATAAAAAAAAAATTTGAAATTTTAAAAGGATTCTGAAATTAGCTTTTCAAGGTTTGCTGGTTCTTGGATTTGATGTCCATCATCTAGTTATAATTTTCATCTGGACTTGTATGCATGAATAAAAACTGCACTACAAAATATTTAATATAAGCTGGTGCTATTTTCATTATTTATGACCAGAAATTACAAAAGCTTTATGAAAATTCAGAGATGAAAAACTGATTTCTTATCACAAACACAGATATATCTAGAAATGCAAAGAGGGACAATCTTCAAGGAGGTTCAACATACTCATTAGATATTATGAGTCAAGTTTCTCAATTATTTTCAACATTTCCCCAAATGAACTGTTAAAATAAGAACCCACTTTTTGTTTTTTGAATTTCTAGAACAAGCTGTTTACTAACCTGCTACACCAAAATCATCATCCTCAACACTATCATCATCATCAATGAATGCTGGCATTGTTTGCTGAAGATCATACTGTAAGCAGCCAACAAGATGGTGGAAAGCCATTTGCACAGACTCTGCCATTACCTCTTGAGCTTCACGACTGAACAGGCGAGTATCCTGGTCTTGTTTGATGAAATTGTACGTTTCTGAAGTATTGGCCATCAAGAAAGCCAAAGCTGCTGGATCCTCACGGCTGTCCTATTGAAAAACAAAGATAATTCAAAGGAAATATAAAGAGATAAGTTAGATTTTAGATTCAATACACTTAAATACATAAATGATCAGAAATTGAACAGGTTGTTAGTAATTGTATCTTAGAAGGCAAAAATCAAAAAAGGCAGTGCTAACCTCAATAGCTTGTTGCAGGATTCCACTAATTTTGTTAATGAAGTTTGTAAGACGTACAGCTCGTTCCTGGGGTGGCAAGTCAGGGTAGTAACCATTGGACAAACAATGGCGTATGGCCAAATACAAAGTGTAGGTTGGAGCAAGTTTAAATGGTGCAGTGTTACATTTTGTAAATAGAATGACTTTTTTCAAAAGCTGGTCTTCAGCTGAAAGAAGAAAAAAAAAATTTTCATTGTTAAATAATGAAAAAAAAAAGAAAAGAAAATACACAAGAGACTCATAGTGTTATGTTGGTTTCATCCAGGTGACAGAAATTCATTTAAGAGTTGATGTATCAAGCACAATGCTCCAAACTGAGCAATAATTCACTTTGTATAATAATCTTCAAAAGTACATCAGTCTAAGCTTTCATTAATATTTCAAGAAGTTTTTCTTCACTTACATATTTAATTAACATCATATTTGAGCCACTAAGAATCACATTCACATCCACAAAATAAACATATATATATATATATATATATATATATATATATATATATATATATATATATATATATATATATTGGAGTTCGTAATGGATTTGGTAAAAATATGTGAGTTTCTATAAAATTCAAGTGAAACCATTTTTATATCAATATATACCTGGACAAAATATACAACATTTTACTCATTCCATAATGAATGAAAAATGGACTTGAATATACTATACTGTCCCTTGAAACAATTAAATAAATAAAGCTGTTCTTTCAACTAGAAAATCTAAAGATACCTATTACTTTAAAAAAAAAAAATCAAAAGTAAGAAAGAAAAAGAAAAAACAAACAAACAATATATTTTGATAAAAAAAAAGGAAAAAAAAAAAAAAAAAAGAGGCAGCAGCAGATAATTGCTCTTTCCTCCTCCTCCTCTCTTTCACACATGAAAATCACAACAGATGGTGGAAAAGAGAGTAAGGGAATTTTTGTCAATAAAGTTAATTAATTCTTACCTTCTTCTCGAAATTCCAGAGCAGCAGGCAAAACTTCAGCAGGTCTTCCAGCTGGTTGACCATGTCTCACTTGAGTATGAGGACTATGTGGACTATGATTAGGGGCACTGCAGGGGAAAAAAAAAAGAAAACAATCAAATGATTTACTTATTGAAAATATCTAAATCTGGGTATTATTATCGAGAATTCAATCAAGCTTTTAATCAAATACTAAAAGTAATTCAACATTGCCTGAAAGAAAAATAACTGAAAAGATTTCGAAAGTTGCTTTCATGAAAAATCTATTGTTTGTTCCATAGATTTCTAAACAGTTTGTGCAATTGACCTGTTAAACTGTTTATTCTTACAGTGTGACAACAGCATTTCAAAAAATGCAGTATACTACATTTCCTTAGGTTGATTGCCAACCAGAAATAAATCTTACCTACTCAATATTAGATATTAAAGAATTCGTCTCATGAACACTATTCTACAAATCTTTTCAATGGGTAAAAGCTTGAATAATTACCTTTTGTGCAAATCTTCCCTGGATAATCCTCGTGGTAAATTCTGATCAGCCAGGGTTTCAACATGGCCATTCAATTCGAAAGTTGTTTCAAATGGTTTGTTTTGGTCATCCTGAATCATATCTCTATACGGACCAGATTGATGTCTCAAATTGGGTGAGGCTGACCCTTGAGGATAACCAAGATCCTGCAAAGTATTTGAAGAAGAAATAAAATGCTATGCAGATGACAAATGAAAAGTTCCAATGGTTATTTAGTTGTTATTTACCTTTTATAATTTCAGATGAAATTCAGACAAATTATTTTGTAGTTTTTCTCATTAAATGTGAGAAAATAATCGTGAATTAAAAATGAAAAATAAAAACAATTTTTGCTGTTTATTTCTTTCTAGTATTTTCCAAATATTTAAAGAATTCTTTGACCTTCCAGTTAAATGACCTATGTACTCAATTTTTTGTAGGTTAAAGATCACTAAAGAATATACAAGCAAGATTTAGAAGAATTTTCAAAAAATAATCAGAATAAATTATGCTACTCTGTAATATTACATCATTAGAAAAAAAAACTATGACAACAGTACCATTCCAAGTAATAACACAAAACTATATTTATTAATGATTGGGTATATAATAAAGTATGATTTGTAATAAACTTATTGGTTTCCAAGCCAGAAATGCCTTCATTTTCCAAGGTCCCATTAGTTATATTAGTTCTCTTAGAAAGAAATTAAAAAGTTTAGATTGTATGTCGGTCATAGATGTTATAAAAGTCTTTCCTAGCACCAAACACATTGGTGGGTCATCACAGATCGGAAAATGCATTTATTGTTACCCGTCCACATTACACACATAAGAATTTAAAAACTATCGAATTTTAGGTATATAGATTTTTTCACAATTTTTCTTCCATTTTTTTCATATTTCTTTGAAATAAATACTTCCTGTTTTTCAAAGAGTCAAATATGACTTCAAAGAAAACTTCCAAGCAAAAAAAACACTTTCAAGTTCTAAAAAGAGTCTTCAGATATTGACAATGTAGTTTCCAGCTGTGCAGGCCGTCATATGGGATAAACTAGAAGACTAATATGTCACTGGTGGATTGTGTGGTACCAATTGTTGGATTGTACACCAAGTTGATGTGTTACAGAGAGAAAACGAAATAATTGAAAATGTATTCATTAAATACATCTAATTAAAACTGAAGAGTAAATATTAATTCTATATGTTGGTTGAGTAGGGAAAATATCACACAGCCTTTGTAATAACACCATCAATACAACATTGCAAGGATGAGATTATTGAAAAAGTCTGGTTAATAACTCAATAGAAACCATCACAAGCCTAATGTCTATTGGCATCACCCTATGTTGAGGAGTGATCAATCAAAAATTGGATAAAGGAGTGCTCAATCAATAAGCAACTATAGAAAGGGGGGGATTCTACACATAAAGTGACATAAAGTGTAAATCATTGAATTTTCTGCCCTTTAACTCCACTGCTGTAACCTGTACGTGACAGGTATACGTAATCAGCCAGCAACACTCATACTTGATAACTGAAGAAAGATATGTTGCCAGTTTCTAATATAAATTTATTGTAATGGAATAAATATTCCTTTTTGAAATTTATATACCAGCTTCCCCAATGATTGAAAATTCTTTGAAATTTGAAAATGTCCAAGTACTCACCTCCTCAGATCTGGAATCACAAAATCTAAAAATATGATTAAGCCCAAATCTAACGATCATGCCATCTTGCAGCAGAGCTGTTTTAGAGACATGCTCATCTTCAATGAATGTCTCTGCATCAGATGTTGTTGGTGTGAGGGTAACAGAGCCATCTATATAAGCAATGACACAGTGACGAGGAAGGATGTTTTGACCAAACAGCTAAAAAAAGACAATAAGAAAAAAATTCAGTTAAAAAAATAAAAAAATTCAGTTAAAAAAATAAAAAAATTCAGTTAAAAAACAAAACTACCAACATGGATATTGAAATAGATCTAAATGGTTGAATATTTCATCAGATGTTGAAAAATCAATGGAACTATCTCACTATTAACTACTTTAACAATGCATAAAATATGAACATGTTTTCCTGAAACTTATTTAACTGAAAAGAACTGAATTGTTTTTCCTCTTTTCTGATACAGAAAGGAATCCTTGGGAATTCATTACTGAAAAGTGCACAACTGAACAACATACAAAAATGGCAGAATTTTAAGATCATCGATCAATAATGTCAATCCAGAGAGCATAAACTGATTATTCAAATGAGCAGACTTTGCTATCTGAGTTGAAGTGTCATTTGGTATTGCGTTTTCGAGAGATGGACTCCTTTGATGATCACCCACAAACAGGGAGACCATATTCAGTTTCAAATGCTGAAAACTTTATATGCGTGCAAAGGAATATAGAGGATAATCCTGTTAGATCATCTCTGCAGCGTTCTGCTCAGCTTGGCTTAGCTAATCTTGCAGAGGGATTTAGGGTTATTTGAAAAATAATGTCTCAACAAGACAAGGACTGCCCGGGAGCTGAAGTATCCAAGAAGAAATAATGGCCTATGATCAGATATACTTCAGAATGTTATTGTAAGAGCATGGACACGTTAAATTGAAAATGGAAAGCATTTGAAAGAAAATTCATTTTTCTCTCTATTTTTCTCATTTATTTCACTCATTGTTCATTCATTCAGCTGTGTTTGACCATTACAATGTGTACTGCACCCCCCCCATCTTTAATCCCGTCTAACATCTACCAAAACTGTAAGCAAGAGTAGAGCTTTAATATTTCTAAATGTACATAAAATTTGATTGGAATATTCCACTAAACACTAAAACAGATAGATCTGAAAACAAAACAAAAAAAGCCAGAAAGGAAAGACACATTCTCCCACCTGCCCAGCTAGGGCTAGACCGGCAATAAAACTTCAGATTAAAAGAAAGAGCATCCTCAACCATCCAAGTGATAAATTCTTGCTGCTTGTAGCTGAGGTGACAGATGAATTCTTTTCTATACACAAGTTGATTAGATCTTAATTATATATTCCATTAGTAGAAAAATCAGTAACACTAAAAAGATATAAATGTTTTGAACCCCTTCACAACTTTTGTGCCAGCCTATACAAATCATCACTATCATTAGTCGTTTGAATATTGATATCTTACACACACACACACACACACACAGGTATTTCACACTTTTTGAAAGTTTGCTTTATGCCACTTTTTGGCATTTATGAAAAAAAAGCAAAAAACAGGAACAACGTTTTGCATTATTTGTTTTTCCAAATAATCAATGGTAATTGATTCTTCACTTGATTTTGACCTTTGAAAGATTTTTTATAGAAACTTTCCTTTTGGATAAATATAATACACACTATATATATATATATATATATATATATATATATATATATATATAACTTACCTGAAGATACTGGCCACTTTCAGATACAGATTTCTCACTGCCAACTTCAGTGACATTTGACTGCAAGTAATGCCGTCTGCCTTCAAAAATTTCATCGCCATCTGTGGGGAGGAGAGGGTGGAAATATGTTATAAGATTCAGGTTATAAGGATGTAAAATTCAATAGAAAGTATTTCACCATTTCCTTGGAAAATCTCAACTACACTGTAGTATTGGGATAAAATTTAACAAACATTTGAATTAACTTTTCATGAAAACCAGTTTTTGCGACTTATTTGAAAATTTTTCTTTGCAAAGAAAGACCCCCCCCCCAAAAAAAACAGATGTTGGGAAAATATCACTATCTATAATACTGGGAAAGTATTCACCCAAAGTTTACTGATTGTGTTATGAATATATAAATAAATTTTATGAAGAAAAAAAATGTTACATTTTGATTATAATCTGCTAGGAATATAGAATTACATAGTTTATGGCATGCATGAACATGGAAACAATTAGAATTATATTTGTACTTAAGTATTGTTGATAGATTACTTCTCTACAAAGACCATCATACTCATGTTTTTCCGGATAGGCTAAAAGATTGTAATTGATATAAGGATGCAGATATTGGTCAGGCGAATTCATAGAATAAATCATTTCTTCAATTCCATGATTGTCCCGACTAATATCTCCACTATTGTGGCTCACGTACATCCCCTTTCCTCAAGTGTATGGTGCATCTAGAAAACTTCAAGTATCACCCTGTGATATTTTCCCCCATATATTTGCCACCATTTTAACTGGAACTATTTTAAGATTTAAAAACCTTTGTTTACTCCATCTCCCACACACAAAGACTAAGTGAAGATACTAGTCTGAATAATGACAATGCCAGAACTTCAAAATCATTTCATTGAGTTTTGATGTAAAATAACATAGCATGCAAATATAATTTGAGAAAAAAAAAGTGTAATAAAACCATAAGCTCAAAATTTATTGCAATTTACATCTTATATATATAATTTGGTGGTGTCTGTCTGTGCATTTGTTTATTTGTCAAGCTATAAAAACTGCCTGAACATGGATGCAGTCAAACCAAATTCAGCATGCATATTCAATGGACTAAGAGGGAAAAGCTTGGAGTAAAGAGTTTTAGGATTTTTGAAAAAGAAATTCTTGCCGATTTTTATCATGGAGGTCATGGCTGGCCAAGTTTGGCATATATACTCAATGGATCTAGGGGAAGGTTTTAAAGATAAGTTTTAGGATTCTTAGAAAATAAAATATGATAATGATTAAAAGTAAATACAAAATACTAAATGGCAATGTTATAATAGATTTTACAAGCTTTAGTCCTTTTTTTTTCTCACTTCTCAAACATCTAACATTGCAAAGATAGGTACTTCAGCTAGTAAGCAATATACTAATTCAATACCTCTATGGAGTTCTACCAGGTAAGGCAATCTAGATTGTTGGGGAGGGCTTTTGTCTGGGTTAGAACGCAAGTCATTATGAGAAACTGCTGCCCGCATTCGCTCTTTCTTTCTGTCATCTTGAGGTCGCAGTCGAAGCTGGAATATGAGGCTATCTGAAAAGGAAAGAAAAAAAAAATATATCAAAATGAACATCTGTAAAAATTCCAAGCAATTATAATTTTTGTTATTTGCAATTAATGTCAGCAAGTTGAAATACAGGTTACTTGAAAGCATGAAGTTTTAATATAGGATCTAGTTTTTAAAAAAAATTACAATCAACACAATAATTACCAATGTGCAGATGTCTTCTGTCACACTAAGAGATGCAACTGACACAGTAAAATGAAATTTCATTAATGTTTGAATTACATAAGAATGCTGAATTTGAATATAAAAAATAAAAATATAAAATAATAAAAACAGAAATTATTAAAAACTCATGGTCAATAGAATGCTATCCTCCAAGCTGACTGCAATGCAAATTTCTGTAATCTATGTTTATAAAATGTAATGCAAATCATAAAATGAATCATTCTGCTCTTAGGGAAAAAAAATGAATGCAGCAGTATCGAGTCATGATTGGAATAGAAGAAAACCCAATGTTAAAATGGGAAGTATTTACTGCAGGAGATTTTGAAAAATAGAAATAAAATTTATAGCTATTTCCTTATGCTTTGAATATATAAAATTTATAAGTCTTTTCCTGTCGAATGTAAAGAAAAAGAAACCTTAACAATATAATCAATTGATTCAACTATTACCTGTCAGGTATCAAGAAAAATGCTTGAAAACGCAGAGGAATAAAAACAGGTGTATTTGTCTATTACTGAAGACTTCTTGTGGAGCATATTTGTTTTTAATGGGGTGGAGTGGCAACCCTAATGTTTCACCTGGGTTTGGGATCAGCTATGGCAACTTCCAAGCTGTAAGTTCGTTCTGTCTTCTCTTAGATCATATTCGGGCAACCAGTGGACAGAGGCCAATCTATGTATTCATTTAAAATCTTATTTTTCTCAGAAAGTCAATTTTATAACATATATTGGAAAATTACATTTGTTTTGGCTTCTAAAATCAATATAATTGTAATTCATATGCTTGTCTAAAATTGGAATTGAACATGCTTTCTGTAATACGATGTAGTAAATGTGTGGCCTGAATAAAGATGAAAAATGCTTGTGAAAAAGTTGCCCGTGCCTGTCTTACAGGGCTAAAGGGCTCCTACAGCCGTATCAAGTCATAGCTGGGAAGAAGAAGTGGATTAATTCTTCTCTCAATGACATTTGTGCATGAACATAGCCTCAGCTGAAACTTTATCTCTCTAAAAATGGGAGGATGAGAATATGATCAATGCAGCGTTGTCATGACTGGTTAGGGACCAAAAGTATCAAGAGAAAACATTTCTATTTCCAGATTCAGTTGTTTTTAAAATCATTTTAGGCTCTTGGAATTCAAGTAAATACAAAGTGAAATAGTTAATTTTGACAATAACACATCTGAATGAAGTGTGCGGAAACAGTTATTTGGGGCTTTGCATTACCGGCAGCTGTTTAGCTCAATGGTAAGAGTGACACTATGCTGAATTGGCTACCCTATTGGTTGCAGATAGGATTACAGCAGCAGCTCCATTTTCTTTAATTGTTTACTCTATTTATGTTGTCTAGGCCAAGTGATACATTAACTGTGTAATGATGGAAGATCATTTCAAATATGAGGGTGTGTGTGTGTGTATATAAATATATATATATATATATATATATATATATATAAAAAAAAACAGAGATAGAATGTATTTCAAAAGATTGACCGCATAATGTATTTGGTTGGTTAGTGTATTTGCGTTTTGTCTCTCACACACAAAAGAAACAAAGACAAAAAAATTGAATGAGCGTGCGTTTTGTAGCAAGTTTTTGAGGAAAAAAAAAAAAAAAAAAAAAAAAAAAAGAATATTTTGGCAATTTATGTTTGTATATAGCCAAACTTGGAATATATATATATATATATATATATATATATATATATATATATATACACACACACAAAAAAAAAATCACTGTTACTTTGTCAGGAATTGAGAAAGTTTAATAGGTCAAATGCAGACTGCAAACAATAACAACAGAAAATCCAGTTCATGTCATTTGGTAAGAAGGTGCCCACTTCTAACTACCCAAGAGACAAGTTCTCGCATAACACAAAGTAGGGCAGATTTTTCTTCTTTGAAGCTGGTTAACATTTTGCTTTCTTTAATGACAACCACCAGACGGGCTGAGTTTGGTGGAGAAAGAAGGCTGACTTACAAAATAATAATGGTTGTGGAAGTAATGAAGTGGTATTTATTAACATGACAAAACTGTTAACATGAACGTATGACTTTCTTTAACTGGGAAAGTATCTATTAACTAATAATCAAAATCATGGAAATAATTATGAGAATAGCTTGCCGACCCAACACTCTAAAGTAGTGATTCTGAATGTGGATGATTAGAATATATAGGGAAGCAATTTGAAATTGGGGTGTGAGGAGCAAAAAGAGTTCCATGGCTTGAAACTGAGCCATGTTAAGGCTCAATCAATTAATTCCTAATTATCCAGTACAATTCATTTTCAATTTTACAATACTATCAATTCCTAATTACACAATATTATTAATCACTTATTCTAAAATGGATCCAAAGAGATATATAAGTACAGATTTACAGAGCAATATATATATATATATTTATTATAGAAAGGGGAAAAGATTTAATGATTTTTGAATGAAACCTTTTTATCATCCATCAAAAAGGATGACCTGTCCACACTTGAAATTCAATGCCTAGGTTCACAAGAAAAAAAAATCAGCAGGGTATTATTGTTTAGTAAGTAAAGGAAAGGAAGGGAGGGACTTCATTAGGAGTCTATACAATGTTGAAAAATTGATTATGGTGGAATTGTTTATTCAATCATTAGTCGAAGGCCTGAATTGATAGAACTATACAAAAAAGGAATAGATGAGGAGTTTACACACAAAATAACACTTCAGTTAAATTTTACTGCTTGAATGAATTTTTCGAGCTTTTGGGGACATTTTCAAGAACCAACCAAATGGGTCAGCTATTCATATAAAGAAATCTAAAGCATTTTACACTGTGGTGTTATCAATTTTCTTTGGAGACCAACAGTTCAATTGAAAATATAAATAATTGAATCAGATTACCAAAGTGAATTTCAAGCATAAATGAGGGTCATCTTTTCCTTTTATATGTCAAAGATATTCCACATGGAAAGGAAAAAAAATACTAAAATAAACTAACATTAAGATGAAGATGACAAACTAAGTTGAAGTTTAAAAAAGGAAGAAAGAAGCTGGTATCCAGAATATAATTTTATTAGATGTTAGCTGTCAACAACTAAAAGTTGACAGCTTTAGGGAAAATTTAAAAGCAAAATTGTTTCTGGTACTGCCTGTTCGACTCGATCATTGTTTGTACTGATTGTGGGCTTTTTCAGTGCCTGGGTGCTAGCATGATGTTCGAAATGTACTGGGGTAAAGGGCTCCAGCGGCTCTGCTATTTTACCCATAGCTGGGAGAAAGAGAAGTAAATTCATGTCTTTCCACTGGAATTGAACTTGGTTTGCCTATTCCATTCTGTGTCTCATTATCCCTAGGCACCATTCACTTCTGGATAATTCCATAACCAAATTGGAAATCTCCATTGAAGATTGGGTTATGTCCTTTTTGCATATCTAGTTGTTGCCAAAGAGAAGCAAAAGAGATAGCTTTGACCGAGGACAAAGAAAACTTGACCTAACATT
This sequence comes from Thysanoteuthis rhombus, assembly GCA_963457665.1. Classification (NCBI taxonomy): domain Eukaryota; kingdom Metazoa; phylum Mollusca; class Cephalopoda; order Oegopsida; family Thysanoteuthidae; genus Thysanoteuthis; species Thysanoteuthis major. The sequence continues at coordinate 47,228,197 of OY735212.1, read as the reverse complement.
CCTTACAGGCTTACAAAATTCTTTTTGAAATCAAATGCTCATTAGCTGGAGTCTGTATTGTATATATGTTGTCCTTCACCCAATCACATAATTAAGAATGACTGATAAACTTTCAAAATAGTCAGTCAAATATTTTAACAAGTGCAAAGAATTGCCTCATATTTCAAAGTGATATCTGAAATGAATTAAGTTTCTACCAACAAGATTAAGGCATTCTTTTAGTTACAGGAGATAAAGTCATTAAGTTGCAACCAGGAATTGTTTCCATGCATTTAAATTGAATTCCCTGTGCAGATAAGTTCCCACACAGACAAGAGAATGAAGTGTTTTTCCAGGAGAGTTACAGGGGTATAGTAATGATTCAATAACAATAGTGGGTACTGGGATTGCTATTAAACATGTCTATCACTTGCTTTGACTGTCCCCAACATTACAATCAAGACATTCCTACACACTTAACACATGCCTACACACACACACACACACACACACACACACACAGAGGCATAGTAGCCCATATTTCAATCCCTCCAGAGTGCATCTTTATTCAATTTTCACCCCATTTTTATAAATTGTTTTCTAATAGAATTGACTGTCAAATATTTCATTCAACAATGCCTTGTTCTGTGATGTTCTTTGAGCAAATCAAACTTGTTATAAACAAGATCTATTTAATTAATCAGAACAATGAGTTTTGTAATGCTTTCTCTTGGGTCATGAGAAATTTAGGTAATTCTTTTGGAGGAAGGAGAGACTTAAAAATAACAAAAGCCACAAATTTTAATTAAGCACGTTTCTTTTCTTCAATTTATGTCCTGTTGTAATTATTCCAGAACTTTCCATAAAGGAATATAATGTTCTGATACACCAAAAAGTGTCTTTGAATCAGTATTATTTCTTTAATGTTAGAAGAAAGTTTAGTTTTATTCTATTCTATAAAAGTGAACCATATTATTTTCCTGAAAGATTATCCTCTTGATTGATGAAATTGCATAAGAAAGGGAAAATTATTTCCCATAATTTGACAGAGACCTACATACAAAATGACTATCTTTATTAAATACCCTAAATGTTGGTCTATCTCTCAAAGTTTCTGGTTTTCAAAAAATGATAAGACAGAAAAAGTAACTGGAAGCTGAAAAAGTTCCACTGGTACCACAAGTGACAGATCAAAGGACAATCATGAACAACACTTTAGATAAAATCAAAAGCAATACATGAAGTCATAAATGAATCAGAAGATAAAACAACAAAGCCGTGAAAGAGAGGCTCTTTCATATATGTGTACATCTCAGATTCCAGGTTTCCATAAATAGCTCAAAGCTTATTTAAGAAAAACAAAGCAAAACACTATAGAACGAAAAGACATTTTTCAGTAAAATTTAAATCTTTAGGATTTAGTTTCAAAGCAAAACAAAAAGTTATGTATTCACAGCAGACATACTAGGCAATGCATCAAGTCAAATGTTACTCTGTTCAGCTAAATTATTCAAAGAGAAAACATTTATATACATGAAATAACATTTTGATTCCACTATTTTTTCTTCTGTTTCATTTTTTGATAAATTTTGAAAATTATTTGGTCATTCTCAAATATCAAGATAATTCACATATTTTATATGATAAATGGTAAACAAATCTGTCTTTGATATTTGTAGTTATTTAAAAACCTGTAATCATAGATTTCAATAGTATACGACTGCCTGCAATAATAACTATGTGGTAAGTTGGGAAATTTTTCCTTGTTTAATACTTAATGCTCAGAGTTGTAAATTCTAGATCATTCAGTTTATGATTTTGAAGTTTAATTCACTCACAAGTATTGATATTTGGTATTTTTAGCCTAACAAATGTAAAAAGAATTTGAATTTTGCATTAAAAAGTAAAATTTGAAACCATTTCTGAATAAATCAAATGCCTGTCTCTCTCCAAGGGAATCCAGGGATAATTGTCTGCCTAAACTCTTCAGCCATCATGACAGAAGTACTTGATGGGGATCATACGAGAGAGATAGATGTTGAGATTGATTTTAATTCCTTACCAGTTGCTAAATAATTCCAGAAAATCCATTGACAGTTAGCACTTCAAGAAATATTCAAGCTAATTTTTTTTTCTCACAAAATTTTTCTATAATGACAACAACGCTCAATAAAGGCATACCACGAGAAAACGCAAATTCAGGCACAAATACGTTACTATAGATAGATAGAGAGTCAAAATGCACCATCTATACACACAATATTAAAAAATGATCCCTGCCACAGAAATAACAGTCTCCATTTGAATGGTCCCTAGACATATCAGTGTCTCTTTCCTAACCTTTCGTCTTAACACGAGTTAAGTATGTTGTGCAGGGAACATTAATTTATGCTGATATCATGAAAATAGTTCATAGCATAAAAAAATCTTTTGTAGAAAGTACAAGAAAGTTTTTCTTTAACAAAATTATTGAAATTAGCAAAAAATGACATTCTTATCAGTCATTATTTTAAATCCCTGTGGTATTCTTTCTCAGGCTTGTAGTTCACTGGACTTCAACATAGCCAGGGAAATTTTTCAGAATAAAAGTTATAGAAAAAAAGAATAGTACATTTTTAATAGTTCTCAACCAGTGTGAAAATAGGTAAATTAATGGTAAAATTTCATGAAAATCTGAAGCAAAAAATATAGTGTTTAAATTCTGTTTCATACTATAACTTTTCTTGAAGGGATGTAGGAGTAATATATCAACACGCACAGAAAACACAATAAAACAATACATCAGAGAGACAACACATATTGGCCAAGGAATGCACATGCAAAACTGATAGTTTGATGACAAATGAGGACTTAATAAATCTAAAATCATGCAAATGGTTAACATTCATCAAAAGCATCATGCTGAAAGGATTACGAGGAGGTCACATCAACAGAATATGCACTTTGTGTGTAGTTTTCCTACCTTTTTTATGACCTGGTAGTCCAAAAAATACGAAAATGAAATTAAAGAAAACAGTAAAAGAAAATGTTTCAAGATGTCTGCTTAAATTTACAATAGTTGAAAGCAAAAAGAAATTATATCAATCATTTATCACTTGCATAAGAGAGGGGGAAAAAAAAAAATGGAGGAAATATGAATTTGTACTGTGAAGAATATTCATCAATCCAATGATATTAATCTCCACTTAGAGAGTATAATCCTAATATCTAAATAACTTTTGGTCCCCCAAAGTGATATAGGTATACATATGCAATTCTTTCTTTTTAAAGTTCACACTGCTTGCTATAGCCCACATCATTTTACCAGTCTAATTATAGTTTATCATTGTTCACTTCTGAAGTTTCTGATAAGCATAGTTAAAACATTAAATCTCTTCATTATTGAGATGGGTAACTGGGTGTATTAGCTTAATATTTTACAAGTTCACTTTCCCATGGTTAGAGGAAAATGAATAGGGTCCATTTTTTCTCCAGTTCCTCGTAAAAATCAATTCAAGAATAAACTGACAATCTATTTTTTCTATATCAATGTTTTCATTGGTTGAAACAATTCTAAACCTGAAGAAGTGGGAGATTTGCATAAAATTAGGATAAAGCTGACAGATCAACTGGATGGAAAAACTTTTGGATAAAATTCTGAATTGAAGCAATAATATCATCTGTTTTCAAAACTTCAAATCATTTTCAACTTCACTGATGTTTACATGAACTATAACTATAGTAAATAGTACCCCAATAATACAAAGTCAGAACAGGCATATAATTATAGAAGCCAGGACAATGTAAATATAAATTTTTATCAAGAAGCTTCTTTGTGGAAACCAAGGAAACTTTTTGGGATTCTATATATATTCATCATGTACTTATTTTACCTGACTAATTTAACAAACAAAACAAAAAAAAAAAACGAATGAATGCAAGTGAAAAATGGAAAATGTTTCAAAGCATAGTAAACGAATGAAGAATTGATACTTAAAATTATAATTCAAGAAAGTAAATTATTGTCTCAATTTCTGAGATGAGGCAAAGTTACTACTATACATTACATAAACTTATTTCCTTGTCTTTTGCTGTTTTTATCCCAATGTATCAGCTGCTGTACTCTCTGGCAGACAAAACAATATTAGAGGAAAAGCTGACAGAAAGAATCAGTACACGATATGCTCAAATCATCCAATCTGTAGGCCGAGCATAGATATATGAGCCACCAATCAGGAAAGAACAGATATTAGATATTAGGCTGAAAAAATCTACTTGAGAAAAGTGCTGGTAAAGCTCATTTGGTTCCTTATAAGTTATAAGTTCAATCTTTGCATCAGGTATTGTAAAAATATATTGTTTCCTATGGAGAGGAAGACTTGCCCAGTTCTGAAATTCCCCAAGGACACTGGATGTATAGGAATTAGAATTACCCATATGGAACAATTTAAGGGTTGCATTCAACATTCTCTACAAGTCACTGAATGTGACAGACATACAAGGAAGGGCTGTGGGTACAGTGGCCAAAATGTTGTGATAAAAACTGAATCAATGTATGATATAAAATTAACCAGGGAGTGAGAATCTGTGTTTTTAAAGGTTTGAATGACTCATTTCACAGAAACACGGTCTCAAAGTGACTTTTAAATTAAGCATTCCAAAGAGAGGAAAACGTGAGGCTAAATTTTGAAAAAACAAAACAAGGCATTATTTTTTTGGACTGAGATATACAACATGAACCACATGCTGACAGCTCACCAACAATCAGAACTAAGACAATACATGTCTACTACAAAGAAAAACTATGTGCAGGCATTCATACCAGTTATCTCAAGGAGAAAAATTGAAGAAAGAAAAGTTAAAAAGATCAAATCTAATTTCTAAATTCATGCTACATAAAATGGCTGTGTAGTCAGTGAGATGGTTGGTGAAAAAATGAAAATTAGAAAATGGAGCAAAGTTTATTCACATTGTGAAACAATTGTAAGAAAAAAAATGAAGATGTATCTCTAGTCTTAATACTTGAAGAAATTGTTAATTTAGAAAGAAAAGAAAAAAAAAAAGAAAGGAATACTTCTACCAATAAAATGAAATTCATCTGCTTTACTTGAATAGTTACTGGTGATCATGATGTGCTTATGGTTATACTATGTGAGATATATTCATGCCATACATCTCCAAAGAGTAGGTCTAAATTTAGATACAAAAATATATAGTATTAAATTTGAACTGACAAGCTCACCCAAAAGAATGATGTCAAATGAAGTTCTTAAGAAACAAGTAATAAATAACAATAGATAATAGTAAATAATTTCAGGAATCAGTCTGATAAAAAGAGCAAGAGAGGAGGAGTTGGTAGACTATAAAACACAGAACATATGGACATTAGACATGTCTTTCATTAACTTCTACCATACTGGACATCACCTCTACTTTAACTCTTGCTCCTTTTCAGATATTCCAGCTTTAATAATTATTTCAGAATCCAGGTTCTTTGGTTTTTCCATCCATTGTCATCATTTCACTTTTATTTAGGGACCTTTAAAGAATTTACATAGAGTTCACTTGCTCATTCTTTTGAAACATCATGACACTCTTTAGTTAAAGTGTAGTTAGTTATACATAATTTGAAGAGTAAAAAATAATCCAACATTATATATGGTTATCTGTTAAATAAAACACCGAAGTATAATTGCTAGATAGCAATATTACTTCCTTCAATTAATTGGTAGGATCTATTCATAAATAGTTATAATAATTATAATCTTTTATCAGTCAAGTTGACAAAAATGGTACTTGGCTTTAAGTCTAAACATGAAAAAGGAAACCTCAGATAATAACATTTATGCCAACAGTTCTCATGAATGCATTAGTAATGTTCACATTTTTAGTTAGAATTAGTATAACTACAGTTGGATAATTTGAAAATTCATTATAGATGCACTTTTTTTTTCATAAAGTAAATAATCTGATTAGTTATTTTGAATTAATTAGGGAAAAAGTCCAAGTTTTTAATAAGAAGAAAAAAAGTAATTGGGAGAGTGGCATTTTAGAATCAAGAAAATAAAACTGATTTTGAAGGATGGAAACAATTCTTTCTTTTGGATGAAGAATGTGGTTGTGCTATTTGGACAGACTCTTTGATGAAGTGAATTGATTAAATGAAAAAATAATATCAAATAAGTAATAAGAAAATAAAAGAATGCTGGAAATCTCAATTCAAGTGTTGGGTAGAAAACTATAGAACTTAGTACATAGCGTAATGTTCCAAACAAAATGGAAATGTAGCATGCCAATAAAGACATCCAATCTCCTACCTTCTTCATTAATCACAACTCCATCTGAGAAGTGAGAGAAAAAACAGAATGAATAATCTAAGGCATTAATATCTTAACACCTTCAGCGCCAATGTTTTTTTTTGAAGACAAGTGTAAGCCAAGAAAAGAACAATGGGAAATCCTCAAAGACTAAATGGCATCGTTGAGAAGCAGGTATTAATCACAGCAGTGTGCGGACGATGAACTGAAGGAAAGGAGCAAATTTCAAGAAAAGGGAATGTTACGTGATCAACGGAAACGTTGATTAACATCCTTAGGCGCTGAATGTGCTAAATATTGCACAACAGATGAAATGGTGGAGATGAAACTGAGACTGTTCCAAGTTGAACAAAAATGGAGACAAATATAAGTAATCCTGGGTACATAGAAAGCTAAAGTAGATAGCTTTTTGTATAACCCACTTGGAGATTATCTTAATTTTGAAAAAAAATTGTACACCAGCAGGTGAATAATCCAATTTGACAAGTAATTCTTCAATCAATTTAAACATCATTTTATAGAATGAAAAATAATAATGATTCAACACAGTCAATGTAAAAACTGAATGACACGATTAAATTTCTTTCATTTTTTTTGTCGTAAGAATATATGGAAAATGAGAATTCAATTATTTTTCTAAAATCGATTGTATAAGTGGTAGGAGAAATTAGTTATTGTATCATAACACAAACTTATCAAAGCATTCATATCATGAATGTTTTTGGTCCAAACTGCAGTTAAAATAATTGCATATATACAATTATCCAAGTTTATTTTTTTATGCCTTAAGCTTGGTACACTTCTGTGTAAAAAAAAAACTATAACAATAGTATTCAACCACTGAAACATTTGACTGTTTATGTCGGCCAGATTATTTTTTTCTCCCAGGTTGAACAAATTTCAAAATGTTCATGTACATAAAACACGAGAAAAGTCTGCAGCAAAGCATTATCAAATGAATGTTTTTAACAGGAATAGTGCTAAGAAACTTGGGCTTCTTGCAGCAAAAAGGGGGGAAAAAAAATTACCTCTTTCAGGAGCATGCTGCAGCAAAATGGCCAACGGACATTCGTCGTCTTCAAGTATTTTTTCATCTCCAAGAGAACCACCATGATACTCTCTCTCTCCCTTTGGGACAGTCACCTTTGAAAATATCAACAGTTTCAAGTATATAAACAGACCATTCTCGTGATTTGATTTTTTCTTCATCAGATGAAGCATTATCAATTTTTCGACTAGTATCTCTTTCATATCAGTTTTAGTTACTTCTAGATAACACTACTTCATATCCATTTAGCCTTGAGAAACCTAGTTATCCTTACCAGCCACTTTACTTGAGCAACCAGAATCATTCAGTTGGCAGAAGATCAAATCTAATCATGTAGACTTACCGTTCATCTCCATCCCAAGGTACTATATTGTTTTTATATGCACTGATAGTAGTAATATTTTGATTTTATTTTCCATCAGATGAAGCATTGTCAGCTATAATTAATCATTAGATTAGTATTTTCTTTATCTTAATTCAAGTTACTTTCAATCATAACTACTCAAATCATCAATCAACAGCTTTTAGTGAACAGTGCAGATCAGAGGAAAATGAATGGTTTCAGATTCTTTCAACCAAACTAAACGTTTACAAATATTTTGACACAAATTAAATTTTCTTTGAAAAAAATGGAAGAAATGAAGTCGCATATATTTAACCCCAGCAAAATGTTTGGAACACAAGACCAAAAAAGTTGGTGCCCTTAGGATCTGCACTTCTGAAAAGGTAGGACTATGTTTAGAAATATATTTAATTCTTCCCTACACCTCACTAGTTGCAAATAAAGACAAGATGCAATAACTACAACTAAATGAAATATTATATTTAGGTCAGCAACATAATCAGAAACCAGATTCTAGTCAGAGGAATAAAAACAAAACAAAACCAAGTACAAAAATACATGAATATATCTAATGCAATGGAAGCAAAAACACTCACCTGAACTAAACAATATTTGTAAGAATCCTCCTTGGGGACACCATATTTATCCAAAGTCTCTTCCACCACAAAATTAGCAGTGTCAGTTGCAGAGACGAGGAGCGTTTTGTAGGGAACATTGGGACTAAGTGCTTCCCCATAAATTTTAAGCATGCCTCCTAAAAAAGATGAGATAGAAAATAAATTATTACCAATCATTTCTCAGTTAAACATTTACATTTTCATTTGGATAATATTTGGAAGTTCTCCTGCACAGCCAAAAGGAGGCCTTAGATGAACTCATAAGAGATTTGAACCCGACAGTGCAAGAGAAAGCAGCCAATTATATTTGTTACGTCCATGCACTCTAGCAACCACAGGTTTCCCTCAGGTGCTAAAGAATTAAAAAGTAAAAAATCAAATTCCAAGATAACAGGATCAAACCACACCATTCTGCATAACAAGTTTAATACTTCTAGAATTATACTTCCAGGTTTAGATATTTACATCCATCTTAGCAATGCATTATGTGATACACTGTAGCATCAATTTATCTACATTACAGACATTTCATTTCATTTTTGAAAGTAAAGATCAATTTTCTGAATGGTAAATAATAAGTTGAAATGAATAATCAAATACTAGATCTAATGCTTTCAATGATTTGAGAAATTCATTACAAACTGATCTCAACTTGTTCTAAAAGATAGAATATTGCTATTAATTAAATGAAAACAGTATGAAAAGTAAATGCTCTTTGAAGCAGTAAAAATAATATGAAATATTTCAGAACAAAGTGAATGCGAACAAATAGAGAATATGTCATTACAATCAGTCAGATGTTTTATTCTTTTGTACTTCATCTAAGTAATTCTCAAATGGAAAAAAAGATATAAAATATGTATCAAGTTTTAATTTTGAGTCCCATCCCAATTGTACAGAGGGGACTTTCAACCTTTAACCTGTTTTGCTGCCATATGATAAGATAACTTCTCTAATGATAGTCTTATTTTCCTCCTCCCAGAAACATTTATTAGTCCTGGCACTGTAATATAGCCATATGCCTTTCTTTGTGGCATATGGTTCTTTTGTAAACTTTGCTCAGCATTCCAATGATATACAATATGCCCATCTGATTAGGATAGTTCAGAGTAAATTCACCATTATGAAAAATAGCACTAAAATTTTTTTTGTAGCTATTCTGGAATGTCTATCCAAAATATTCTAACTCACTGAAGGCTGCTCTAGCATGTCAAATTGGTTTCATTAGTCAACTCAAAAATTCCTATGGAGCTCTATTACAGAGTCATGACTACAAGTCTATTACATAAGATATTCTCTTATACATGTCAGTTGATTTGTATGAAAATAAAACTAGTTTGAACAAGACTTTCTATTTTTAACATTTTTTTTTTTTTTTTTTTTTTTACAAGAAAAACCTGAGACAAGAGCTATGTTAAGAAAATATACTTGGCAGATAAAAGGATGAGGTAAATTATGAAAGATTTTTCATGTATATAATACTACTTCCCAGAATCAAATTCTGCTTAAAATTCAAATAGTCAAGAGGATTAAATGTTTGTTTCAAATGATACAAGAGAGAAGAGCATTGAAAATTGAAAAATCCCAACTTTCATTGCAAATACCCAAATTGTAGAAAAAGAAAAATCAAATTAAAAATCAGGCTGCTTATTTACTGCAGATTTATATCTCACCAAACCTTTTACAAAGAATATACAACATTAATCCAATTAGCTTTTTTTTTTTTTCAAAATCATTGCACTGCAGAAAATGATATTGAACACAATATTAGCAAAGACATCTTTTGCACAAAATCTTTGCACCATAAATATTAGATTCAATCTATTAATTTATTTATGCAGATTAAATTAATACAACGAACGAATATAATAAGAAAAAAAAATCCAAGTAATTTAATCTTATAAAATAGTTTTATTAAAAATTGATTGGTTAAACAAATCAGTCAGAATTGAACGAAGCATGATCCTTAATTCAATTAACTCATAATGAAGCAAAGCTTGGATAAACCCAAATGACACACAGAAAGCCTTTATGAGAAAACTATCATTGAAAGAAAGTGAACTCAACAATTATAGGTGAGGGGTTATCAGATTAACTTTGTTCAGATTAAGCACTCTCAACTGGAAGAATTTGTTTTGACAGCACAAGAAAAAAATTTTGTGATTCTCCATAGTGAATAAGCAGAAGATAAACAAGAGCAGAGCAATAAAATAAAAAAGAAATTGGCTGCAAACGTAAAAATAGTTTTTTTCCCCCCTTTTTTGCACATGTGCCTTGGCTGACTCAATTTAGTGCTGACTACTGAATAAAAATACTTTCATTTGTTTCCTTTAAAATAACAAGACTAAGAAAAAAAAAATTGTAGAGTAAGACAAAACAATTAAGATCTTTGTAAGAATTCAATTAAAAGATAGAGTAAAAGGCAAAGAGTTATGAAAAAGAAAACATATAAAGTGACCATTTTCTCTCAGTGCATTTAGTTGAACTCTGATATGCATTTTCTAGGATAAATGCAATAAACCAACACCAAATGAAAATTCCAACATTAATTTCTCCTTTGGCATCTAGAAACAGACTGTAATCTTTCATTTTTATTCCAAATAAATTGAAAATTTATTCAGCCATTTGATGAAATCAGTAATACATGACTCCTCTAATAACGAAAACAGATCTTATTGAATTAAAAAGAAAATAACGATCAAAATATCAACTATCTCTCTTTTAAGCTTTGAACAGAAGTATTTTGAAGTCTAAAATTATATATCATCCAAGCTCTAAAAATGTTAATGGTTGGAGAATAGGTATTAAAAAATGTGAATAGTCTAGTACATACTTTTCCATGAATTTTGCAAATAGATAAGATTTATGCCAGTTCATTTCTGGAATAATTTGTACAAGATATTGGCTTGAGCTACCTTAAAAACAAAAAAGGAACTCTGTTGTACTGGATTTGATCAACATATACTTTTTCTACAAGTATCAGATTTAATTCAAGAGACAATTTATTTAAACTGTACACAGGCATCCCCCAAAACAGCATGTAGCCATAAGAAATTGTTAGATCACATGAGGGTTTCTATTGAGTATCTAACCAGACCTGTTCATTTGATCAACCATTTTGGATATTAAAAAAAGACATCCAAATGCAAACAAGTGATTAAACTTTTCAGTGAAATAATAAAGCATCTTTGGCCCAACTGAACAAGAATGGTTTAGCCAATTAAATAGTAGAGAAAAAAATTTTGCAAGTAATTTCTTTGTTTCATTAGAAAATTAATCAGTTTTGAAAAAGATCAATTATTCAAGGTTTTAGGGTGGGGGTTCTATTCTCAATGTGATTATAATTATAATTTCAAACTGGACCTTAGCTTCTAAGTATTTGGTTACTGGTGAAGGTTGTGAAAATTTTTTAGGAAGTCATTTTTGGTGCTTTCATTAAGGTTTCAGGGGGAGCCTGTCCCAAAATCCTCAATAAAAGCACAAAAAATTACATGCAAAATTTTTGTTTTTAAAGTATCAATTGAATAAGCAAGATTAATTTTCTTCAAATGATAAGCAATGTTTTGAAAATCGAACCCCACCCTCATTTCTTTCAAATGATGCTAAAGAAATAAAAATTCATAAAAATTGTTGATTTTTTTTTTCAAGAAAGAGGAGTTAAGAGGCCACTGTTTCAAATGGTGAGGAGGAGATATTTTTTTCAGCAAAATTGTCACTTTTGAGTCAAATAGTTCATTGTTATAGAAAGAGAAACAACGAAACAAAATGAGTCAAGTTGTTAATATAGATATATCTGAAAAGTATTTACTAACCAGATTCTGATCCAGTTTCATTTTGAAATTGTTGCAAGCGCTTCTCCACTTTTTGTTGTCGCCGTCTTCGCATTACAGCTTCTGGATTTGAAATACTTCTTGTGAAACTGTTCTCTGGAACCTCAGTATAAAGCTTCTCTGCAAGGGCCGTGTCCTTGCTAAGATTTTCTTTATTCTTTTGCCGTTCCTTCTCTCTTTTCTTTTTCTCTTTCTTCTCTCTTTTGGATAATTTCCGTTTAAATCCACCAATTCCCCGTTCATTCTCAACGGCTTCGTCCTGTTAAATGATCAAATATTTACAAAATTCAAGCATTAATTTTATACAAAATTTTACTCTCAACAAAACTAATAATGAAAAACAGAAAACAGTAACATCAAATACCAAAAAAAACTGTCACCTGAGGTTTAAGGCTCCTAAAAATTAGCACCGGTTGTCCACATGGACACATAGTGTAGTGGTTACAGAATCAGACAAAATTACTGCAAGTAAATGATGGTTCTAGGTTCAATCCCAGTGTGAGATAATAATAATACTACTAATGCTAAGAGGGGAGTGTGGTCAATATACCTCCGTCGGTTAAATAAAGGGTTTGGTTTGTTACTTCCCCACGCCTACCAGATGATACCTGATAAACGCCGTAGAGTACAACGGCCGAAAAGTTGCGTGAAAAACAACCAAGATGAGGATAGTCCGAATAATAATAGAAATAATAATAATACCTCATCTCAAAAATTCACATACTAATTTCATGGAGCTGAGTCTTTGTTCAAACCAGAGCTTCCCAAACTGTATGTCATCAAGTTGAGTATAATTTTGTACATCTTTCAAAAGATACTTTTCCTGCATCAGTTAAACAGCAACGATGACATAAGTTTTGTATCCCAAGCTAGAATATAAGTTACGTGTCACAAACTATTTTATTTTTGAAAAGGGTATCATCAATGCAAAAAGTTTGGGAAGCTCTGGGTTCCACTTTCAATTGAGTAAGACAAAATGGTGGAATTTTTATCAATGTTATGTATAGTAATTATGTTACATACTTATAACACTGCATAATCAGTAAAGTAAAGTACTATCAACTTCCTTAGCAATCATGCTGAAGTAAAAGGGACGCAAAGTATAATTTTATAGATTCATAAATGTAAATTTATGAATTTAACAGCAAAATCAAATTTTGTTATAGAATACTAGAATTGACACAAGCAATTTCTACAGAAGATGTTGTAGTTCTGTTGACAATAGTTTGTGTAAATATAAAGACTTTAGCAGTGAACGAAACTATCTAATATATTAGATTGATGCAAAGATTTCCAGATGTCTAGACAAAATCTTTTATTCCTATAAATTGATATTATCATTATTTAGACATCAAAGTATTTCCTCAGGCCTTCTGCAACCTTACACTAGTTATCAGTTGAATTGTGTATCCTATCATAAATGAATAATGCCGGCTTTGATTAAATGAATTCAAGTATTTTTTTGATATTTTGTGATTGATTGTTGGAAATGATGACCAGACAAGGAATGTGGCATGGAATTAAATGAAAAAAAATAGTCATTAAGAGACAAGTTTGAAGATGATATCTCTTGTGGAAGAACTTTCCATCCTAGCTCTAAGATTGTTTGCTGTGTCATATTTGCAACATGAGGATGAGTGGTATTGTGCAGTAAAATTGCCAGTTGACTTACTTGCCAAGAAAAAGGTCTTCTCTTGTCCAATGAGCTGATGCCTCACTATTTTCCAGGTGTCATCAATTCATAATGAATTTATTTTTTCATCACATGTAACTATCATTGCCAAAACTGACTTTTCTTTATTGAGCAAAACCAGAAAGATAAGAGCTTAAACACTGTTCCAATTTACATGAAACCCATTTTCCTAGCTTGTGAATTTTCTTAAGGCTTGTAAACAACACACCATATTCAACTGATTCAACTCTGATTTTTCTACAAGTTCACATGTTTCTACTGCTTATTCATTCAAAACTTCAGTTTTCCAAGTTCTAATGCCTTCCAAAAGTGTTCTTTGTCCTTGAGATCGAAATCTCCTTTAAAATTTCACAAACCATTTCTAACACCCACTACATCATTACCAAAAGTGTCAGTGATACATTGCCGAGTTCCTGCTGTGAAGTAAATTTGAATGGGTATTTCATATTCAACCATAATTTTCCCCAAAATAAAGTAATATCATTTTCCCCACAAACAAATCCTGGAGAGAATGTATGTATAAGCAATAAAGAGTTGAGTAAACTTTCAAAACAATTTCAAGATTTCCCTAACATTGTGCATAAGAATGTGCTGGGAACTTTTATGTCATTCCAATATTTCTAAAACAAAGTTCATCTGATAATGTGAAATATCTTTTACATCAATTTGCAAACAAAAAATAAAATTGCTAACTTTTGGTCAAATAATTTACAAATTCATATGATTTATAAAATCAAGCCATCGCAAAGTAATAATCACAATTCATTAATAAATAGAATTAATATTAGGAGTCGAATTCAACTCATTTTCCATGATTTTAGCTTAATCACATTGAAAAATCGCCAAGTTCAAGTAAATATTCTGAAACAATTTTGAATTGTCGTAAAATGTAATAATATCACTCAGAAAATTATATGGTAATATCAAAACATAACCATATAATTTTCTTGCTGATAATTTTTGCAAATCATCTGAGGTGACACGGTGTATATTCTTGCTTATACTTTCTCATTCAATTTATTTATGTACTGGGAAAAATTCTTTTTATATACGTTAATCATTGAGGTTTGTATAAACAAGCCAAAAGTAAGAATTATTATTTAGTTGCTCAGTAAGGACCAAACCGCAGCAGGGTTTGTAAAATTTCAAAATTTGTTCATAAAAAATGTTATGGAAAATTATGAAAGAGGGATTTATCTTATTTCTCCACATGAACCGAAAGAGAAAAAAAATTTTTTTTAGTTTTCTCATCCTATAAATTAATAAAATGATACCTTGTGAACCATATTATCTCTTGTATTTCTTATATATCCATTTTGATTGAGACGAAAATTAATGATTGTTCAACATTAGCAGTCTATTAAAAAATGGTGATAGATGAGGAATACTAAACCATATTTTGATATTGATTAAGGAAAAGTGTGAACAAATTCAGTTTATTTTATTGTTCTCTTCAGAGTATTTCAACTTATCTAAGTTGAAATACTCTGAAGAGAACAGTTTCCCCAATATGTGATGTGGGAAGCAAAAAAAAAATAAATAAATAAATAAAAATAAAAATTCAGCTTGAATACCGTAAAAAGCAAAGAAAAATATTTAATCTTTTGACCAATTCAAAATGTGAGACTAACTTATAAGTCTAACTATAAACCAATTCATGATTGACATATGCATATTGTTAGTCTCAACATGAATGATAACCAACTATTTACTAAAAAGCTAATACTTTCTCATCTTGAAGTCTAAATCAAATCTGCATTGTAACCAAATCTCTCGGGTATCCAAAACGCCTAACCCTGAGAATAACATTTGATTGAGGCTCTCACAAGAACATATTTATCAATAATAATAGAGGCATAAGTACAAGAATTTGAGAATTATAATAACAAAAAAACCAAACTAGTTTATGCAAGCCACCTTTTCAGGTACAAAAAGGTTGGCAACAGCTGTTACTCATATGACTCACCACCCTTTACAAATAACAAATTGACAAAAAATAAAACAAACAATATATGTTTACATTATATATTTTTTTCATACCTGTGTAGATTTTTCTACATACACAAAATACTTTGAGCATTCCCACCAAACAATTCAATTTCTAAAATTAATCCCCTGGAATTGATTAATTATCTAAAACCAATGAAAAGCAGGTAAGTCAGTCATGCTTAGGAAAAGGGAATGATTTTTTAGATAACCTCTAGGTGTTGACAACCAAACACTAAAAAGCAACTAACAAGAAATACTAAATAGTGATCATTAATTTTCAAACTATTCAATGAATGTACAGCATCAACAAATAAACATTTTACAAGGTTGCAATAGGATTAAAACTATAGGCAAAATGTATTAGGCAGATATACATCAAATGCTTTTTTTTTTTTACATAATAGATGATAATGTTAAAAGTGGAAGATTAATAAATGTAGCACTTTTTGCAGATTCAATGTAAATGAAGATGGAATTTGTTTATTATTGGGGGTTTTTGAAGCCTTAACAGAAAAATGTTGACCTGAAGAGAGACTAGTTTTTCAAGTGCAATTTCAAATTAGGACATTACGCTGCTCAAGCTACTGCTAACATCAACAAAGCATTTGGAGTGAACACTATTACAGTGCAAAATGTTCATCATTGATTTAATAGGTGTAGGTCAAGAAATATGGATACCAATAATTAACCTTAAGGGAGGCACAAATCTGATCTTAATGATGAGTAATCATCAACAGCAATAGCCAACAACCGACAAACAACAGTTCAAGCACTTTCTGGAGACTTTAAGACTACAATAGCAACCATATGTCATTTCAAGGAAAGGTTGAAAAATTGGCAAAAATGGGTTCCACATCAACTAAATGAAATACTTCATGACTGTGCCCTACTCTATTCAACATCTGAGTTGACTGTGTCTATGCTTAAGGAATTGCAACATCAAGTCTTGCAGCATCTTCCATATTCACCAGACATTTCTGCTACATATTATCATCTTTTCAATCATTTTGAATAATAATAGCTATAATAAAAGTTTCAATTAAAGGGAAGCCACAATTTGTGCCTTTACTGAATTTGTGACCACTAAAGCAAAAGACATATAGATGACATTATCATTAGAGGATTGTCAGAAAAAGGTTATGGCTTCAAATGGTTCATATTTTGATTAAATATCTATCGCTTATATCATCCTTCATCTAACTATTCAAAAAATGACATCTTATATATCACAACCTGATATAAACTTCTGTCCTTAAACTTACATGTCAACCTCTGAGGGCCAAGTCAATATAGGTTTCAATGCAGCTCTTTTCAAAGTGTCAATGTTCTTTTCAGATGGAACCACATACCAGCGGATGATGAATAAACCAAGAATGTAATGATATTCTAGTTTTGTTTTACATGCATGATAAGAAAAGCACCTAAAAATCTTTTGCCCTGTTTGCCAATAATGATCATACATTAAGTTTCAAGCAATTGAGTCACTTAATACAAAAATCTTAACAGTTCTTATCTAACATAATTTAAAAAGGAATTGGTATACAAAATCTAGTTAGCATGAAAAAAAATGCGTCACAAGGGGAAAAAAGATGAAGGGGGAGGTGGAAGGTTGGAATCCGGTGACGTGTTCATTTCAAACTTTTACCCAGTGAGGCATACACAGAAATTCACCCAATTCATTATTTCATATACAAATAAATAAAAACTCCTTAATGTACATAAACTCATGAATACCATCATTTTTTCAACCTTCACTTGCAAGTGATGGCTGTGAAGTAAATAAAAATTAGAGTGGCTGGAGTAAGTGAGTGTTTCCCACTGGTATCAGTGGCTGGTGTTTGAGAAACCAGATATGAAAAAATCTTGAATCCTGATTTTCAAGGCCCACTTAGAAGATTGGCCCATCATATAATTGTACATTTTATATCTAGGAACATTTCATCTTTATCTCAGTAAATACCAATTGATATTGCAAAGAAGGGAATGGATAAAATTCTCAGCATGCCTGTCCTGTCTCGAGTTTTGAATCTTTTGTCCCTCTCCCCTTCAAATAACGTTTTAGAAGATTAGTCCATTTATTCTCAAACAGAGACCCCTAACACATACCAATCCCAAATAATCAAACTATAAATTTCAAACACTTGTGCTATAAACAACTTCCAGCTGAAACTAACTATGCATACAGATGAAATTTTTCACATATACACACTTGTTATTTTTTCTTTCAGAGATAAAGGAGAAATAAATGTGGAGAATTCAGGATCCATCATATACAAAAACCAGATGCTCTTAAGTATTTACTTACATGTATTTCATTTAAGTGTTTTGTGCAGCAAAGCTGTCTCCTTTTCTTCCTTTTAAAAGGACAAGCACATTCTAAAAAAACCCAATGTCACTTCCATCATTATTTCTACAATTTACTTGATGCAAACTGGTTCTTGCCTGAGAATTTATTTCATCTCAAAAGGCAAAGAGAAAGATCTTTCCATCAAACATAAAGAAAGATCACATCTCAGTGAAACCCGAAAAGTCCTTCACAAATAATATCTTGAGACTCCCAGGCAGAAGATTCATATATCTTGAGAAAAGAACTGAATTTTGGGGGAAAATCTGAATATTATCGGTTAGCAATTAAATGAAAAATTCACAGTATCATCCAAACTATGAAGCATAGAAGTCTCCAGTTTGGGAAATTTTTCTGACAAATAATAACACTCTTAGCTTTCAAGTCAGTTAGTTTTGAGATAACAACCATTAAAAGGTAATGTACTTTTGTTTTAACACTATTTTCACAAATACACAATATTACTGCATATGCTGGCATATAAGATGATATTCATTTGAAAAAGCTGAGAAACTATGCAAATATTACACAATGTCCAATGCACTGGTATTATGACTAGGTGACTCCCTACTCAGGCCCGGCATAGACATGGGACTTACAGGTGTTGCAGTGAGTGGTAGTCTTTCAAATACACTTATAAAATCATTAATCTTATAGAATGGGAGGTGATAACAGTAAATGCCAGCAATGGTATAATTTAAGCAGATATAAAGATTTGCAAATAGAATTTGGTTTTATTGACGAAGTCCCTCTGATGTCTGTTTTAGAAGATTAAAAATAAGGAAGGCAGTAGAGTACATTGAATGAAAGATGATGAAAGCAAAATAGAATAAGATGCTCAAATCCATATTGTAGTATAATTGAAAATAAAAAAACGATTACAATTAATATCTGAAATGTGTCAGTATGTATTTTGAGAAAAATGTTCAATCTATAAGTATTATGATAGTCTTATGCCTCTCAGATATTCTAATATAAATACAGGAGTTAAAGAGGAAAAAAAAAAAAAAGAAAGTGTAATTCAACAGGACTTAGAGAATCAGCTAGTTCTAATGTCTTAATACATTGCCTAGCTATAAAAATATTTCATAACTTCTAGATATTCTAGGGCTCAATAGCTTTTAAAGCATAGAGATTTTTCAACAGATTGTGTGTTCAACCCTTGGCTATAATCATACATGGTAAAAATTCCTTTCATGAAGTCATTCAAGCCCACAATCTTTCATGAAATGAATAAGAATTTTGATCAAGCATTATTATTTTTGACAAGGATTTCTTCATCATAATTTCAATTACTTTTCATCGCATCTAGTCAGACTATCACTCTAGGCCTGTTAGTAAATAGTGCAAGCTTTCAGTGGAACTTGAATTTATATCTCTTGGATAATTGATCGTAGTACTCTTAATGTTGTGATGTATTAGATTTTTGCAAATCACAGTGTTCACTTCTACTCTGGAGACAGCAATATTGTAGCACAACAATATAAGCACATCCTCTGCTCAGTATTGCAAGACAGAACCTGAATCTAGTGCCTTGCCATGGCTATTATTATTAAGGCAATATAGCCTTAAATAAAACTGCAGAAGGAAATGCACACACGTGTCAGAGGCAATACACAGCATGCCACAAGATCAACATAAGCATTGTGTGGCAGTGGACGTGTTAAACATTCAAAACAGGCAGAGTGTTGGTTCCACATTTCTCAGGTGAATACAGAAGCAACTTACCTTGGCAGTGATTTCTTGTGCACATTTCAATAAGAAGCGCCCCTCCCTCATGTCAGCACCCCAATTCAGCTGTATAAACAATGGACATTCGTCAGCAGCCAACTTCCTTTCCTCTGAAAAGAGAAATTAAAAAAAAAAAAAGTAAATAAACAATGATAAACATACTTATTATTCTACATAAAATGCAATGACCACTCCTTCGTTAGTTGCATATTGATCATTATTAGATAGTTGTTCCAGTTGAGAAAAGTTCTGTTATTCCAAGATGAGAAATTAAGATGTAGATGTAAACAGAAGTAGCCACCTTCAAGACGATAATATGAAAATGGTTTGGATGCTAAATGTACGTAAATACTTCAAAGTCGTAGTTTTGTATAGCGGGAGAAAAATTATCCTATATGACTATTATGACAGGCATCTCCACTCCATAAAGACTGGCCTCTTCCAAACATGCCCCTTTGGAACAGGAAGTGCCCTAGTATTTATCAATTTCAAAGTGAAAAATAAACATATTCCATCATAGGATTCCCTGGACAATAAAACACCATTTTTAGAGAAATTCATGAAATTATTCAACAAGATACGAGCAGAAGAACAGTTGACAAAAATCTTACATGTATACAGCATTGAGATTAAATTTTTCAGCAAATAAAGTATTCTATTATAAACATGTATGAAATTTTTCTGGCTGAAAGAAGAGCTTCTTCAAAATTAAAGACATTATTTAAAGTGCTTTATTCAACAACGGATCGAAGAGAATCAAACAACGTTCACAGCAAATTGTGATCTGAGATTAAATGTAAAGTTGACAGCTTATTAAAAGCCTTTTCTTCAAGTGTGTAATTTATTTTTACTTTCTTGGAGGAACTTGCGGTAATGAGACCTACTAAGAATATTGGAAATGGAATTTCTGATAATTTGACCTTCATTTCTATGCTCTTGTGTTAAGCTTGTAAAGTATCACAGATTACGATAGAAAAAGTCATAAGTTCTATGAGAAAGATTAATCTTCAAATTCTTGGATTGATAGGAAGTAAGATGAAATTATTGAGGCCAAAGATTAAATGATTACAGAGTGACGAGTAGGAAGACGTTGATGAAATAATTTGTTTCTTGTATGGAGTGGACTTATATTTTCTGAAGCAGAAAATATTAAATTTCTCTTCAACAAAATGAGAACATGTATTACATATAAAATAATACAGCTAAACAAAAAACAGCAGAACAAATTAGTCATCCTTAAGAATGTTAAAGAATTTCTGAAGATCAGTCCCAGGACATGAATTAATTATTTCTGATCCCCTTTGGCAAATGTCTAAATGAAAGAAGGGTGAGTAGATTACAAGTGCAAAGAAGTATAATTAGTTGATGAAAACTTAAAGGCCAGGGTTGTATGTCTCAAAAAGCCATCATACAATTTGACTGTTTCCTTAGTGAATGCCAAGGATTATTACAGCCCTAGAGAGAGAAAGAAATGGAGATAAATATTGTAATGTAAGTAAATCTATTAAAGAAGGGTGTAGATTAGAAGATTCTGGCCTACTTCTCAACAGGTCACCCAAGAAGGAAGAAAATGGAAGCAAGAGATGATGTGTTGAGGGAGGAGAGGAGAGAAGTTCTTTTCTCTTTTGTCAACATATCAAGTCACAGTCAGAGAAGCAGATTTGAATGAATTCTTCCAGCTACAGTACCAGGATATAGTGGACCCCTACCATTTTAGTTTTTCTACTCAGCTTCTTTGGGAGGGGCTTGCAAATAGTAACCAGCAGTTGAAAATATATCCCAGAACCACAAATCCGACTTGATTGAAGGAACATGGGAACAATACATATACATACTGTCAACACATACAATTTTGAATTAGAGCAAAATTATATAAACACACAGAGACAAGCATACAACGCATAAGATTATACATTTTACTCTCACAATAGGTATTAATGAGTAATAGTTTCAAAATAGTTACCCATTTGTTACTCTTCCACACATATGGGTTTTTTAATGTACTGTGTGGAGATGTTTCTGTGAATGAAAGGAAAGTTACAGTTCGTTCTCTTGAAACTGGAACAATTGTAAAATAGTAAGAGGTTGAAATTCAATGTTAATCATTTTCTAGAGTCTTTCAGAATGACTAAACAATCTATTAATACGAATTGCTCTGAGCAACATCAAATGAAAACATCAATTATTGCTTTTATTTATATTTTTATTCCTCTTCTAACATTCAGCTACTACAGAAACAAAATCCACATATATATATTTTGTGCATAATACTTTTCAATGAGCGCACAGACATGACATTCTGATCTAGGGCAAAAGGGTCAGGAAGTTAGATCTTTATTCTAGGCAAAGCACACACATAATCTGAGCCTAGGCAGGTGTGCCTATCCATATCTTTAACAACTGTCTTTTTTTGATGGGAACTATACAATAAATAAAAGAAATCACAGACATACAATAAGTTTGATAGAGAAGTAACATCTTTATTGAAAAGTTTGGCTTGGGTTTTGATTTTAGGTGATGAGGTCAATATGTCGGGATCCAGAAATATAACTTGATTTTCAAGCTTACCAGGTGATTTCATTTGAATGAAGGGTAATAATTCATAACCATACTTTTACAAATAATATCCATCAATTAAAGCAAGTCTCTCTATATCTATAGAGATAACTCCTCAATGATTGATTTTCATAAAACTTGAAGAAATACAACTATTCAAAGATAAGAAGAATAGAGATAATGAACGTGTCTTATTTTTCGAAATGGTCATCAAGATTTCCTTCCCCTTGGAATAATAGCCAAGTTTCAAAGCTAGCCCCACATAATAATTAATAGTGAGACAACATTATAAATTACTGGTAAAAATCAATTTGATGTTTCTTGCTTACATGTGTAAATTAACTATGTGAAATGATCAGGAATAAAATAGAAAAAAAAAAGCATCTTTTCATTAGAAATGATACTCTGAATGGCATAAACTAAGCTTTTATTACTAGTTATGATCAAATCTAGTCTAACAGAGTGAGTGTAATCCTGCACAAGTCTGGCAAGTAGACTTTACATTTTTCTCAGTTGAAAGCATGTGATATGTATTAGAAGGCAGAGGGCGGACAGCTTGCCTGCAGCAACACAGATGTACAGGGACCAATAACAAATCCTTATTTATGCATTCTGAGTAGCAAACCAACAACAATTCAAAGGTCAGATGCAGAGTCACTTCAAAGAAGAAGAAGAAGAAGAAAAAAACCAAAGAAATCAAAGAAAAAAAAAAAATGAGGAACAAGCGAAAGAACAATCTGGACTGATTGGTCTGTTATTCAAGACACAGAATGTTTTGCATCAACAGGTGAATGTTTTGGGTGTGCACCATTACGCTTTCAACATAGCACTCCGAATGGAATGGACAGACCAGAGGCCAATACTTAACATTATACAATTTGGAATGGCTTCAATTCTAGATACAGTGAACATTCAGAGCAAACTGTTACTGATCAGGTTACATTCAGTTGTCTTAGATGCGTTGGTTAATTGTACAAGTTGACCTGACTTGATTCACCTATTTCTCTAACTCCAAGAAGAATGCAATTCCATCTCATTATCAGTAAGAGTTTATTATTTACTTTCTGTATTCCACAAGTATATATCAGAGTGATAGCATAATTCTTTAAAGAACCATTAGTCCATTCATTCTTCCCTGAAAATAGTGTGCCCTTTTTTTTTTATCCGATAAGTATCTGAATGCATTCCAGATTAGTTAGGAGCTTGGAGAAAAGGATTTAGCATAAAACTAGTCCCAGAATATATCAATAAGTATCAATTTTTAGGCTAAAAGCTTCATTCTTACACAACCCCACTAATATATAATTATTATGATACATTTCAACACTGGGTCAGCTCTTGCCAGTATTAAATGGGTGGTGAACATGACTGTTCTCATGTTCACTCAAAATGCCAGATGCCCATTCACTTCAACATCAATTCAGAAAGTATTTACTTGTGCTTTTGGAATTCAGTGTCATTTTGTTTTTTTTATGGCTCAGTCCAATTCGACCAGAAAATCTCAAATAAAATGGAAGTACTAATAAAAATTCTACAGGGAGAAACAGGAAAAATCCCTAAAAATTGTTTTCACTTCTTAAAAAAAAGTGATGAATGAATGACCTCAATTCATTGTTACAATTGTCATTGTGAAACAACCAGTAATCTTCTCTCCCAACCCTTTCCAATGCATTGTTTAGTACAAGAAAAATCATTCAATTTGTCACTTTGGGGGTGGGGGCAGAACTTAAAAATTCTTAGATAATACAGTGGTTTATTACCTACATCTGTTTCATTTATATAAATAAACTAACAATTATTCTAATGTATTCCATTCAACCAGTGAACAACCATAACCATCAGAAATGGCTAAGTGTTATATTCTTTTTTTGTGTGTATGTATGTTCCAGTACTCCTGGTCATACTGTTTTGTCTACTGATATGAAAATTCTAAAAATAACATTTTCGATTTTTGGAAAAACATTTTTTGGGGCCTTTTTCTGATGGGTTTATCTGTTTGAATGTTCCAGCACTCCTGGCCATACCATTTTTGTCAACAGACTTGAAATTTGGCATCAGTACTCTATTAGATTTCTAATTTTCATTTCTGGAAAAAAACATTTTTGATCTTTTTTTTTGTTTTTCTTTTTTCTTCAACTACTTTAGATGCTCTCTGGTGGAAAATGCCAGAGAGTGTTAAAAATAGAGTTTCCTCTGACCATATTCATCCTCAGGGGTGGGGGATTCTTTTTACAAGATGCGTATAATTGGTGGATCAAAGGTGTATCAATGAATCAATCATTCTGTAACTCCTTTTAGTCCGGCAAAATGAATATTCCGGCACAATTTGGAAATCAAGAAGGTCAGGAAATTGGCGGTGAACCAGTATTCGATAAAAACTCAAGGAAATTGCCCAGCTTAAAATACTGAGAGAACAATTTTCTTTTATTAATCAGAGTTTGGAAATTTTGATTTTCAATTTTTTTTCATGCGAGTCAAACAAAGAAAAGATTACCCCCAATCAAAAAAACTGAAGCATTAGAACAATGGATGAAGAATGAGGAAATCTTTTTAAAAAATTTGAGATGAAAGAATCAGGAATGATATCGTCACTGGAATCGAGTAACTTATGAAAAAAATCCCCAAAAAATTAAAAAAAAAAAAAAGGGCTTCTTTTTGACTTCGAATAGTTCTTCAGGTAGTACAAGGGTTTGTATGCTGGTCTTATACCTCATTGAGTTGGCCATTGAACATGAAAAACTCACTTAGAGATCATTTTCAAAGTCAAAAACAATTGGGTTTTTTTTTGTGCAAAATCAAATTTCATAGATTACCAAGACAGCTGTGCATGGAGGACTCTGGAGTAATTCTCTAAACTATTGCATCAAGCCTGACAACATAAATTGATTATACAATGAGTCGAACAGGAAATAGCTAAAAAAAAAAAAAGAAAAAGGGTTGACAGAAATATGGTAAATAATGTCAAGGAGGTGTACAGGTTCTATAAATACATACAAAGCTTGAACTATTTATATAGTGATATTTAGTCACAAAATCAATTCATCCATTCTAATTCACCGCACAAAGAGCAAACAAAAAGGATTCCCTCTTTAACCTAATTGTAGTCTGTGATGATTTTCAAATGGCTGAAGTGACCCTTAAGGTCAAATATTCACTATACCTTAGACTTTCCTCTTTTTGTAGAGATAAGGTCACTAACTTTCAAGTACAGAGGAAGCCACTTATTTTTGATCATTTCAGATCTTTTAGATAAGAAAAACTGGTGGATAGTATTAAGCAATGCATATAAAAATTGGGCCAATTTACATTCATTGTTACGTTATGAAAAACTTTACACTATAAAACAGTTGACAATAACAAGCAGATAATTTCAATTATTTCCAAGTGTTTGGGACTGACTAACAGATACAAACTGATGTGAAGGTCAGAGATTAAAATCAAGATTGAAAGATGACGGGAACTGATTCAGAGGGATCAGAGCCAAACATCTTTTCTCAATGTTATCTTGATTAATTGATTAACTGAGAAATAAAAAGAGGAGTAATCAAGAGCTATGTGTATAGAAGGGAGACACGAAGACTCAAAAAACACTCAAACACCTCTGACGGCCTTTGTTTCAAATAATATCCTCAAAGCTTAAAAGCAGAGCCAGATTAAGGCTCAAGCTGAATAAGCTATGGCTTAGAGGCACACAAAATTCAAAAGGAATGTAGATTTTCCAAATTTGGAGGCCCTCTGACGTAATTTTCCAAAAAGAGGCCTCCAGGCTTTATACAGCTTTGGGTCACACCAAGTCTAAATCTGGCACTGACCTGTGTGATTAATAAAGGTTTTTAGGGGCATTCACAAATAAGAGAAAAGGTTTTAGCTTTGGAGCTCTAAATTGATTAATAACATCCAATTAAAGACTATGAGGTATGGTTCAATTTCTGATGCTAGTAGGTTAAACTAACTTTATAAGTGAAAACATTGACTTAACAAATAAGGAAAACAAAACTAAATCAGCAATTGGGTTCAGGTCCCCCTTATATTTTCATCAACAGTAACCAGCAAATACAATTTGTATGTATGATTTTGAAAAAAGCCGTAAGTGATAATGAGCATCTTTAAAAATACTAGTTGTTATAAACAACAAGAAAGATCATAGATCTCCCAGGGCAAAGATATTTGAATTGAAGATCATAGAGTCAAGTTGTTCAAAGACTATAGAGAAATGAAAGGATAAAGGTGAAAACTGCTGAGTAAACCAATATTTTTATTCATTTATTTTTTAAAAATATCTTCTCCCAAATATATACCTAAAAAGAATATTATTTGAGCATAAAATACTTAGTAATAGTAATGTATTTTCAAAGTCACTTATCTCAATATTCGTCAAAAGGTTTTGAAAGTTCTACAACTTATTAGGGAAAACAAGGCAACAAATAAAAAAAGGCGTAATGAAATTCATGTCTAATGATGTTTAGTTGAAGTACTAAAAGCTTCCTTCATTTGTTGAATAGATTATACCATATTTTGCCAACAAGAGACTCATGATATATTCTTTCTGTGGCATAATACTTCAGAGTTATGCCAATAATGAAAACCAAATAGTGTATCATCCACACTTGCTCCAACAGCAATTCAAAGGCTGACAGCCAGAAGTAGTTACACACTAATCTGTTTATGTAGGACAGCCAGTTCTGGTGGTCGGCCTTCCATGTATTCCCTGTTCAAATATTTCCAACAACCAGTTTTCATTCGCTTATCTATGAAGACATCCTGGAGTATTCAGGTTCCATTTACGCAGTAATAATTTTAGTAACTTACGAGGTCAGAAGCAGAGGAAAGAAGAAGAAAAGACATACTGCTCTTTGTGTCCACCTCACCCATATAAGATAAGAGGAGGCCTACTTTCAACTGAATGGCATGTAAAACAGAAAGGGAGGAAGAAAGACTAAAAGGAAATTCAATTTGTCTCAGAAACTAAATTCATCATCTTCCTAACTTTCTGTTTTCTACAAATCAAACAGAAAAATAACACAAAGGAAACAGGAAAACAGAACATAGTGCAAACTAAATAAAATTAAGTGAAAACTTGTTGACCTAAAATTCAATTAGAAGATCATGCAACTGGGCAAAATTGTAATGTTGATTTTGTTACAAATTGAGGAGATTATAAGGGTATTTGAAATTGTTGGGAGATAGAGAAGGCATCAACATGCCTGTCCTCTCAAAGATAGATTTGCATAGGTGTTAATCTAGATGTTATTCTGAAGTTGAAGGACGTGTACCAAGAGATGAAATAAATATTCATCAACTAATTATTATCCCAAGGAAGTAAAGGAAAAAAAAAGGAACATTTTTACAAACTACTGACTCAAATAGCTATTACATAAGGCTGTTCATTATTTTAGTTTGTCTTCATGTACATTGTACATACTCTAGCCCTTTGACTCTGTATGGTAGTTCGATTAGGAGAAGGTTACTCTGACATAAAAACAAACAAGGAGTAGAGTCCTTACAGTAAACGGGTGGTAAACTAACTACCTTCTTTCTGGCAACTCCTGTAACTAAAAAGGTTGCTAGTTGTGAAGTCTCATCGTACCACTGGAAAAACTACCAGGCCCAGAGTGAATTTATCCCTTTACAATGATCCTCCCACTTTAAAAACATCAGTAGATGTTATGCAAATCTCTTTGTAGATAGATCTAGGAACGATGATGGTCAACCAGCACTCCAGCTACAAAAATATGTGTTACACATACACGTATGTAATTGGTTGCTAAAGATAAAGTTCAACACATTGATTTGTTTATAAATAGTCAAAACAAAAAACTTTCCTTGAATTAGATCTTCCTGATCTAATTATACACCCATAGTTTTGAATTGTTGTAAACCTTTGGTATACTACAGAAAGGTTGACAAATGTTACAGCAATAATCCAGAACTGTAGCAGGCAAAAATGTTAGTTCTTAGGGGTATTTTACATAACAATATACATCCAAGTTATTTCTTCTGCTTGGTAACAGCATTTGGACAAGGTAGATACATTTTGAACCACATTTCGACAAGTATATTAGAATAAGTTTTCAATTTGTAATTCTTGCATTGATGCCTGACTACTAATGATCCATTTCTTCCCAATTTTCAAAGCACAAAATACAGTGCTGAAAGCTGCTTTGAAAATTAAAAGTGCACAATTAGGTGCTTGATCACTTCTTTTCCTTCCACCAAAAATATTTTATTAGTGTAGAAAATGTTGATAGATGAGCAAAAAAAGTGATGGAGAAAAGGTAAAGTAAGTGCGCATGGATAAGATAAGTTAAAACCTTGAGTACCAGCTTCAAATGCTGTCAGTAAAACATAGCTGACATTATTTCATTACAATGAATGTAAGTTTTGCATCACTTATTTAATGAATCCTACATATGATATAATAGGTTACATAAGCAGCCAATCTTACTCATATTTATGAAAGTTACTATGTTCACCTTCTCCCAAATGGTGCATTGCTGCTGGAGATATATATTCAAGGTACCCTTAAAATGTTCAGGATTAGAACATAACCCCCCCCCAAAAAAAAAAACTGGAGTGATTTGTGACATTTTAAAGGGTTTTGAGATATGGAGATATTCACTACATGACTATAATACTGAACTGGAACTCCAGTTTGTACTTCAAGTTTGAAAATGCTCTGTTGTTTTAGAACACATTATTCCGACATTTATTCTTTGAAAGAATTTTTTGAAATGACTATATTCAACTGACAACCCTATTTTTTGCTAATTTTTTCTTTTCTTTCATATATGTCAATCATTTTTTCTGAATTTTGATGAGGTAGAAGGGTTTTTTTTACAATGTAAGTATACTTCATTGATAAATCACTTTTCCCAAACATAAAATTTGCAGATTGAATATCATGCTGAGGAAACTTTCATCTTTCAATTTAAGGGTTCAAAATCTAAGGGAATTTTTATTTGTTTTTAGGGGTCAAAATAGAGGGGAGATTTTGTTTTCAATTTTTATGGTCAAAAATGAAGGAGGGAAGATTTATTTTACTTTTAGGGGACAAATCTTGGGGAGTGAGGGGAGATCTTTTTCATGTTTTGGATCAAAATCTACAGGGAACTTTTCTTGTATTTTCAGGGGTTAAAATAGGAGGGAAATTTTTTTTAACTTTTGGGGATCATAATCTAAGGAGAATTTTTGGTTTCGTTTTCATGGTTCAAAATCAAGGAGGATCTTTTTAGGGCACTTTTAGGGGGCAAAAATTCCCATCTCATAATCATCTCATTCTCATAATCATCTCATTCTCATAATCATCTCATCATTATACACTCCTCCCCTGAAACCAAGTGCCATCTATTTGATAATCATTGATCTAAACAAAAAATTATTTTCCAACCTCTAATACAGACATGGGCAACCTTTTTAATCTAGCTGGCCTCAAAAGATATTTTCAAGTTAAAAAAAAAATCAAGGTTGTATTCCAGAAAGCCTATTGAATTTCTATTTTAGACAAACATATAAATTATAATTATATTATAGGTTTGCAAAGCCAAAACTATTGTAAAAACCAAACCAGTAGTAATTTTTCAACATGGATTTTAAAATTGCCTTTCTGAGAAAAATTAAATAAGATCTTGAATGTCAGGATAGGCCATGGGCCACAAAAAAAATATTGCCACAGACCAAATCTGACCCACAAAGTTATGTTTGCCCATATGCGATATCATAGGTTACAAAAATACAGTACACATTATCAGCTTTCCATTAAGCTGAATTCATCTATAATTAGGTGCAAAATTCAATTTGCTAACCATATCAAATAAAATGTAAATACGTTTATTTACCCTCAACAAAAAGGAGTGGAGAAAGGAAGAAAAAAAAGACTGATGGGACAACAACATCATTTCAAGCCATTTACCATCCCTGGAGGATTTTATGTAAACATCTCCTGTTGGGCAACTCCGCTGGAATTGTCAGGAGAGTGATAGGTAAAAAGGTAAAGAAAGATATGCCTCATAAGCACCAAGAAGCTAAGTAGTAGGTCATTTGATTATTCCATCTTTCAGATAATCATCAGAGAACAAAATGCAAGCTATGCAAGAGGTAACATCATAAACAGTAAGCTATGTAAACTCATCTCTTATGTGATTGGGGGGATAGTAGGTGAGCCGGTAGACATGGTACTAAGATGCTGGGTAGGTAATCTGTTAGTCACACCAGAATTTTATAGAACATAAATCAAAGATTATCTACCTTACAGCAAGGAGGGAGCAAAAAGAAAATAGTCAACTTTTTATAAACTGTTAAAACGCTAAGAAATAGATTGCATCTACTTTTTACTCAGAGTGTATCTGTATGGGTGTATTTTTTTTTCTTCCCAGAAAACTTCAAGGAAAATAAGTCTAAGAGCAAACACAAGGAAACCTGAAAAGAGAATATTTAATATTTCTTTGGAGATAAAAATCTTAGGGGGATATTCATGACAAGAAAAATTCTTTTTTCCAATTATCTGTTACACAGTAAAGATTTCCTAAGAACATGCAATTATTAGATAAGAACTCAAAATAATTTACACTTTCGCTCTTTTTCATTCATATTGATTTATAACAAAGACAAAGGCATCTTTGCGATCAGTTAAATCACCATTATACAAAATAGATGAAGAAGATGAAATAGCGATTAGATATCAAGAGATTTGAATTTTCTTTTTTTATGCACCAAGAAAATATGATGTTAATTTGTACCAATGCTCATTAAACATAATAGCAATCTTTTCTTAATGAAGAGTGAGCCTATATTCTATCAACCCTGAAAGTCCTTTGAACACAACCGACTTCAGATTTCTTCAATAATCCTCCATGAGTTACAGGTAAATTTACAGCGGTAAATTGGTATTTATATATCAATTCAGTAATTCCACCCTGGGAAGAGCATTAAATACTTGTACTTGAAGATAGCCACTCCTAAGCTGAAACTGAAGTAATCAAACATTTCATATCAGTCAACATTCAATATCTGTAGAAATACAAGGGGGTTGAAGTCCTTTTTATCATTATATAAACACTGTCTTTCTGTTATTACTCATGCAGCTTATCTCTTCTTCAAATGAAAACAGTATAGTGTAATGAATGAACACAAGTAAATAGGTTAGTGATTATTTTTTTTTACTCTTTTCAAGAACATCGAAAGATTCTTTCAACATAAGCAACAGAAGACTGAAGTATTCAAGATTTGTAAAACATTGACAAAAAATTGAAAAAAAATCGTTTCCGAATTGTTTCAAAATTGAGCTTAAAATCCAAGTTTTGAAATGCAAATTGAATTAGGAATATTAATTTAAATTTGCAAAACATTTTATACAAATAATACACACACATAAAGCTGGTCATTTATAAACTGGTTTTCCACTTTCTTATCTAGGCAAAGTTTCATTCTAATAATGCAAGTATATTTTTACATTCAATTTGATCAGTTTACAAAGGAGGGTGGATGTTTTCTTATGTCCATATCTACTTTTTTTGGAAAAAAAAAAATAGTTGGTACTCAAAGTCATATTCATTCCGATGAGAATGCTAAATATTTGCAGAATTATCAATTTGGAATTGGTCCAACAAAAAACAAAAAAGAGCAGTGCCAACGATTCAACTATTTTGTATATTACCCACTTCAAAAATACTTTTTCAAAATGACCCACTTCAAAAATACATGCACTCTCTTTCTCTTTCACACACACACACCTTTTCAGCTGTCATAAAATTAGTTAAAGTTATCAACGCCAGTAATTTCGGCAGCATATAAGTTCTCATCGTTTTACTCTCCATTATCCTTTAAACGAGCTTCATGATCCTCTGGGAACACATGTCTGTCTTTAAGAATATATCTTTAATAATTTACTGTCTGACTTAATATGTTTAGTGTCAGGGCAGATAAAATCAGACTTCCTTCCCAAGGCAGGAAGTGGTTCTACATTTCATGTATCATTAAGTTAGTACGACAAGATACATTGGAAGTCTGGAAGTCTGGTATAATAATTATAATGTCTCAGAAATTGTTATGCAAGACAAAAAGTTTTTGAAAACAAGGTTTTAGAGGAAAAAAAAAACAAAAAAAACTAAGGTTTCAAACTGAACACATGAACATTCACCAAAATGTACGACGCTATCAAAATTTTTCAATTCACCTAGACAAACTGATTATATTAAATCATTCTACAATAAAATTCAAATGATTTCTAACTAATCCCATGTCTATACATTATTATGATACTTGATGCTATTTACATAGCAATTAATTGACCCCAATGATGTGTAAGGTGGCCCCACTATTGATGGCACGGAAAACAAGAATCGTTGAACCAAGTACAAATTCCAGTTGAGATAGTTTGGGATGATTAACAAATGTCCTTAGGAAAGGCATAACTCTACTTCCTGGTGCCAAGCTATGGATAGAATAGTAGGACAGATAGAGCCCTACAACCAAGTAAGGCAGTCCATCTAAAAGGAAGCTACTCTTATGAAAAACATACAATTTTGAAGTATAGGATTCTAAGCTACTGAGGAAGGGTACCAAAGCTAAAGAGTTGTCTTGGTGGGAGAAATTTCTTAAAGCCTAGAAATCATTCCATATGCTCTAAGTTATTAATGGTAACAAAACAAGAACAAAAACTTACAGTAAAACTAAATCACTCATCCTATGGTCTTGTCATATGTATTTGTTTCTTCATGTTTGATTGACAAGGAAAATAGAAAATAAAAACAAAATACTCCTTTTATCCTGTTTCACACAACTCATTTCCACTCCAGCAAAACTTTTATATATTCCATGCATAAATTTTAATAACAGTATATTTTGGTGGATAAGACAACACTTGGAGCATGGGGCTGGATACAAAAACAGTGACTAAACTGAGCTAAAACAATGGAATTCAGACTGAAATTTGGGTGCTGCCTTCTACGCCCAAATATACAGTATTAACTATCAATCAAGAGAGTATGAACTATGTTGTGAGAAATTTTGACAATAAAAGGTTTAGGCTATACAACTCTGGCTTCAGTATAAAGGCCAATACCAATACAGCTTCTGAGAAATCGAGGATTAATTGAGATGATTAATACAGCCAGAAGGATTAATCAAAATAGAATATAATAAATGAAATAAGATAATGAAAATTTGTCATGTCTTTTTCAAATCCTTCTTATTGAACCTTAAAATCAAAGGTTTGATCCAGTTTTCTCAAAAAGATTTCACAAACAACTTGTGGTAGCTCATAGACAAATTTACTATACTTATACCATTCACATGGTTCACCTCCAGGCCAATTACAATTCAGGTAGGGTTACCTCTAGAGGTCTAAATGAGGTTCTAATGGTATCCATGTAAAGTAAAACCTGGCTCCAAGAGGTTGTATATGGACAGAATTGGGACTATGAGGTAAACTGACAGAAGAAAAAAAAAATAAATAAAATAAAAAACCCCAACCAAACAAACATGGGACCATTGTATCAGCTGTAAGGGTGCCCTAGGGGTTCAAATGGGATACAGTTCTAACTGGGTAAGTGAACACCTTCTCCCCCACACCATTTGATTTTAAGAAGTTTCTGTAAAATATCATTTGCTTTCCTGTGTTATATTGACACCCCCTAGCAATAATAGGTATCCCTGCTAGTTATGCACGTATATATATATGTCAAGAAAGTAAGAGACGAGAAAACTGACAGAATATGCTTTAATACATTAAAATCTTAGTGTTTTAAATAAAATGATATTGGCGGTATGTAGACATCAGATAAAGGCTACTTTGAATCAATGCAATCATCATAAAGAGATGTTATTCATGTAATCAGCCAAGATAGGTTGTCAATCAGTTATCTTTCCTTTGATTCCCAGCTTGGCCTACATAACCATATTTAGAAATTTTAATTCACCAACTAAACTGTTGCACCTGAAAGCCACTTTCAAGTGCACATTAACCAGACTGATCTCTCCCAAAATACCAATCAAATTCATTATAGTCAGAAAAGCCTTCCGATTTCAAAATCCTGGATCCTAAATTTTTTAAAGAATTTACTGTATCTCTTTATTTCTAACAATTTTCAGAATGATTTTATACTGGATGAAAAGGTTAGACTATATTATACTGGCCATCAGACATAGAGGCAAGACAAAAGAGAATGAAATTGCAATTTCAGACAAAGTAGTCACTAACTTCATATATATTTGCACAGCAAGATGTGGGCAGCAAATTGGGATGACAAAATTCTCATAGACAAGTTATGATAAGGATAATGAATAGAAGCTTTTTAAAAGTTCAGTCAAATACTAGACACTATGATAGTTATATATAAAATGAATATACACACATCAAATAATACCAAGTAAATAAACTGCGTAGGACATTTTTGACACAAAAATTATTCCAGTCATAGAATTATCACAACCAAAACAAGTGCCATTTTGTACAATTTTAACCCATTTTATCATTCACTCTTATCCAACTATCTAGAAATATCAGATAATACATAAATATTTTCCGGTTTTGCAAAAGAAGCATGGACAGGGGGAGCAACTTGACTGGTGGTATTTTCCTGATTACAAAACTAAATAAGGCAGGAATTTCTGAGTTTCACAAGACTGCTGAGCCTAAGTTCTAGAATTTCATCAATTCAGATCAGTACAGTGTATCCAAGCAGTGGGACAGCGTGACAACTTACGAGTAGATTTTTTTTTTTCATACATATCTAGCTTTTTATCAAGCTCTAGCTTAGAAGCGAGTTGTTAGGATAGCAACAGATTTGATGCTATCATCTGTCAAGAACTAAGGGATCATTTATGTGCCCAAGGTCAGCATATCTGCAGGCTATGCCTAGGGATCAGAATGTCATTCCCCAGGTCCCTGCCAAGAATGAAAATGCAGTATCTGTGCAATCAATGGAAAGTATTACACACACACACACACACACACACACACATATATATATATATATATATATATATATATATATATATATATGATAGAGATACATTGTTTTATATGAATGCTTATATTGTAGCCCATGCTTGTAAAATTCATAATGCTCAGATAGCATAAATAATGGTTCGATAAAATAATTATTGTTATGAAAATAAGATATGATGCAGACATTACTCTCAGCTCAAACACTGCATATTCCTCACAAAAATATAGGAACTCAAGTGGAGAGTTTGTATTATGAGCAATGAGCAACAAAAACAATGATGAAATATAATCAGACTCAATTCTTTTACATAATTATAAACATTTGAAATTTTTCAAAGTCTTTTTGAATAGATTATTCATTACGACAAAAATGGTAGACAAGTGTTTCATTCCTTCATCTATGGAACAGATTTTATAAGTATCTCAAATGACTTTGGAAAAAATCAAGTTGTAAAGCATGAAGAGGCTCCAACAACCAGTTTTTTTCAGTGTTTCTGTAAGGATTTTGTTACATAAAAGAAAGAAAAAATCTAAATTTCAGAAAAATTAGAATTAGAATCTTTTTAAAATATAAAATTTCCTTTCTCTTTCAATTAAAAAGAAAACAAATTGATAAAATAAAAAAAATAAAAAAAGCTCTCAGGAATTTTGAAAATTCTGATGATTGCATTACAAGAAGAATGAATGAGAGAAAGAATTTTTTTTTCTCACCATAGTAAATTATTTGATTTTATAATCTAAGATACTTTCAAAAGATAAAATCATATTAATGGTCACTTATCTTTACTCATGGAAAAAATAAAGCTACCGAAACTTTCAACACAAGTTATCTTTCTTCAATATCCACAGAGCAAAAGACGTGGATTAATTTTTGTAAAAGTAACTAGAAAGTTACAAAATAAAAAGGTGGCTGAATGTCATCAAAGGCCATATCACTCAGACATTCTGTTCATTAGGAATTATGACCATTGACAGTAGTCATGAAGAGGATTCAACATTGAAATTCCTCTAAAACTTTGCCTATCACCAGTGTCAAATGCATCAAGGTCTTGCTTGACACCATCAACCACTTATTCATTATTTGGTTTTTGAGGTCTAAGCCATCAGTTTTGACCTTCACAGGACACAGAACATCAGCAATCAACCTATGTGTACTAGTATACACAATCCCTTCCTTCACCAATGAGTCAGACATCAAACTTCATGAAAAGAGGCAAATATTTATGCCTGTGCACAGCTTGAATGGTTCAAACAGATTTTGCTGAAAACGACTGACAAGGTTTGTTTGTTCAAGTTTTCCTCAGCGGTGAGGGAGTTACTACTGTAAAAAAAAAAAAAAAAAAAAATCACAAGTATATAAAAACTATTCAAAGCCTGAATGGTGCGCAGAACTCGTGTCCTAAACATTGAACACCTGAGAGGACCACATTTGATTGTGAATACCTTGAAGATCAATCAGAAGTACAATGCATGCTCCTTTTGAGGGAAACATTCAGCCACAAAAAGTAGATTTTATTATGAGAATCTCTGAAAAAATTGCTATTTTTCTTTGAACAAAAAATGTTTTAGAATGAAATACTTTTCCTAATTCTCAGTGTGTCTTATTTTAGCCTACTTTATAATTGGCCGTGCAGGCTAGATAAACAAAATAAGGTAAGAAAGATTATTTCTTTCAATCACCCGCAGCAGTGAACAGAAGTAGAAAGCAATAAATAATTCTTTTGATACATAATCTCACACAGTTTTGCAGCTGTTAAGAAATTCATATTTAGACATGCAACAGCAAGAAAAGAGAGCAGCACTTTTGTAAGATATGATTACTTGCTGGCAGGTATGAACAAAAGAATTCCAAGTTGATTAAAAGGTTAATGAAGTGAAAAATAAAGTGGTTTCAGATTTCCATGGCAACAACAAATCAGTTACAATAGGAAGTGTTTTGAATTATTGGCTTAATAATAAGACCTGTATAAAGTGCAAAAAAAAAAAAAAAATTCTAATTGTCAGATAAAAAAAAAAATAAGAGTTGAATTAGAACACCTTCAATTCATTGGGAAACAATCTATTTTCAAATACAATTCAAACATATCTCCTTCACTATAACTTTCAATTGTGAATTTCAACTTGCTACAATTGAAGAAATCTTTGTGTGTGCTTATGTACACACTGATTATTCAACAAAGGCCAACGTATGAAATTGATATATTAGTTAGCACACAAGGCAGTGCAATGTTGAGTTTGACAATGTTTGGATCAGCAGTTCTTGAGAAATTTAATAAATATAAATACACATCTATAACAAAAACACAAAGATGCTCTGCCTTTTTGCTATAACATCTGTAAAATGCTAGCTTCTGACATTAAACAAAAATGTAAGGATGCTCTGCCTCTTCCAGAGCTCAACAAGTCCAATGTGTTTTGAGAGGGCGGGATTCCCTCAGCTCTTTGACAGCAGTCAAAAAAAAAATACCAAATTTTCTGACGCACCACGGGTGACAATAATGCTTTCTTTTTAGTTTCTATAAATTATCTCACTTCACTTTCGCTCTTCAGAATAAATTCAGCCTCTATCATTCTGTACTACCAATTATCAATAATGGTTACATACAATTATTTTCATTCAAAATTTCACATGACAATTATGGCATTGGTCGGTTTATGAACTGATCATCTCTACACATCAGAAAAAAACGTGTCAATTTCAAGTGATGCAGTGCGTGACTAGAGCTATAGATTAGAAAAGTACATTTATTAAACCAAGTCAACTACAGAGCCATCCACACACTCGACCCTGCTACTTAGATGTGGGAGATTAAGTCCAGGAAATTCAAGTGCAAAGGTAACAAGGCTAAAACGATATGTGCTACTCTCTAACTAATCTGATAATTTTAGGATAACTAACAATGAATCTTTGTGGATGAAGGAATTTTATTTTTAAAAGTAGAAGGAGAAAAATTACGAGTGTCAAAGGTTTGAGTGGCATGGGGATGTTGTAGATGAACACAAGTAACGAAAGATGTGATA
This sequence comes from Thysanoteuthis rhombus, assembly GCA_963457665.1. Lineage (NCBI taxonomy): Eukaryota > Metazoa > Mollusca > Cephalopoda > Oegopsida > Thysanoteuthidae > Thysanoteuthis > Thysanoteuthis major. The sequence goes on along the minus strand of OY735212.1, from coordinate 47,189,804 downwards.
TATTTCTAGACAAGGAGAAAAATTTTAAATAGCATCTACTTGAGAATTAGTAATTGATGATTTGGAGACAATTATATACAGAAGACATTCATTGCTAGTGTGCATTCATTTCTTGGAAAATATCAAGTAACTACTTCTGCTGGAGGACCCGGATTTTCTATTTGCATGACAACTGGTATTTGTTAAGCCAATGAAATCATTGAAAAGATGAAAACTAAAATCAGTTTGGATTAAGACATTTAAATCTGCAAAAACAAGTGAAGGAAAATAACTAAGCTGTGTCAGTGACACAATCAATATCAAGTTGTACTGTTTGAATCTCTCACTGCACAAGACTGATGTGTGAATTTTAAAATTCAAAATAAAACTTGTTAGTTTAGTTTTATATTATACAGTGTAGTAATGCCATAAAAATGACTACATATATGAAATCACTGAAATGTTTTTGTGATTCATTCAATTTCTACATTTGATATGCCTCAAGTCAATATATTTCTTAGTGTATCCTCATGCAATAAAGTGTGAGAATTAACATTTTAATGTTTTTATAAGAACAGCATTGTGCTAAATTTGGGATGTTACAGACAAATTTATACCCAAATAATGGAGGTTTGTTGTAATACACATTGTTATACATCATTTAAATCAGATAATGACTAACTAGACAATGGAACATACTTCAAAATATTTCAGGCCATGATTATATTATGGTGAATGATATCAATCCTTGTACAAGCAGTAAAAACATTCTTTGCATTCACCAAGTATCTTTTTGCTGCTGTTAGAACCAACTTTTAGAAAAAAGAAAAAAAAAAAAAAAAAAAAAAATATTTTGGTCTACATACTCACAAGTTAAATAAAACAGTATCATTACTAAATTTCAACAAATTGATTTTTATAAAACAACCAATTAAGCCTTAAAAAAAAAAAAATTAACAGATTTACAGGTTTTCCTCTGCAATCCAAAAGTCGAGGTTTCTATAAAAGCCTTCCATAAGCTGAGATGGTGTAAAATGAAGAAGCAATTACTATTGATTCATATTGGAAATTTTTTTTGAGTCTCCTCCTTTTTGCTTTTCGTCTTCTCAAAAAAAAGCAAAGAGATAACTGCATACTTCTATCGGAATTCAATTAGATTTTTCTTTTTAGAAAAGAAACTTGTTAACTCAAAGTGGAAGAGTCCATAGTTATGGATAGAGAACCAAGAAAATCATATTTCATTATCTAAGTAGGTAAGCCATCAATAATCCCAGTGACGTGCTATCAGATCTAGGCTCAGATGCTCCCATGTCACGTAATATGAATGAAACAATGATTTTTGTCTCCATTCGTCAAACAATCCACAGACACCCAATCACTGTTAGTAGCAATTGTGGGTCTTCATTGGGCTGGGGTGCTAGCCCAATACCCAAGATGGACTGTATTACAGAGCTAAAAGGGCTCCAACCTGACCTATCTACCATAGCAGGGGGGGGTGGATTAATGCATTTTCCAAGGGTATTAATATGAAGTGAACACAAACTATCTCAGCCAGAGATGCAACTCCGGTACATTCTCCATACTGTTAACCATTAGGTAACCTACACCTCCTATCAGATCTAAAAGTAGGTTTTTAATATTTTTCTAAATATATCAAAGCAATATATCAAAAGAATTAAGTTTTGAAATTTCCTAATGTTACTTCTTGGTTGCAGTAAATTTTCCCAGGACCGCAATTCAGTGTCAATTATCATTCTAGAGATTAATGCCAAAAAGGAGCAAGATTGATGACTTCCTTTTGTAAATACCAACTAATACAAGTCGAGAAAAAAAATTCCATTACTACCATACTGCCGTCCCCAAAAATTACCAAATACTTACTGGCATCAATGATAAATGAAGAAAGTACTATATTTGGCCGCATATAAGACTCCTACCCCTTATTTCAGCAGGGAATATGAATTCTTCTATCACTTGGTTTTTCAACTTCTCAAATTCGGGCCAACGAAAGTTACATTTACCGGGATAGAAAGAGGAAGTGGCCTTTTACCATCAAATACAGTAAATCAGAAATACACAAGCAAAAAAAAATTTTTTTTTAAATAAAAAAAAAAAAAAAAAAAAAAAAATCAGAGAACTCTTTCAGTCTTTTCTAGTTTGCTGTTTTTTAAATGAAGATCACTTAATTACAAGTCAGCTCAGTGGTTACAAGCAAAGGGTTTATAATTGAAATCCAGTTTCTAGGAAAGTGGAACACATTAAACATAGCTTGTTGAAAAGAAATAAATCTTATATTTAGTTGGTTTGGAGCAAGAACCATTGGTTGATAGTGCAAAGGATTAAGGTAATATATTTAGATATATCACATGGGGGAGAATCTACAATTGAAATAGTGTGCTACTATGAAAAAAAAAAAAAAAACAAATTATATCAATATAAATGATTAACAACCAATAAAAGTTAAGGAAAATCTAAATAAATAAGTTTATAAGAGTCAAAAGATTAATTGAATACTGGGGCTTTTAGATATCAACCAGGATTAAGAGACTAATCCAAATGATAGATCCTTAACTAACATAAAAAACACATTAACTGACACTGCTTTATCAGAATACAAAAAAAAATGGAAAGAAAGAAGAATTAAGAGAATATTTTATGATTTATTTCTAATTGTATCTCCATAAATTAGATATTTTATATTTGTTTTTTCATAGAACCAAAACAAAGCTTATGATAGCAATATCAACACTTGCAGCAGCAAACTAAGGTAACTAAAGCAATGAACAAAACCTTCCATATTTGAAAGCATTAATTTTCTAAGACACAAATGACTAAGTTGAAGGAAACAAGAGAGGCTTGGCCAAGGTATTCACTGATTCAAATCAATCCAGTCGCATGAGTAATAAATGACAAAATTAGGAAGTTATAAAATTAAAAAAAGGTATGTAAATTTTGTTAATGTCTATTATAGTACCTACACTATATACCCTATTTCCCAGCTGATAAGACGCCCCCTATAATTAGGTAGGTATTTTTCTTACAAAAACATATTTGAGGATTAGATAATTTACCGTACTAGCAAATCCAAATTACTAATTCAACGGTGTCATTTTTCTGTCACAGTTAATCATCACACTTTGGACCTATTATCAAATATTAATGGTTATTTTTAATTAGTTTAACACAATTTTATACCTGTTCACATCAGAAACAACTACTTTCCAGGGCCGAGATGTATGGTGATATTTGAAGGCATTTTCAAGGAGATCGTAAGGTCTCAACAGTAAATTAATTTCGACTTCATTTGAGTTAATGCAATAAGTGTACCACTCCTACTAAATTATTATTTTGGGGGTAATTTTTTTTAAGGACATCTCAAGCAAAAAATTAAGAAAGCTATACCAAGTATTTAAGCACTGTATGAGGACTGAACAAGTGATAAGTGATTTCTATTATTCGGACTATCCTCATCTTGGTTTTTTTTCATACAACGTTTCGGCCGTTGTACTCTACGGCCTTCATCGGGTATCATCTGGTAGGTGTGGGGAAGTAACGAACCGAACCCTTTATCTAACCGACCGGGGTATATTGACGGCACTTCCCTCTTAGCATTAGTAGTATTATTATCTCACACTGGAATTGGGTAATAATACCTCATCTCAAAAAATTCAGAGATACACTAAGTGATAAGTGACTTGAAGTATTTAATCAGTTCCATTTTAAGTTACCTTAGAGCTCATATCCTCTCCAATGTTTATTTTTAAATAGAAATAAAAGCAGCATTCACGCTTGTTTATGAAAATGCAGACTTTAGTGATCACAGCCCCAAAAGTAAGAGAAATAACTTTTTCATTGATCACCCTTCAATGACGGATGATAAAGGACTGATGATGATGAAACATTATCCAGCAGTTTCTATGGAGTGACTAATCAGATCTGTTGAGTTGGAAAGTGTATGCATACTGTGTGTAACAAACTTGATCCAAATATAATGATGTCAAAAAAGCAACCCAGTGGGCATTTACCTGTTGGGGTAGTTTATCTTTCTGATACCATTGACAAGTTTCAACTTGATCAAGCGTTGAACTGTCTGTGGGAATAAGTTGCAATGGCTATCATAGCATATATTTTAAGCATTAAACCCTGACACTTAAAATAGCTTAGCACACACTCACTTGCACAAAGACAATCTAATATCAAAGGCTGATTTTATAGCCTAAAATAGAAAGGAAGGTTGTGTTTATAGTCAAAGGGTGTAACAAAAATGTTTGTTTATAGAGTATCATTTGAAGATTTATCTTCATAAGACTATATAGTCTGACTCTTTTGCAACTGAATTGTTTCATATCTTCATTCACATATGTCTATTCTAAAGTATTTCCTGTCTCAGCTATGGTTCATGAAGTGGGAGACATGCTAGCATTTGTATTCTTCAAATACTAGTAAAGATTTAGTGTTTAGGAGTCTAAAATAGTGTCTCTCAGCAAAAGACTTGGTTTAGTAAAAACTGCAAATTGAAGTATCATCATAAAATATTTTTTTGAACTTGTGATTATGGGTCTAACAAAAAAAAAAAGAAAAAGAAAAAAAAAAGACTAAGTGTCTCATCTCAGAAGTCCCATCAACTTTTATATTATTAATAACCAACACCTTCACTAGTGATACCAGAAGCTTAGGTTTCTAGGGCTAAGCATTTGTGATATTAAAATATTTTTAATAGGAATAGAGAATTTAGTAGAAAATTCATGAGAGAGCAACTTTAAATTAAAGCTTGTGTTCACAAAAACAAAATACAGATTTTTTTATTTTTTCTATTTTACAATTTATCATGAAACTATTAAAATCCTTTAAATTTAATGAGGTAATTCTGAGGTTTTGAGATAAGATATAATTACTCAAGAGTTTGCTCAGACAAGCATTTGCTACTTTTATAACAATTCTGATGGTCAGTTCTATAGCCTTCTTCAAATGGAAGTTATATCCAGAGATCAAATAAATATTCAAGATTATTTAAGTGAATTCAATCCAACATAACAAAAGATGTTTTTCAGAAAGGAATCTACATTGCCACAAAATGCATAAGAGGAAATTTGATACACCTTTTTTTGCACAAGACCAATTAACTGTGGAAAGGACACTAATTATCTTTCACATGAAGTGAATTTGCAGCAGTGAGCTCTACTAATCCAAGTCATCACGGCATCATGAAAAGGGTTTATTGATCAACAGTAATTACAGAAGTAAAGGATTAAAGGCTACTACTTCAAGAGTCGTTCAGATTATTGAATTCATTCTATTGTGTTGTTCATGATGTTACTATAACATTTCAGACAATCCATTCTACAGCTTTCTTTAGATGTAAAATATATAAGGAAAGAGACTGGTATTATTTTTTTTTTCCTACAGGAATATGTGGCATTGTTAACATAAATAACACAAGAAATGATTTTTTTTTCAATGATGTTAAAAAAAGAAAAAAGTATAATAATATGATGCAATTTTTCAAGATTGTAAATGCTTTAGAATGAAATGGCCATGAAAGAACATTCAATAGTTACACTAAGAAAAGATTCAAAGAGAAAAAAAATAAAGTTTGTATTTTTCTGACTTACCTCCATTGACGTGAACTTCATAGAGATTGTAATCATTCATTGTCAACATCCTCATGTCTGGATGAAACTTTTCAACCAAGACATCCACAACTTCTTTTGCAGTAGCTGTGCTTGCAACACGAATGCATTTGGTTGCAACTTTGGCACCAGCATCTTGAAAGAAGAATCGCATGACCCCATGGAACTCATGATCCTGAAAGACAAAAAAAAAAAAAAAAGGATTTTATAAACATGACAAGTAAAAAACAAAAAAATAACAGAAAAACAAAAAGCAAACAAACATTCTTGATTTTCTTTTCACAGATGAAGAATTGTCAACCAACACTCATTTTTGACAAGCATTTCCTTTCATCTGTGACTTTCGTTGCTTTTCATTGCAACTCATCAGGCTGTCAATGAACAGCAAGGCTCAGAAATAAAGGTTCAAGTTCTCTTATTTCTGATTTGTAGCAGTTTATTCACTGTTATAGACTGACCACCTGAGCAGTTGTGATAAAAAAAAGCTATTCAAATTTAAAATGAAAGAAAACAAATCAAAAATGAATAATGTTTAAAAAACACTTGTTCTGAAACTTGAAAAACAATATTTTGATCTATTTATTATTTGATCATCTTTGGGCAATGTAACACTAATTCTCAAATAGCATGCAGAGTTCAATCGATAAATGTCTTGGAAATACCGAATCTGTTTTGAATTTAGAATTGAGAAAAACATTTCAAAAATGCTATTTTCAAATGGAAAAACACACGAATCATTTGATCAAAGGAGAAACATCTAAAAAACAAAATTATATTGATTTAACTTGTAGTTCTAAGACACACAAAAATAATTTTATTTAATTCAGTTTAAAGCAGCAATGGAATGATAAGTTTCATTTCAAATATACGCAGGTGTATAAGCTCCGAACCTGAATTTTTACCTATATATTGATTCAACAATTTTCTTAATCTAAACCTTTTTTCAACTAAATATTTTTTGTTAAATTTCCAAAAGAAATAGTAAGAAAATTACAGAACAAAAAAAAATAACTTGAAACGGAAGATTTTCTCAGTTACAAAGATGTCGAGCATAGTGGTTTAAATACAGAGGAAGCTATTTATCATAATAATGGATAAATGTTATCAAATGTTTGTTATCAAAATATTTGAAAGAAGGTTATTGATCGGGATGAATCTTCAATAAAATTGAAGTAAAAAAACATTGACAAAAAGTATAGCTAATTTATAGCTTGAAACAGTTTTTATTTGAAATATTCATTTTTGATAAGATTTTTTTTACATCTTATTTTTGTTGCAACTCATTTTTAAATTCTATGACCACGGAGTGAGAGAGTGATTGGCAATAAAGAAACTGTACCCCGCAAGATTTGAACTTGCATCCTTCATCCTTGGGAGTCAGTCAAACATGGACAGCGACCTACCAGATAGGTTATATCAACATTCAGTAGATAATATTTGAATTTAGCCATATAGTCGTCACACTCTTCCTTATTCGACTACATACAATAGTTTTCTTCATCTTTTTCTGTTGCTTTTTATCACAACATTCAAGTTTATTCAATTTATTTACGCACAGCTGGAGGGAACCCAGCCTGAGTTAAGTTGCAATGAAAAGCAACAATTGAGTAACAACAATTAAGATAACCATAAATAGAAGCAAAAAATTAATAACATTCAAGTTTTTTTTACATTCTATAACCGATGGGCAGCAGGAACTGGAAATTAAGAATTAGCATTAAGTGAGATATGAACTATTTTGAAAACAAGTTATGAGAATTCAAATCTTGTTTGGAGTGAATTTTTTTTTTTAAAATTTTCATTTCTGATCTTAATGGTTATGAAATATGACAACCTAAAAACTGTGATGACAAAAAAGAAAGAAAAAAAGAATCAAGAAAATCAGATGAAAAGAAAAGAAAGTCAAAAAATAATCACAACTTCATTTAAGAAATTAAAACAACAGTTTAGAAGTTTGCTATCAAGAAAATGATGCAGTATACTTAAGGCACTTGAGTGAACTACTACTCAAAGAAAAAGAAGGTAAAATTTTATACAGTAAGTATTTGTGATTAAGAGTATTACACTCTCATTTACGAACACCAACAAGCAGCACAAGCGACTGATATAAGTGCTCACTTTTCTATCACTTTTCTATTCCTTACAGAAATAAGAAATTCAAAAAAAAAAAAAGAATGTCTCTAAGAAACTGAAAGAAATAATAAATAAAAGCATTTTGAATGGGAAATAACATTCTCTCCCACCCAAGGGCATTCATAGTGCAATGTTTATGGCAATTGTAATCTCAACTGAATTCCTAGGATAGTCTACAGTATAAAAACACCACCTACACAAAGCCTAGAACTAATCTTGCTGGGAAAGGCACAGAAAATATGTTCAGCTCCCTTCACACTATGCACAAGAGAAATTTCTTTTGTTTTCATTACAGTATTTTCTTAAGTCCAAATCAGTTTCAGGTCAGAAGAATACTCCTTTTTAATCTAGACAGGATGTACAGAGTGGCATAGCAGTTACTGACATGGGAAACAGATTTTGTGAATTGGGAAAGGTATGAATTCACTCCTCCAACTGCTATGGATAAATAGGGCAGACCAGTACCCTAGCCCTATAAAAGCCTACAATTGTTACAGAAACAAGGAATAAAAATCTCTAATGTAAATACAGCCATAAATCATTCTAATAGAGACAAAACCACAGTCTAATATATCTTATCACATGGTATGATACACGTGCACACACAGATCTATAACTTCTTTAAAATTTTGATTTCTTATTCCAATGAACCTCATTTGAAACCGGCCTTGTGTGCACAGGTTTCCTGGGATGCAATGAATTACATAGTATATCAACTTTTGTCTGATCTTTTTCAGGGAACATGTAAGCATTTAGCATACTAACTAAAGAAATATATTACAATGCAAAACAGCAAAATCCTAAGACCATTCCTTAAACTGAATTGTTTTTAGAATCACTGAATAATGGGAGAGGAAAGTTTAGGGACATTTTAGGAAGTCACAGTTGAAATGCAACATAAAAATTAATCAACCAAATGTAAATATATAAGTTAATGCAGACAACAACAGAGCAGAACTATTACAAACCAATGAGCAATTAACAGACAAGCCACTACTCTGATATATTATACGACCGCTCCTTTTTTCTGAAGAGATTTCAGTGCAAATACAGTCTCCAGACTGTCTCTCAACTTGTCTCTTTAGAGTAAACAAATGGTCAACATTTGTGGCAAATCTCCTTTGCTAGTTTACAAAATCTTCTGACGTAATAAGATGAGAACATAAGGAAGACATAACTTACTGAAGTAACTGGGAAAGTATCAAATGTTCAGCTTTGCAATTATATAATTCTTGCAATGTTTAAAAGGAAGAGTTTTATTATAGTAATTTGGAGCAAAACAAGCCGAGATAAAACTAGATAAAACTTTCTTAGGCCAAACTTTCTCATCTGTCAAACAGGATTTTTCCTCTCAAATGTCAAGTATCCAGATTCACAATAGTGACAGACTTGGATTTTACTGTAGGATGTGTAACACGGGAATATTTTATTTTCTATGTCAATTATGATATCAACTCAGAGAAATTAAGTGCCACAGTCATTTGACGGTTTATCAGCGAAACAGCCTTCTACTAGGTATAAAAGAGAGCTTCTTTATCCCAATAACATAAAACAAAAGTTGTGTATATGCATTTTCATGCACAGCTTGATTTTGGAGAGTAAATACTAAACAAAAAAAACCTACAGTAAGAAAAATGCTCAGATATGAAAGTTCAATAATTTAAAGGGTATAAAATAAAGAATCATATCATAACATCTTTCAAATTTTATGTAAGGTTGTAGGACTAATCCGTGTTCTGCATGTCGATACAATGACTCCAAAAGGTGTATAAGATTTGACCACAGCTTAAGTCATTTAAGGAATTCAATTTATATCAGAATTTCTTTCAAATGCTTTACAAGAAACAAGCTATAAATCAATAGCAAGTTGTTTTTCTGCTACATATCATGTAATGTGGTAAATACATAAGACTTTTCTTGAGTCACAATCTAATAACAGGAATGTGTATTCTCAGTCAATACTCAGTTTTTGATAGATGAAAATAATCATACTGTTATTAACAGTACTATGATGATGAATAATGAAAGATATTCAGCAAACAAGCCAGTCCTTTTTCATCTATTACACAAGTCAAATATTTTAAAAATTTTTTATGAAGTAATGTTATTAGTTATATATTAAATGATAGTTCCTTACTGGTGGTTGATTTCCACTTCTGTCTAATTTTTCCATATCTCTGAGCTCTAACCATCAGGAAGCATTCTGAAGTGTTCAAAATACTATGCAAAAGGAAAGAGCTCTTTATGGACTGTCATCATTGAATGGAATAGACCCTGCAATGTCCCAATCCTCACTTCAGTCAAAATTAATTTACAAATTCCAGCAAATTCAAGAACAAAATGAAAATGAAAATGTTAATTTGTTGCTTATCTATTTTCAAAAGGTCAACATAATGGAAAGTGAGTTCAGAATAACTTTACAATTGTTCTGCTGAATAACAGAATTAGCTGAAGCTTAAAGGTTAAGAACTCGGGGGAAACATTAACTGAAGACTCGTAAGTGATCACCAGACAATGTCTGGAAAACTCCAGTGCTTTTTCTAGGCAAATTCTACTTCCAAAAGGTTGTGCCACATTAAGATAGACGATATAATGTCCCAAGCGAGCTTGATAGAGTGAAAATTTATGAGCCAAGCTTTTGGATAATAGTTGTGTTCAACTCACAGAAACACGATTGCTGTATTGCTTTTGTATGACCAGGATATGTTTGTCTTTGGAGAAGTTTGACTTTTTGGGACAATTGCCAAAAAAATATGGCCAGGAAAAACAGACAATCTCCCTGCTTCTTTCTCAGATTTCAAGAACAGAAATACATTTTTTTTATTCCAAGGTATCACTCTTACATACACATTTTGAAACCCTGCCAACTTGGCAGCTTCAGGAGGGAAATAAACTTTTGTACAGTCCTTGCGTCATATTGTGATTCCATGTAATTGTTCACTTATTTGTTTCAGTACATATTTAGTATTAGCATCACATCTGTTTGGATCAACACTTCTGCGAAAGATCAGAGTATCAGCGCTTTGCCAAAGATCAAAGTGTAGTATGTGTGTGCTCATAGAAAAGTAGGGGGGTATTGGGATCAAATGGAGAGGTTTTTTTAGATTTAGGGCTGTGGTGCCAAGGAAAAAATTTTTATAATGACTGAAATATAGATCTGAGCATTATGACAGTTGGCTACAATTGGAGTCAGATTTTTGAAAGCCTAGAAGTCACTCAAAAGAGTGAGGGGTCAAATGGTCAACTCAAGTTTAGCTTATATATATAGGCTACAATAAACTGAAATTTTATCATACCTAAATTGAAACTGAAAATCTATATCTTGGCAATCAGATCAGCAAATACAGTTGATGAGCATCATGAGAAAAGGTATTTTTGATGTTTTCAAAAATTACATATTTTTCATATTTCACAACTTTTTTCTGTCTTTGTTTCTAAATTAACTATTTTTAACATATTCTAGTCTCTCAATCTAAGGCCTATTCTTAACTAATTAAACCACTATTTAGAAGTTTTTGTAGGCCTAGACCTGTTGCCAGTATTTATCTACTTCGGGTACATTGTGATGGCCCATGGTCATTGCATGCTACTGGGGGTTTTAGGATTTGTTCATTGTCACTTATTGGATATGAGTATATGTCACTATGCCTCTGGCCATTTCCATAGATTCACTTAGTGCATGCAGTCATTATCTGATTTTATTGTTTTACGATACTTCGTATGAGCTTTCTTGTACAATTGCAAAACTGAGGTCTTCTTTTAAATCTGCATTTACTACAGATCCCTCTGATCTATAATCAAGACTGTGCTCACATCAGTAGTTTCACTGTTGGAACTCATTTCTTCAAACATTTTTTCTCTTCTTAGCTACGGCAATAACTATCGTCTTAGGTTTGGGTTTAGTAAAGGATTATTAGGTTCGACTTAATGTTTCTTTGTCCCACTTTCTACTTCAATCTTTAGTCATTGCAACATATTTTCTCCAATGAAGACTTTATTCTGCATTATTGCTCTCTTATTTTCCCCGTTTCTGAGCAACTTCAGTCTCTTCAAATGTGTTTATAGAAATGACATTAATGATTGCATTTCTGAGTAATCACCTCTGAGTATCTGGATCTTGAATATCTACGCTTGATGCAGAAATCCCTGGAGTTTCATCAGTGGTCCTTGACTACACAGCCTTAAGAGTTACAGCAATTCTATTAGGAGGGTAAAAGCCAGCACCTTTGAAACGATTTATAGCATGAAATTGTCGGAAAAGTTAAAGATGGAAATACAGCTTAGTCTACAATGGACACGAGAGATCCTACAAACCACTCGTTCAAAATCTTCTTCCAAGACACTGGCAGGAGTGAATACTGCAAAATCCAGTGGTTGACGAGCATGGAGGTGTTGGTAACATTATGGTATTCGGCAACACTACTTTTAAATCGATCACTTTCATCGACTAATTCAACAATATCCTAGAGAATTGATGGATTATATTCAGTGACAAGCTTTCTCTTATGATGACGAGGCATTTTTAATAATATTCTATTTTTTAGAACTATTATTTTGTACTTGATACACATGAAAATAAAATTTAGAAAAAAAACAAAAACAAAAAAACAGTAGGAATCAAAAAAAAATTTTAAAAATTTTATATGGAGCCAAGTTGCAGAAATTCAAATAAAAAAAAGTACCAAAAAACATTTGATCAGTTAGTTTTTCACTGATAACTCAAGAACTTGTTTACCCTAAAGATAGTTATACCTCTACTCTATCCACCAATATATTAACCTTTTTTGGTAACAGTTATTAAGCTACACAGAAGTTTCTAGAAATTGAATTTCATATCAAAATTTTGACTTTTGCCCCCCCCCTTTCAAATGATTATCCCAAATTTCATTAATACATATCAATCTACAACTGATCAACTTACAAATTCTTTCTTTCAAGTTCAACAATTTTAAATGTAGGAGCTTCCTCAAAGAAATTCTGAACAAAGAAAAGGCAATTTAACCCCATGCCACCCTATTATAATATATATATGCACACACACTCAAATAGAATTTTATATACGAGTATGATGGATACAATATTGTATCAGGGGAAACATTTTTTTCAAAACCCTATTCCAAGACCACAATTAAGATTTTTTTTTCTTTATCTTATATTCTGAATAATTATTTTTAAAGATTTCCTATAAAGTTTTTGATATAAAAATACACTTTTTTTAGAAATAATAGTAATAAAACTGAAAAGTATAGTATAATCAGTTAACAACTGTCCTGATCCAAGTTATCATCATGTATCATATAGCAGAACATTGTCATGATCAGTTTCTCTCTACTCAACACCAAAACACAACCATTCTCTCATGTACATGCCTTTGTTGTTTTTAGATGGATTTATATTTAATTTTCTTAAGCTTCTGTGAAATTTCATTCTAATACTTTTGTCATTAATTTAGATTGGCTTCTTACTCGATTGATTCCAGGCAGTTCAATGTTTTATTTATTCTTTTGTTTTATATATTATATAGTAAGATTTGCAAGTTGCTAATTCAAGAATAAATCCCATTCGATAAAGAAGCAGATTCGCATTGTCTTGCTTCAAGATTATTCAAGAAGATAACGATTAAAATGATTAAACCAAGTGTCAATGGTTTAGATTCAGAGCAAATTAACAACTTAGAGCTATAAAATGAAGATTCTTTCAAAACTAAAAAGGATACAAACATTTTCTTTGTGATACTTAAATGTATTGATAGGAGAAAAAGCAGTCAACGCTTTGTTAATATTGTAGAAGTGACAATACCCATTGAAAATATCAGTATATATGCAAATGATATTCTGTCAGGATTTTCACTCAAGCAATCATTTTAATCATCATCAACTTGCCTTTTCTTTTGAAATTGTTTTAGAGTCAAAAGCAAAAATCTTTTGATGAGGTTGAATGTGAATGTTGACTAATCGCCTCGGACGGTGGGAGTGCAGACTACCATGAGATGGGTCATTCTGAGATTAAACAATTAGATGACATTTACTGAAGAGATCAGACAACTGTAGACTTTTGAGCAACCCCTTTGCAGTTATGGTGGGAAAATGACTCCTCACTAGGTACAGCAGTATTGTTATTGGCATATAAACTTGACATTTTAGCTTTTGGTTGAATAAAAATATCAAGTGTAGTTCTAGCTTGTTTAGCCTTCAGAAGAAACTTGCTACATGGTATTTATGATGTCTTCTGATATTGATCTTTTGTCTGAATTGATTTTTTAGTTCTCGTGTCCTACGAGCAATACTGTATTGGTTTCTTTAGTTTATAAAGGGCAACAAATTATCTTGAAAACCCCTTTGATGATGTATAACCTACAGGTATTTATTTACATGCTGAATAACAAAAATCTAAAGATCAATGAGGCAGCCAGTATAAAACCCTAACGGCCAGATCAAGTGACCCTGGGCAGAAAATGATTTTAGGTAGGAAGCATCTTTTCATGCAACATCTTTCTATCCAGTTACAAGTAGATCTTTGAAACAGCTGAGAAAATCAATTTTAAAACAAATTTCAAAAGGTCATAATTGCCAGATCACGTGAGTGCATTGAACTCAAGTAGAGTTTCAAGATATACTAATTTACTCTTGGTTGCTTTACTATATAAAATGTTTTTTTTTTTTTTCAATTCTCCATAAATTTTCTGGATCATTTTTTTCTCTGCAAATGAAGTTGCTAGAGGTGTATGTATTTACAAATGTTTATATGTCTGTTCACACTATGTTTCTAAAAGTTTTCAATAAATTTCAATGATGTTTCAAGGAAAGGTAGGCCAGGAGGTGAAAAAAAGATTGAATTTTAGGGCAGATCTGAAAATTTTTTTGTTTTTGATTGAGAAATATTTTTCAGATATCAAAGCAATACTTTCATTTCTTCCATCACACCAATACACAAGGTTGCGCTACAGTCATGAAGGGGTTTAAAACACTAATATCCTTTTAGTTTCAATGATTTTTTAAAAATTGTTTTTTAATGGATAAAATATATAAACAAGAGGAATTTAATTAACCAATGTGTGAGAAACTTTCTCTCGCATTCCAGCCATTTTCATCTTTACAAATTCTTGCTCTTTCAGAATGTTATTGAAGGATATCTGCTCCTCTACATGCGTATATGATTTTAAGAATTACGAATAGAACGTGGTCTCCATATTTGTCAAGAATCACTAATGAAGCCCAATTCTCAAAAACATACAAACAGACAATGGATCATTGACTCAAATGGTGTTGTATGCACATTCAAATAAGAATATGCTCCTTGGGCTAAAGAGAAAAGGTTCATTGCTCAGGTGTGTACTTCCCATGATCAATTCCAAAGGGTTCCTCTACATATCTGAGAAGATGGAAAACAAAAAATATTAAAATAGAAACAGCTATGATTGTTTCAAATACCTTTGTGACTTTTGCATCACTACATATATAATAATTTTCAGTCAGTTTCCAGTTTTGAGTATGGCGTTGACAGAGATAAGTGTCAGATGTTTTTTTTTGGTTTTTTTTTCCAATTATCTTCGTGGTTTAAAAATGAAAGTTTATAATTAGGTTGATGCAAAAGTCCCCAGTAAATTTCTGATAGTATCCTTTATTCATATAAATTCATAGCATTGTTGATCAAAGTAATTTCTTGATTTTCATCGACCTCGCATCTTCCAGCTACATTATGCACTCCAGCAAAAATAATGATTCCGATTTTGATTCAATCAATTCTTCAAGGAGTTTTTTTTTCTTTTATATCAAGAACATGTTGGAACTGTGAACCAAATCAGGAGTGTTGCATGGAGTAAAGCAAGTGACAGGTCTGAAAATATAATGCATATGGAAGAATTTCCTGTGTTACATTTGCAATGTGGAAACAGTTATTGTCATGAAGCAATATCACTTGTAAACCTTCTTGCCAAGATAAAGATCCTTCTTCCAATGAATTAGTCATTGGATCCAATTGCTCACTTTTATGTTTCACACAAACTGTTTATCCTAGTTTTAACAATCTGTAATGAAAAATTCTTATCGGATTCAACCAACCAGAGAAAAACCCCCACCAATATATTCAGTTTAGTTGCTTGGATTTAACCATAATCTTCTTGTAATGAAACCCTATTAATCATCAGACTATTTCATCAAGAAATATTCTTTTGTCTACTGAGTGAAAAGAAAAAGACAAGTGTGTAAACGCTGACCAATGCTACATTCTGTGGGTCCATAAAGAACCAATTTTTCTCAATCCTGAATTTTTTTTCCAAGTGCATATATACAATGTACTACAATTTACAGATTGCACAATCAATCAGGGACTTCAAAGATCTTTCTAAGATTTTCTGAACATTATGCAAAAGATGGTGCTGGGAACTTTTCCATCGACCCAATAATTTTCAAATCATTGAAGTCAGCAAGCTAATTAACATCGAGAAAGGAGAGAGAAAGGAATTAAACACTATGCAACAAAACCATTATTTTGGGAAATAAAAGTCAAGTATATTCAAATTATTCTCAGGATTGTTAATGAGTTTATAGACGAAACAAATACCTACTTCTGGAAATAAAGAGAACTCTTAAATAGAGGGAAGCCAAACATTATAAATATACCAAGAGAAAGACTGAGAGGAAGCTATTGTTCAGCCATTTTTATTAGACCCATGTTATAAATAAATAGAAACTATGACAGATTCTCAACTGGATGTGATTGGTAAAACCAATTTATACAGTGACTGCAAAAGAAATCTAGACAAAAACCCAAATGAAACTAGACAAGCAGAAGCGTGTTTGGGGCGACTTGATTCCCCACCAACTAAAAGGCAGAAGGGTGTCATTAGACATCTGGCAGAGACCCATACCTCTACACTTTGCACCACATAATAATAGTGTCAGGGCACCAAAAACTGTGCAGTTGACTACCTAATCTCCTAGATTTTATATCATTTTAAGCTGCTTTTGGAGCATTATCACTCTGTGGTGTACGATAAAGTGCAAGAAAGGCAATTCACGGCCTTGTGATGAAAGCACACCCAAGTGAAAAATCAGTACTGGAGGGGGGAGGGGGCCTCTTCTAGGACCGGCAAGCTTTAAAATGCAAGGTGATGAACAACCCTACCATCTCAGCTACTGCATTAAAGAAAAGAAAAGAAAAAAAAAAAAAAAAAGAAAGAAAAAAGTTCACTGATCTTTCAGAATGCTGCAAAAGCTTTTCTGCGGTCATAAACTGCCCGACTTGCACTAATATCTTGCAGAACAAGATTCATAGAATCTGCCAGCCGTACAATAACTTCCATCTGCCTTTATTTGGTGGGAAATCAAGTCCAACCTAAACACACTTTCGCTTGTTAAGTTTTATTTTGAGTTTTTATAAATAGATTTCATTTGTGACCACTGTATGTGAAAATTTATCCAACATTTTCAAGCATATTAGATAATATACACACACACACACACATATATATATATATTAAAAAAAAAAAATGGACAAATTTGGTCTGACAGAATGAATAATAAATTGCGTTATATTATATAGAATTGGTTGTCTAAAATGAATGATGTATCAACTGTAATGACAGGAGATCATTTCAAATAAGTTTTTATTTAATATAATGCAATTTATAATACATGATTAGATAAGTTGGATATATATTTTTTTTTCCACATACAGTGGCCACAAAAGCGAGAGGAAATTTATACATTGTATCATGATAACAAAGTATAAGTGAAATGGGAAAAAACAGAAGAAAATCATTTAAATTACATTGACAGATATTGGGAAATAAGTGACTGAAGTGACACAAAAGTTTTTAATGTCTAGTGTTCAAGCTTTCTAGACATACATATATATATATATTATATATGATATAGAACAGCAGTGTGTCACACTTTCAGTATCAGTAACAGTAACAGCCATCAGCATTTCTGTCCACCTTCTCATCAAACTACCTCCCCCCCCTCGACATTAGTATAGTATCTTACACTTATAGTATCATTATCAATCATCAGCCATTGTATGTTTTTGCTTTTTTTTTTCAATGTAGGGAAATGATGCATGGATTATATATCTAAAATGTATCATACATCAATAGGAAAAAAAATGAACTCAGGCTGAAATCATATGCATATGAATGTTGATGCAAATAATTCAAACTCTTACAGAAAAAATTCTCATACTATCCAACATAAAAGGGGAGTGCAAGAGAAAACTTATTGAAAAAGTGTCAGACAGTCATTTTCAGCAAATCTTTATGACCGTCTCATATCTTTTTTTTTTTAATGAAATTTTATCCAGGAAAGGTCAAATTGGGTGCAAGAATCCTGCAACTAAAAATATGGTGAATCAACTACATAAAATTCATCATGGCTATTTGATGGATGGAGTCAACTTTGACAAATGTGGAGAACAAACTTGCTAGGAGTGGCTTGTGCTAACCTGCCCAGGCAGCATCAGTACAAAGTTTATAGGAAGGTTATCATTGTTAAAAAGAGAAGTGAAGGATAGTTGATACTTTATGAGGATTTGATATTAAGAAGTGTCATATACTTCAGTGACATAGTATAATCAAGCACAACTTCTAATCATTCCACACATTCTACTTCTAACGAATACATCAAAATTAGAAAAATGTTCTAATAATGATAATAAATTTGAGTTGACAATTCTCTTTCTCTGCAAAAAAAAAAAAAAAAAAAAAAAGATACTACTAAATGGGCAGGCCAGGTTGCAAGAATGAAAGACAATCGATTGACATTACGACTCACAACATGGATCCCCAGAGATCACATGAGAAACCAAGGACGACAGAACACAAGATGGAGAGATGAACTAGACAAATTCAGGAGATACTGGCTCTGCGACGCCCATGATAGAGAATTGTGGCAAATCCTGGGGATGTGTCTATGTCCAACGACGGACGTTGAAAGACTGGTGATGATGATGATGATGATGATGACTAAAATCAAAATATGACGTATGATTAAATATTTATAAAACATTGATAATAAAGTGTCTGAACAGGATATGGAGAAAGATAAGCATGAAAATTCTACCTCATATTAAATTAATCTATAAATCAAGTTGAACAAATTAGAAATAAGATCCCATAAGTGGAAGATGGTTCATTCTAGTAATTCATCTCATAAAAGTGGCTCCCTTACAATCATTATCTCTTGCTCAGTTAATATAACAAGGTTTATCTGAAGGCAAAACAATGTGCAAAGCTTGCAAATAACATGGCCATTGCACTGTAATTAATGTTGGAAGATGATCATGTTTGGGTCTTCTATACGTGATTAAACTTTCAGCTGTAAAAAGTAAGTAATACAACAGCCAAATCGAGAAGTAATTTTGAACCAAAACACTAAATATTGAACAAATCCAAACTGACAAGAATATCATTTTGATTCGTCAAAAGGGGATACATCTGAGAGAATCCAATCCTATATAAGTCAGCTGTTCATGGATAATATTTCATTACAAAAAGGTCACAAATCAGTGTTGGTTCATCACTTAGCCAACTGACCTTAACTTTAATTTCAGGAGAGTCAAACCATGGAAGATTGAAGCAGGCAACATGAGTTATGCTCCTATCAACATTCCTCTGTTGGCAAAAAAAACAAAAAAACAATTGACATGACGAGCAAAATTTAAAGTGTACATTTTTTGCTTAATTTGACTTCGTTCAATTTGCAAACATAAAAACTGAATGACTTTCATTTGATAAGTTCTCACACTATTTCTAAGTTTAAAGAATTTATCTAAAATTTATAAAAACAGATTTTTGTAAAACCTCATGATAAAGTTTATGGTTGCTTGCATTCTATATTTTGTCTGGCTCCCTTGAGAATTTGCAATGAAATGATATCACAGCAATGAAATGATATCACAGCAATGAAACATTTTGGCACAAACAAAATATCTTCAATCATTTTTCATTTGGTATATTTACAAGACTTTTTGCTTTTTGTCTGGAATCATATTCTCTAATACTTACACATTTTTCTTCAATTCCCACATTAAACTAATTGACCTATCTTTTTAGCCCCAAAAATATGTATTAAGAACTAAAAACAACCTAAACCAATATGGAACTGGAACATGATATTTGATACATTTCATAAGAGAGAATTCATAAGCAAAGGAGATGTTGTGGGGGAGGGCATATACTTCATTTTACTTTTGGCAATAATTTCCTTCCTCTTGCCAGTCCTAAGTCGATCAGAAATTCCAGTTAGATGAAACCAGTTTTTCTTGTTATGGCTTTCTTGTCAAGTCTCTGATATCAGAAAAGTAGAAGAACATTGATGTGTCATGAAAATATTTTCCTGTTGAGTATTTTTCCGCTTAGAGACATTTTCCCTCACAATTGTTTATACTGAATATAAATTTCAGCAAGTCCTTCAGACTTGCAGCTTGAGCATATAATCAGTAATTGGCCACAAAATGTTGATTTTGAATTGTTATAAGATTTTCTACCACTACTTTTTCGATTCTTGAAATCAACATAAAATATTAAGATAAAGAGATAATGCAATCAATAACAGATTGGCCAAGTGTATATACACATACCTTTACATGTTCATGTGTTATAAAAAACTTAGTACTTGAGATATTGATAATACTAGTTCTATCAATTTTTTTAATTAGAAATTATGAAATACTGAAGAAAAAAAAACATACCTAGTTATAAATTTTGAACAGAAATTGATATAAAAAAAAATTAAAAAAACAAAACAAAAACCCCCACTTCAGTTTGTAGTTTTAAGATGAATAAAACTTTGCCATTATAAAAATTAGCAATCTGAATGGGTTCAAAGCAAAAGGATGCAATTCAACATTTTGGCTACTCAACCAGGTTAGCCACAAAACATTATGTAAGATCCCTTTTATGAAAGTAATGCCTTGTTCTCATTTTTATCCTTTCCACACAATGATTCTATTCAGTCTTTGCAGGATCCCCATAGTTTTATTCTTGGCCTACTCAAAAAAAAAAAAATGCCGAAGGTATTAATTTACTAACTCTACAATAATGAGAACAATTGTATAAGGCTACACTGTTACCTGATGATTACTGAAGAATACAACAATAAAAATGTTGCAACAAGCAGAAGCAAAAGCCAAAAAAACAAGCAACCTTAGAAAAATAAAGACACTTGGCTTGTAATTTATAGTGAGAAAAAATAAGTACCTAGGATTCTGCTATATTTATCTTCAATATTTTCATTATCTTAGTTTAGAAAGGAAAATTATCAACAAATTTTAGATAACCAAGCTAAAAGAAAGTTTTTAAAAAATAGAAGAAAAAGAAATAGAAAGAAATTGGGGAAACATTCCTTATGGTACAAAATGATAAGCACTTCAAATATGTGATTATCTTATCTCAGTTTGGGATTATTAACATCTCTAGAGGTTCTGAATTCATCAAGCTGAATTTTTATATCTGGTTTCAACTGATGACAACTCAAATTATTGTTATTAATCAAAATCTTGACCATTTCCTAACTCAAAAGGTAATAAATCTAGACATTTCAGATAGAGACAGGACTTGCTTCAAGCTGATTACTTATCAAATCAACAAGTATCAGCAGATACCTTGAGAATGCAAGTCTATCTAAAATGTTCACCACACACAGGTAGACCAATAAGAAATAGTTTACTTAATGAGGGAACTATTAATTACTTGATGGTGAGATCATACATTATGATATGGCAATGGCTGAGCAGACATAATGGAATTTAGGGCATAACATTTCAAATAGGTCAAAATCATAAGAAAATCTGAACATAAAAACAGAATTTTAAAAATAGTCCCCACTCTAGCAGTTACTCCACATGAAATAACTACATCAAGATAACTTAGGTATAAACAGTTTTATGTATCATTTCTGAAGCTAAATTGAATTTTTGGTGATAGAATTAATAATGTAGTAAGATTTTAAATATGAATTTATGTTGAAATAGCATCATGTATTGGTTATAAAAAATATTACTTATCAAAATGAACAGCCATCAAAGTCAGTTTACATCTATTCTATTTCAATAGTATATATTTGTGAGAGAGAGAGGGAAAAATATTGAAAAACAAAAAAAATTTATTGAGCATATTCAGAGCTTTTATACCCCTCTTGTATAAAGAAACTTGGATAATAGTTGACTGAAGACCCGCCATAAAGCAGTTCAAATCTTCAAGACCACTCCAAATTTGTTCCACAATGCTGTGCAAATGAGGCTCAAACTCACCAGCTTAGTCTCTCTATGAAGGCTTTATAGCAGAATAGTATCCACTTATACAGTGAATAAGTTCCACAGTACATAGCATCTGACAAATTATGGTCTGTAAGTAATAGAAATATCTCCTCATGGATTCCAAACTCCAATTTCTTCTACCCTCTTCACACTGATTTTGAAATAATCATTTGTTTTTCATTTTTTGAAAAAGATTACATATAAAGTTGCATGCTTGAAGAACAAACTATCAAAGGCTTGCAAGATCGACGTACAAAACCACTACGGTATATATACTCCATGTTACCCTCTAGTTGTGAAAGCACAGTCCCCTTTCTCTAGACCCACCTTGTTTACTCCTCTAGTATTACCCATCTGATTTCTAGACATAAAACTATCATCTCCCATCTCCTATATCCATTACTGCAGACAGCTTCAGCATATCCATTTCATAAACTCATGTATGATTCTGCTACATTAACAATTATAAGACAAGTAAAAACCAAACAATATTTTTGTGTTAAACAAGTTTTGTTTGTAGACTGTCAAAAAAGATAATAATGTTAATGGATAATATATATTAGCGAACAAGTCTCCGCTTTTTTTGTTCATGTTTACAAATCTGCAGACCAAGTAGAAAAAATGTTTTCTTTTCTCAATTCCCATGTTCCCATTTTGTCTTAATGTAAACAGCGATTAAAATTTTTGGAGAGGTTATCAAATAGAATTGTACAAGCATTCATGTATGAAAACTCAAAAGCTTTGTAAACGAAAATCATCGAATGGTTCCTCACAAAAAAAATAAATAAATAAAAATACTAAAACTAAAAAAAAATAGGAAAAATTAGTAAAAATTTGGAAAAAAAAAAAAAGAAAAAAAAGGGGGACCCCCCCCTCCCAGAAAAAAAACCAATCAAATGATTAAATACTGTTTACTATGCTATTGTTCTTCATCATAGCAGGAGAGGTCCAATTAGCTTTGCATGACAACATCTAATCAGGCCAAGTAATTGCAGACCAGTCATAAACATTGAAGAAAATAGAAGCAACAGTTCAGATCAGAAAGACAATTCAGAAGGTTATTTTCAAAACAATCCAATTCAAATCGGTCAAATTAATAGAATACCAGGGAACAAGATCTTTGGTTGTACCACCTCAGGAAAAGAATGTACAATTGTGTTGAATTGTTCATTAGAATACAAAACAGTAACAAAATCAATTTCTGCAGTTTCTGATGTGTAATATTCAATAATAATTTGGGAGACTTAACATTAAAATATGAATGTACAGATCATTACAAAATGAGTTTAGAGAGAAGTTGGGAAATTTTTTTCAGGATAGATGCTCATCCTCGATTAGAAACCATCAACCAAAACTGCCAAAATAGGTTTCTTCAGTTTTCAAGTTGGTTCCAACTGGCTCTGTATATCATGCATAACACCACAGGAGCTGGAAGGGTGAAATTTTCAAAATTTATACTCAATTATATCTAAAAGTCACATTTCTGTTGTTTTTCTCTTCAAGAATCTCCCTTCAAGGTTTTTATATGGGGTTCAATTTGCAATGTAAATTTGTGCAGAATTAATCATCTAGTTTAAGTCCAGCAGCATTCACATTTTTTTTTTCTAAATACAGACTTTTTCGGTGATTACTGCCCAACAAAAGGTGAGAGAAATAACTTATTCATAGATCATCACTTGTTCCAATTTTATAATTAATCACCCCCTAACACAGCATGCTACCGAAAGACACCGGTCCCTTGACGGTTTCTCTTGAGTAACTAACCAGACCTGTTTTACTTCTTGTGGCCAACATAGTTTCAGCTTGTCAATCTTTATTAGAAAGACTCAATTTTTATAAGCTGATCAATTTTTTCTTGGTTAGCTTTTAGTATAAAGCTTATTAAAGATGCATTTATCTAATGTAATGTAGGAGCAGAGATGCTGGTTTGCTATTAGTAAATTGAAGAATAAAATCCTCTCTGATCTTTATAACAATGAAAGATCAAAGTGCGTGATATATAGATTGCCAAACTATCAGTTTTTTTGTTTTTTTTCCATAACAGGATCAATTTCAAACCTTGAGTTTCAAAATGTAGATTTTTGAAGAAATATTTACATAACATAAGCAACCTATTCAGAAACGTCCAAAATTGCATAGAACT
The DNA here is from genome assembly GCA_963457665.1 of Thysanoteuthis rhombus. Lineage (NCBI taxonomy): Eukaryota > Metazoa > Mollusca > Cephalopoda > Oegopsida > Thysanoteuthidae > Thysanoteuthis > Thysanoteuthis major. The sequence continues at coordinate 47,165,663 of OY735212.1, read as the reverse complement.
GATTAACCCCCCCCCAAATAACCTTTTTCAAAAATGATTGAAAAGCAAGAGCTTAACACTAAACACCATTGTAGTACCAGACAAGTAACTTATCCAACAAGTAGGTGTTACTTGATATATATGCAGAGATAAATCAGATCAACACAATTGAAAGATTGAAGAGAAATGGGATAGTATTGGAGAAAAGCTATGGATTCAGTTGCATCAGGTTTCAATGTTTCTTAAGGGAAGTTTAAGCTCACATGCACACAATGTTGACGGATAAAATTAGCTGAAATATCTGTCCTAACGAGCAACATATAAATTGCTGTGACCCCCCCCCCAAAAAAAACAATGTAATGCCTTGAAGCTTAAGGTTCAGAAGACAACGGATCATGATGTTCTGATTATTTATTGAAATTACCTTGCATATCACAGACATGAATATTCTCACAAGGTCACAGTTTCAAAAGGAGAAAACTATTTAGAATCTTCAGATTCATTACTTTCTTGAGAAAAACAATAAAAAGAAATTTTCAAAATTGGAAAGGATGCATTTCAATAGGGTGAGAGTGGCATATCTTGTTTAAGATGTGGATTGTTTAACCAGCTAACTTGGGTTGTAGTCCAGGAATGAACAAAAACTGCAAACACACGATCCTTGAAGAAACTGGTATATCCAAGCCAAAATGAAAATATTTGATACAAATATCAACAAAAACAGGTGTTAAAAATTCCCAAGTAATGATGATCTTTCTGAGGAAGTAATGCAGGTTTTCAATTACATGAACACTGATAAGGTTTCAGTCAAGAAATGATTTACCAAGGAAAGGCTATTAGTACTGCTAATACAGCTTCTGTGATTAAAGTGTCCACTTTCAGCAAAGCTATTAGATCTTTCTCTAAAAAGTGTTTGCACTTTTGCTTCGTTCTCTTCATTCTCCGGCTCTATGAATTCCTCAAATAAGATTAAAATCAAAATTATACACATTTAACACTTTTTAAAAATGTTCCTAGTCAGAAACACAACTTACTTCAAAACCTTATATCGAATTGAAAGACATAGGGAAAAAAGTCACTGACCCGAGTTGACACAATGAGTATGTCCATAACTTACTATCAATAACATTGAAATCATTTCAAATATAAGTTTCACCCAATGATATCATTCAAGTGAGAAGAACTGTCCTTAATTATCTTCTATGGTCTGCTCAGATAATGGCTAGCACGTCTGCCTCACATGCATGAAGTCCTGAGTTCAATTCCTGGTATGAGCAAAGAATGTGGAAAATTCTTCATTAGGACAAATTTCCCTGCACAGTCATTTAGCAGCTGTGTGATTAGAATGGAGGTATCTCTTGGGTAGACTTGCACCCTGCCAAGGGTGTGGTCATAAAAACTCGTTGGTTCAAAGTCTTAGTCTCGACCAGACTTGAGACTTGCAAGGATCACTAAACTGACACATGCAACAGAAACTGGGATTTTGTTATCAGCTGTCATAATCCAATAGGGGTTATCTCCTCATAGATATGATGCTTTACCTTTTTTTCTTTCCTATGAATCTAGAAATGATAAGTTTCTTCTGATCAATATCTATGTACGTAACATATCACAAAATATTTCCCCTCCCCTGTTCTGACTCTCAGTGAAGGATTTAAATAAGCATGAAATAAACAGAAGAAAATAATCACTTTAAAACCAGCTCCAGCCATCAACATGTAGTCACATCCTCGTCTACCATCATGAACAACATAACTCATTATGGGAGTGACCACTTTAATATTCTATTACTAAGTTAGATGGGATGAAATTCTTCCTGAAAATGAACGACGTAGAAGCAACTCCTCAGTATCTTATTTACTGACAATAGACAATTAAAAAAGCAGCATCCTATCCATTTAATTCTCTTAAACTTACAATCAAATGCAAAAAGATTATGAAAAGATCCATACTTAACATAGATAAAGGACTATGCATTGGCTAAAACTGCACGAAGATTCACAGCTTTTTCTATCAAAGAGTTTTGAAAAGATTTTCCTGCAAGAAGGATCATCACATGAAAAAACACAGTCAATCTATTAAATAGAATAGGATCTTATCTTCCAAGGAAAAGAAACCACAAAACCACAAGGGAAACACAGAAATATGAGAACAGCAAGATAAGAAAAGAGTTTGACAAATCTGTGAGGAACAGGCAGAGAAGCAAACCTAGAAGTAGTAAGTAAAATTGAAAGATAACATCCCTAAAATAATTGCTGACAACAGGGTTAGTTACAGATTGTACTTATTTGCCTTTGGATTCATAACCACTCAAAACTGTTCTGGAAGAGCAAAGAAACCAAAATAGATAAGACACTAAAGCAGCACACAAAATAGGATTGCAAACTTTGATTGCCTTTATGAATTATATCTGCTGCTCAAGAGACAACTCCCAATGGAGTATGGAAGCCAAGAAAAAAAAAAACTTTACATGAGCATGCAATGGCTTACTGCCAATACAAAGGCAGATCAGATTCCCATAATACACTCACTCAAAACAGGCATAACATCAGAATGCAGATATAGTTATGAAACTTATGACCAGATCACAAGAAAGCCAAGTGATCCTATTTCTAGCCAACTTATACCAAAATACTAGTGTCAATATAAAAACTTTTTATGCTGGACTATAAGATGAATGATTTACAACAGCTCACTGCAAGCCCCATAAGTGTCCATATTGAGCTTCGGTAGACTGTCTATTAGTCATAACTCTAAAACCCAGTATATAATATTTGCCAATCTTTTTTCTTATCAATTTAAAGGTCAGTCTTAAATACCAGCATATAAAGTAGATTTTACACACAGAAAAAAAACCTCAAAAAACTCACAAAAAAAAAAAAAAAAGAAAAAAAAAGAAAGTCATATTGCTATATTTCTTAGAGTAGAGTTGATGCTGTCAGAACCTGTCCGTAAAATGAAGAGGAGAAGCAATGGGTTTGAAGGTAAACAAAGGCTACAATAAATGCAGCAAATTGAACAACTGCAGCAATCAAAGATGGCGGAGGGTTCTATCGTTTTTTTATACATGTGTGTGTGTGTGTGTTCTGGCCATACCGTTTTGTCTAAAACTGGCATCTACCAGAGCCATTGCAGAAATTTTTCTTTTTACTTTTGGGAAGCCTTTTTTTCGTGGGTTTATCAACAACAGCTAAATTCTCCAGAACCAAGATATTTCTAGATTTATTCACCCCCGCCACTCAATTTTAGAGGTTTTCCAATATTCTGACCAGATTTATTTTTTGATGAAATTTTTTCACATGACTCCAAATTTTTTTATGCTACAGTTGTTCAATCATTGATTGAGGGGAGTCATTTTTGTTTCTTGGTTTTCATATTCATCAATATTTCCATGACATCTACATTCAATACTTGCAATTATGTAGAGAAAAATTACTCTAAAATTAATCATTCCCAAGAGTGAGAGATTTCTAAGAATATAAGCAGAAAACTGAAGCACTTGCTAGTTTGATCATGAGAAGTTCGAAGACCTCCATGTACTCAAAAGTAAACATTCACCTTAACTAATTTTGAAACTGAATATCAATTGACTATTCATATAATTCTTGTGGGAAAGTCAGGATTTCAAATACAAACCGTACATCTTATTTCTAGAGTTTATTCTCTTTCAGTGCAAATATTTATATATCCATAAAAAATTGAACTATATGATTTATACAAATGCAGAGTTAGCAAAAGATATTCATTTTCTTGTGAATAAATTTTGCAATGATGTTAGAAACTATAAAGGTAAAATGTTCTGTCTCTCAAGTGACAACTTTCAATGGAGTATGGAAACCGATATCTAAATCCGTTTCATGCACCAGCTTACTGATCCCAAGACCATGACTTTATTCCTGCGAGTTTCTACGACCACCTACTTGGCATGATCACACAGCTTAGAGTGTACTCAATAAGTTGCTGAGTGCATTGGGAAATTTGGAAGGTTTTCTACACTCTTTTCTCAAACCTAGAACCTTCTGTATCTGAGGCAGACCTGCTGACCATTACACTATTCTAGCAGACATTGGGAATTATACATCAAAGTTTCCATTTTGTTTTGAAAGTGACAAAAAAGTTATAACTTGAATTCTCAATTATACTTGAATTGTGACATTATGAATTTTGCATGGAAAAAAAAAAAAAAAAAAAAAAAAAAAAAAAGTTTTTCTTTTTAAAAAGATTGAAATAAATTCATTCAATCTCAGACAATGTCATGACTCATCCTGGGTGGAGCAATTTTAATTGTGCACAAATGATTAATAGATGTGTCAGTTATCAAAGGAAGAATGATCATTTTACATTAGTCACAACTTCTATAATAGTTGCAGTAGTTATAGAGGTATCACTGATAGCAGCACCGATGATACTAATAAACAAATATAAGGTTCATTGTCTATATGGTATTAGTAGCAATAACTATTGGAAAAAGAAAAAAGGCCAATAAACTCTAATAATTACCCATCTATTATGAAAATCTAGTGCATTAAGATCAATGGCTTCACTTTGCAAAAGAAAAAAAAATTACGGTAATTATTTCTTCCATTCATATAAAGTTACTATTCAAAATACTTAATAGAAAAATCAAATAATTGAATGAAAATAATGGCTTTTATTCAGCTTCACGAAAATCTGTTATGCACAAGAATGGAGAATATCAAATGTTGCTTTTTACCAAATCACAGGTCTAGATCCATCTAACCTGTATGGAAAAAAACGAGATTAACAAGCAGAAAGTGTTGGATTCATATTCAATGTTTTGTTCTATTCTGAAGATGGTGAAAATAAAATTTGAAATAACCAAAATCAATAACCTTTTGTTTGGTAAGCAAATATTGATTACCTACAGGCATGTTTTCCAGAATTACTTTTATTCTGTGCTTTCATGTGCTTGATGCATAATCTTTTTTTTTTTTTTTTTTACTTTAGATTTAAAAAAAAAATTACATTTGAAAGAAATATTCTCCTAAATATCAAAACTAATAATCTTTGTTTTTATCTTCAGAATTAAGCTATGGCATTATAAGATTGGAATGAACGAAGTTCTCGACACAGAACATCTTTTCATAGAATTCAAAAGTTTTTGTTGGTTGATCATGTAGTGTCAATAAAACCATCAAGGGGAAGAAAAGACTGATTATTTTTTCCCCAGCTGGTTGGGAAGAAGATGGAGAACTAGGAAGACACATTTTCAGTGATGTGTATTTGATTTGCATGTCTGCTCATGTCTTCCACTTCCTTTCTCCAGCCCCGAACTCTTTACATCTAGCAACAAGTAATTTCGGTTCATTAACTTTTCCGGGAAGTTGAACGTTTTTGGTGAGGAGAGCCCGGATTCCTCGAGTAGCAGTTGGACTGAATGGGGGTCGGTGTGTAGAAAACTCTTTTGTAGCATTTCTATCAGCACGTTATATACACAGAACTCGAGTGTCCGTTGAGGTGGAAATTTATACAAACAGAAGTAAGAGAACCAAGAGAAAGCAGGAAGGGCAAAATGTATACAGGTAGGGAGAGGGAGCAAGCATCAGAAATAAATGAATTAAAAATGCAGGCTAGAAAAACAAAGAAGGGGCCAGCAGGTGTGTTGAGAGCTGACTACTCGGCCTATCGCATGAGGTAAGTTACAAATAGAAACTCCGAAGCAGAATGATGTCAGGTCCTCACAGGAGATAATTCACTCAGTCCAACATGGTTGTTCAAAGCCAATATCATCACTTGGTAATTAAACAGTTAAAAAAATCTTATTATCGAGATATTTATTGACTTGTTTAAAAAGAGAAAGCAGAAGGGGGGAGGGTCCATAGAAGATGTAGAATTCCCACCACCCTCACAGGTAAGTTCATATTCAAGAAAATAATTCTTCCAGAGATTATTGTTGACAGAATTGACAAGTTTCTTTACACTTAAGCTAACTCACCATTTCTATACTATGTAAGCTAGTGGGAAAGGGATGAAAGGACAGTTTATTTCATTAATTTATCAACATGAAAGATGATCATACCCATTATAAAATTTGTCGTATTTCCTTCAGCTTGATTTTAGTTGCTTTCCATTTTCATACCAACTGCCAATCTAAAGCTGTTAGTAAACAGTGCAGATCGGAAATAAAGGATAAGCTCTTTGTGAGACTTGAACTCACATCCCTTTTGCCTTAGAACCATGTTCATCAGTACTGGTTGCTCATATTGATTGAGCAACGAGAATCCTGTGGGTGGCAAATGCTCAAATCTAGCTTTAAAACCAGCTTTTCATTTCCCCTTGATCTCTTGGCACCATATTTGTTATTTTTTTTCACTAGTAGTATTAGTAGTAACCATATCATCTTTATTTTTTATTAGATGAGGCATTGTCAACGATTAAATTTTTCACTTGTATCTCCATCATAATTTTAGTTTCACTTCATCACAACCACTGAGACCATCAGTCTAGATGTTAGTGAAAAGCGTAGATCAGATAACCAGGCTTTGAGACAAAACTGAGGAGAGCTTGAATCCCACAGAATGGGTATTTTTCTTCTTTTTTTTTGGCACTGTCTGATAACAGCTGTAGATTGACAGCCTGAGTGGTTACAATGAAAAGCAACTAAAATTAAGATGAAAGAAATACAAGTCAAATGCACAATGTTAGACAATGCTTTTATCTCATAGAAAAAATATCAATTGATGGTTGTTAATTTTCTCAATTACTTAAAAGTAAAAAAGTTCAATGTCAATGACACAAAAATCAGTTTCCGATTGTTTTGAAACTTCTAATTGATATGAAGTCTTTTGGTAGGCATGGACTGCATTAAGTTCTACACATTAACCAGTTGCTTTTATTCACTATATATATATTTTAATGGAAATGGAAATCTTGTGTTATGGAAAACAGTCTAAAGTAAATATCCATTCATTTAGCTAATGGAAGTCTAACACCTGCCACACAAAATTTCTTTAAAAGGTGAGCCCAAGATAGATTTTGTTTATCCTGTCTGTGCTCATTTTGAATATCAAGGAACTGTTCACTATATTAGTGGATTTAGCTGAATAAAATTGGTATGGTCTACATGGGATGAGTGAAATTAGACCCGCCTTGTGGCGGAAATAGTTTTGTACATCCCAGCCGTAATAGAAAGCTTGGGATACATATATATATCGTGAAAGAGATAATGTAAAAAATTTGCTGAGATAAACTTGAAATTTAGGAAGAAAAAAAAAGGAACCCCAAAACATTAAAACCACGCAAATATTCAACTGAAATATTGCAATGGAAATAGCAGTGTTTGACTAATAGCACATCCTTGACATCAGTAACAGACCAAGAAACATAGTAAAAGTGACAAATGTTTGGATTTGGTTTTTACATAGCATCAAAGTTGTTATGTAACCAAAAATGAGTGGCCAATGACTCCCTAATGGCAGTAACGACATATTTCATTCAAAATGATGCAAACACAGAGTCTTCATGAGGAATTTCATCAGGTGGTACTAAGTTTCTTTCAGGATCCCCTTCCTTCATCTATCAGCCATCCTGCTTTTATCCACTTAAGTTTAATGCCATGATCCTTTCCTTTTACAGAACCTGTTAACATTTTTTATGACACTCACACATATGTATGTGTGTCCAGAAAGCTTCACAGCTTTAAGAACTTAAGATGTAAAAGAATTTTCAAAAAATTTATGTCATGTCAGTCAATTATTTCCAAATATCTGCCGATGCAATTCAAGTAAGATTTCCAAAGGGTTATGTTTTACACAGAACAACATTGAGTACTTATGTGAATTTTTGTTGTGGAGATCAATTATTTACCAGGTTACTGTTTTGGGGATTGAGCTGTGTTGATCGAACACTACATCAAGCTTTGATTATAATATTTAGCTTGCAATATTATTTTTAGGGTCTCAACAGAATACATGAAGTTTTCAATTTTATATAGGACATTTTTATAATGTATTGTACATGGATGGAGGTTATTTCATACTACACATCATTGAATTTTTTCAAACAGAGGTCTTACTAATGAAAGCTACCCCCAAAAATGTATAATTTTGATCAGCATATTTTCATAACTGTTGCTGAAGAACAAAGCAAAATATAATTAGAAAGCACCCAGAGAGTGCATACCACTGCCTTTGTCGGGGGGGGGGGGAGAATCGTGCATGGATCCGCTCCTAAATTTAATCAGTTCTCCAGTAGCCTATTGTTCATCCTTTGATAAAATGTTATTGAAATGTACTGATAGTCATCAGTGTATACATAAATATAATTAAAGGGGGGGGGTGATCTCTTGATCAGTAAGAAATTCCTGGATATGCCCTAAAATTTTACAACCACTTTCTCACCCTGTTATTGCCCACCCTTCCATGAAATGTCATAGAAATTCATTTGGTACTGTCAGAGATATCACGTGGACAGATGCAATCAAAAACATACCTCTTCATAAAAAACATTTTAGAAAATCTTCCAAGAAATCAACTTGGCAACAACCCACAACAGATTATGGAAAAGGAGGGCAAACAAAGAAGAAATCTGTAACAAAACTGTTGGACACCATTTTCAGTTTTGCTCTACCTCTGAATATGAAAAGGTTGATTTTCATACAAATTCAACAGGTTTACCAACAGAGAAATTCTATTAGTAAAGAGACATTTTTCTCTCACAAATTTGATTGAAAAAAAATTCTCAAAAGAAAAACTCTAACATATCATAAATAAATGCATATTGAATTCTGTGGAGGAAATTTTCGTTCAAAGGAACAGATTTTTTCAAGAGTATCAGGACAATATGAATAGCAAATAATTACAAGGGGCCTTGATCATTTCAATCTTTTTTCCTTCTCAGTGATTGTTTACATATTCTTGATGTGTACAAAAGTGTACCCATACATGCAAGTTGAAAAAAAAATGACTTGAATCCATAATCATAGTCACCTCTCTATCAAGTTCATCAACTATGCATAGCTTTCATATACTTATACCATCTTCATAACAACCGACTCAATAACTAATAGTCATTATCAAATATTTATAACAGATAAGTTGACTGTGTGTGATCATTATATAGATCAATCTTTTCAAAGAAAAATAAGCATTGACCTTCAATTTTTCTTTGGACAAATACATTAACATGAACACATAAGCAAACCTACAAAAAGCAGTGAACATAACCAATGATGCATATGAAAAACGCTTTGAAACTTGAAGCCCTTTCGTCTATAAAAAGCTTCTGCTGGATAAAAGAGAAGATACCTAACGAGTAAGCAGGTACAGTTACCTTCTATCTTGAAAAGATCAAAACCTGTTGAACTATTATAAGATCAAAACACCTGAGAGAGAGAGGTGACAATATCATACAGAAATAACCTTAATTGATAATGATTAAAAGAAGCTCTCAGCCGTTGGACAACAAGTAGGAATCTCAAACAAAGAGCAAAAGTTCAAACTAAGAACTAGTTATAACCAAACCAAACAGAAAGTGGTGGGAAATATCAGCTTCCAGATCAAATTGCCCTGCAGAGAACTGGATTTTATCTTACCAAGTAATACAAAAAGGAAAAAAAAAGGCCTTGCTCACCAGCGTGATCTAATATGTAAAATTGTCAGGAAAGAAATTCAAATTTTTACAGACAGAATAAAAACTAGTTCAAATGTAACCAATACTGAATTTGTCAAAAACATTATATTCATTATTAACAATGAAAAGAAATAATCTGGGATTTAGGATGAAAAAAAAAAATTCTGATAACACTGAATCGATGTCTTTCTACTTTTCAAGTTACACACATTAAGGAAGCATTCCTATGATCTAAATAAATAAGCACTTGAAGATGTTATATCCAGTGAATAGGAAAGCTGAAGATGATTTTCTAAATGATACCGAGTGTGGGCTTGCATTGATATTCAGAAAAATGATATATTTTCTGTTGACCAAATCAGGGAATTTCAGTATAAATCTTCACAGTTCATTCATTCTTGATAAAAATTTGCGATCGTCTTGCCTTATTTCAAGTGCTCATAATAGAAAACTACTATAATCCACTGACAGTCCACCAAAATTCTTGCGTAGTTACAGAAAGTTTTTTTGTACAGAATCTTGGATTCTTTCAAAAATGAAAAGAATTTAATACTTGGCTTTTGCTATTATGAATGATAAAAATTATGTCCATGACAAATAAATTTAACTTTTATTACATCTGAATGGATTTTATTCCTTCTCCAAAAATGTGCAAGGCATTAATTTTCAATGACCTAATAACTTAATTCTATACCAAGCAAAATTCATAAAAAAAAAAGAAAAAGAAAGAATTTGAAAGAAAAGACAAAATTACAAATTCAATTATTTAACAAAAATGATTATTTGCATTCAAATATAGACATCAACCCTGTAATTTCAACAGTTATTAACAGGAAAGATTGGCTGTTTTTCCTAGTGATAATAATTCAATTTGGTTTTTCAATGCCAATAAGTAGTATGCAAATATCATTCCTTTTCTGTCAAACAAACCTACATAGAACTTGGCAGCATCATAAGTTTCAAGACTAACATATCAAGATGCTTAATGCCCAATTTTTTTCTAAGTTAAAACAATTTAAAAAAAACAAATTTAAAAAAAAAGCCAACATGTTTATTTTGATTCAATGGATGAAGAAAACTATTCTTTCAATAAATCTTTTTCCATATTTTGAAAAACCAAAATCATGATGGATACGTTCGTTCCATTAAACACTTATACCAAGACAGTTGAAAATCATGGATTTAGCAGATCACTTCATCTACATGTCTTTCTGTTCAGCCATGTAATGCAACTAATTTCTGCATGGGTTTCATATTATGATGACATCATCTGCAGTTTTAAGAGTCAGGAAAATCTCATTCACTTCATTTCACATGAGACACATCTCAGTAGACTTGTAAAAGATCTATAGGATATATATTCTAGTAGTCATAGAAACCTTGTGATATATGTGTTCCAAGATTCTTGGTGGGTTAAAGTGAAGCAAAATAGGCAGCCATATTTGAGCTCATGAAGCTATATTTGAATTAGGAAGAATAAGTACTTTGATAGTGTAGAAAAAGTGATACCTGACTCACTTCTATAGGTTGACTGCTTGGTAAGGTTGATTTCATCTCTTAAATAACTAATTATCTCTATTCCTTTTGAATATATTTCCACAAAAATTTGATAAAAAACAATTCAAAATTATTTCAAACAGTTCATTTATTATTCAAGTTATTATCAAGAAAATGTCAATGTTCCAAGCATTTTCTTTTGCACAATATTAGGGAAATCTTGCTCATTTCACTCTCTGTAACACTGCTGGTTTGGCCAGCAGTCACAACAAATTCAAGAAATCGAAAAACTCTGAAGAATTTATCAAATAGAAACTGGCAATGTTATGCCTGAAAACTATTTATCTGAAAGATGGCATAAAGTCATAGAAAACCAAGGAAGATTACTTGGATGATTGCATAATGATTCTATGAATTCATATGAACAAAAGTCATAAAATACTAAAAACCTGAAATATTGTAAAAATCCTTCCACACTGGCTTTGTGGCAGACATTGGTAAGACAAATTCTATGGTTTATGAATCTCCCGCAAAAATCAGGTATTAACCTAAATTTAAACATCAAAAATTCCATAAAATCTTTTACACTATGTGCTCCATTTCAGTCAGTCTACATGAATTTGTGCTTTGAATAAATACATAATATAAAAGAGGTCCTTACAAGGCAAGACCAACTCAGGTGTTCAAATGAATGAATCCTATTCTTATTTTTCCAAATCAGAATTACATAAGAACAAGAGAGCCATATAACTCAATAAGGATCAATGGAGATCATTTCAGCTTTATTGAAATCAATTCAGAACTTGAAGAAAATTGAATTGGACCAAAAAATATAATCAATAATATTTAGCAAAAGATGAAATATTGACAACTACCAGCATTTTTGAAATTAAGTTCCCAAAACAAAGTTATATTTCCAAGTGTATGACATTGAAGTAGTGGCAATATTGCTTACTGGTAGAGAAAATATTTATCCTAGGGTAGGATGAACATGGTATGTTAATTTGACTATGTTGAACAAAACTCATGAAGACAAGTATCATGGTGAGATAACAACAGAACTATACTTCTTAAAATTGTGATATTTTTACAAATTTGTTGGTTATAAAAAACAAAAACAAAAAAAAACAAAAAAAAAAAGCATATTTCTTCACTGTATTCCGTGGTATTATCATACAGCACTGTACCATTTATCCGGCTCCCAGAAAATGGGCTGTTTTCTCTTCAACAGGAAAGTTTTAAATCTGGTGGGCTTCATAGTAGTTTGCCACTCAGCCGCTCATTGTTTTTGTGGTGTGATTGAATTGTCTTCAGATGAAGATTAGTGGATTATTATTAATTCAACATAACCCGTTTTTGAAGTGGATTAATTTATATAGATGTTGAAAAGTTTTGTTCTTTACTTCTGTTTACTTTTCATTGTACATTTTATAGTTCATATTATATACTTTTAAGAATTTCAAGTGGATTAATATAGATCAAACAGACCTAGCTATGGAGATATTCTGTCCTGTACTTAAGTTTACTTTGTATGTTAAGTATATATTAACCCTTGGTTCAGAAAATCCCAAAATTCGGATCACTTGATCTCAAGTTGAATGGTCCAGGATTGTATATAGTACCAAATAATAGAACAGTATTTGACTGGTGACCATAACATCACAAGTTCAATTAATCGAGTTAGACTCATTAATTTAAACTGCTCATTAATAAGACCCAGAAAAGGTACTTGACAGTAAAAACACAATTCTCAAATAGATTTTATGTCTGTACTAGGAACATACAGCATCCTCACAATCAACTTCCTCTGAGTGGCTAACAAAATTGTAAATACCCTCTGGATCAAAATGAAACTTTCAGAATGATTTTTCTCAATACAGTGCATTTGTAGGTTTTGAGATTTGTTGTGATGAACAAACCGGTGAAAAAGGACGCTTTTTTTTTTATTTATGATATTCTTACTGCAAAGTCTTTCGAACATCTTAACCTTCAAGATTAACCTATCGGAGGGCTCAATACCTGAATTAAAGTGTCCCCGTAGATTTCTAAAAGAGATCCACAGACATGCATATAGCAGCAATCATAAAAACCTCAGGATATATATGATCCAAGAATCTTGTAGGTACATCAATAAATCTGCATAATTGAAAATAAAGATCTAAAAATCATAGCATATTTTAAGAAATAAAGTATAGTTGAAATATTGAAAATTGACAAATCAAATATTTGAAAATTATAAAATGGTTGAATTCTGTTTTTGAAAAACCCAAATTCTTATGGAATTAAAAAGCTAATTCCATTGAATATGTTATTCATATTATAATAATCCAATGAATAACATTTTCCTGCAACGAACAAAGAACATTATATAAAAAATAAAAAATAATAATTAAAAACGAACACTACAAAACCTTTTTATAATCTGATTTTTTTTCCTCCTTAAATTTCAAGATGAAGTTTTGTTTCTTTCTTTTCTCATCAAAATGCGTGAAATACAAGAGAAAAAAAAATTCCTTCGGATATCAACCCAAATAATTAAGACAGAAAAAAAACTGTAATGTCGGCATTGTTAAGTCATTCAAGGATCAAGGGTGGGGCCTGCCAGTGTCACACATCTGACCCTGCTAGCTGCTGCTTCTTGGTGCCGGGCAACCTACACTCTTGTGTTGCCCTACATTTAAAGGGCTCACTAGTGTATAGTTAGCATCCACCTTACACTCCTTCACAAGGAAAGGAAATAGGGTCTCAGAGTGGGGTGAATCAATATCTAACCACCTTGTCTGTTGCGAAAGGGGCGAGGTTTGCACGGCAGAGAGGAGAGGGAGGTGGAGGCAACACGAAGATGCAGGGATTTTTACTTCAATAGGGGGATAATGTCAATTATTGTGGAGTTGGGAAAAGATTAAAAGAAAATAAAAACTACAATACAGACACGCATAAAATCTAAATTAATTCTTTTCTTGCACATCAAGAATATTATTACTACTATTCAATAACTCTTTACTCGTCTAGTTGATACTTTGAGTGTTGAACCATGGCATTGACACTATGAAGGAATTTCACTTAAATACTTAAACTCAAGTTGAAGAGTCGAAATGATTCGCCTGTGGAAGAGTGCAAAAACAAAACAAAACAAAAAAATACTTCAAGTACCATTTTTATCCTGTCCCACTTCAACTTCATAAAACCTTTTGGAGAAGATACCAAAGGAATTTATGAGTGAAATAACTTAAATACTGGACAGTTTCAAGCGTTAATGACCTCCCCCCTTCTTATTAGAACCAAGTATTGAATACTTTTGATCACCAAGTAAATCCTTTTCCTCCGCATCAAAAGAAGGAAGGGGGCAAGTTCTTCAACTTAGTACAATAAAGAAACTCAGTACGTTTAACGCAGTGTGAGTACTTGAAATATCTGTTAGTGCAAAACATGAAATCTTGCTTGGCCGAAATAGAAAAATATTGCCAGCGTTATTTTTGAAGTTGGTTAAGAGCTTCAACGGCAGTCAAGTTTTTCTTTTCAACTTTTAAAAGTTTATACAAATTTTCCGGCTTTTGAGGAAGAAAAAAAGTTGCAATTTTCATTCCATTCTTAGCTTTTTGTCGATGAATTCTAAACTTTATCAAAATTTATTTTATCCTTTGCTCAAAGATTGAAAAAAAAAAAAAAATATTCCATATGAACTACAGGCGAGATTTTTTTTCTTGTTGTACTCGTTGTACTCTACGCTGAAGGCCATAGAGCACAACGGCTGAAACGTTGTATGGATTCAACTTCCTTCATTGAAAAAGCCAGATGTCTGTCCTTGTACATCCCAAGAGTACTCGGCCATTTTGAATATCTCGAAAACTGGTTGCGTAACCTGGATGTAACTTGGCAACCAATCATAGGAGATCTTACTGAACATATATCAGCTGACACTCTCCTGTCAGGTTACTCAGTCAGGAGTGAGACACTGATGTGAGAGCTTGTTTACAGTGTCACCATTGCATTAAAATTGAACAAATCAGTCCATTCTTCATATCACGTGTAGGATTTTCAGGTAAAACATATCACCCAGGTTTGTCAGCCCCACTACAGTTCAGATAATCTCTTTGACTTCTGGCTCACCACACCAAAAAAAAAAAAAAATTTCAGACCGTGGACAAAATAAATGAGAAAGCAAGAAGGCAAGATTGTTCTGAAAAGTGAAAAGGATGCTGGGATAAGTGTGCGTCTGAAGAGAAGTACTTTGAAGTAGGCTTTTTCATCAATATTAAATGGCAGGATACTTTCTGGAGAC
Organism: Thysanoteuthis rhombus; assembly: GCA_963457665.1. Taxonomy (NCBI): domain Eukaryota; kingdom Metazoa; phylum Mollusca; class Cephalopoda; order Oegopsida; family Thysanoteuthidae; genus Thysanoteuthis; species Thysanoteuthis major. Next base: position 47,150,314 of record OY735212.1, on the reverse strand, counting down.
ATCTTGAATTGATACGACTTAATGTTGATAACCATAATAGTCTAAGTATCAATTAAACAAAAGAGATTTGTTAGTTCCAGTCAAACAGTCAGCAAATTTATATTTCGGCACATAGAGGATGAAATACAAAACGAGAAAAAAATCCAGTCAAGTACTTCACACCTGAAAAATGAAACTCTCTTTGAATAAAGGATCTACTGAAAAAGCAAGGACAAAAAGTAAACATATTCCCAATCATTTTTAAAGAATGTAATTCATTAGGTTTCACATTTACATTCAAGTTTCTAATGAAAGATGCACATTGTTAAAAATAAAAGATTTTCTTAGCTATTATTTACAAGTTTGAAATAAATAAGCTGTTGTCTACCGAGTAAACATTCCTACAGTAATACAACTCTTGTACAAAGTTATATAAGACATTTAGTATAATCATTATAATATGATCCATGACAAAAATGCATTTTTAAACCATGCTTTGATCAGGTGATAATCTTTTGTACAAATCAAAAATGCTACGTTTCTTTCAAATACTATTTATAATCATTCCATGCTGCTCAGTGTAAAAACATGCATGTACATGGTCATTTTTTCACATTAAAAAAAAAAAAAAGAAAAAAAAAGTGGATGCTGAGATCATTATACAAATAAAAGCTTTTCACATATTTGATGAGTTTTCATAGAAGGTATCAAGCTCCTTGGTAGAAGAGAGGTAAGTATTTCCAACAGAAAAGCTTCGTAAGTTTTTGATTGGCTAGCCGAGTTTAAACTCAGTCTGAGCAAGGTAAATGCCCAAGAACAGACCTTAAAGACACATTTAGAAAAAAAGAGACAACTCTTCAAGATAATCAAGTAAAGTAGTAATCATTTTCTCTTTTGCATAGGCAGAAGAATGATGCTACCGGGTGACTTTTTATGAAACTAGATTACACATATAGTGGTGCACTGGTTAACAGTCAGGAGAATGGAATTGGCAAGCAGTGTTCAAACTGACTGACTATTTGCGTTCACTTTGCATTAATGCTCTAAGGAAAGGCATAAATCCATCTCCTTACCACCACAGGTATGAGTAAATAGGACAGACTAGGCTTTCAAGTGACCAGTCTAGGAAATGGACAACCAATTCCAAACAAGGGAGTGGAGCCCCCTTGGGGTGGCTGGGTGGCAACTTTGAATTCTTTCTGGGAGCTCCTGCAGCCAAGCTGATGCCAAACATACCATCACTTTCTTTTGGATTACATCAGTGAGGTCAAGAGGTCATCCAAGGATCTCCAAATACTTCCTCTAGGTTTCCAATTTGGAGTGGTCACGAGTATCATTCCATTGCAGACAGAGGCTTTCTGTTCAATATCATTTTAATTGATATCCGAAAAGTAAGAGAAATAGAACAAGATGAGCCACTGTATTGATAAATGTTAATCATATCCTTATAAAATCCAATAAATAGGAGAAAAATCCAGGCAGCTTTAATCTTCCAAAAACTACTTGTTTTAATCTTTTGAATTCTTAAGGCTCAAAACAAACCAGGAGGGGATGACTCTAATATTATGGTTTTGCATTCTCATCATTGATCAAACAACAGGTCAAATTACAAGTCATTTACTTTCAGCAGGAACTAAATCCTAGTCATAAATCACTCGACTGGAACATCCAACATTCTACCACAGCCAATAGAAGTGATAAGTCAAAGTCTGTTGTTAGACATGAGCAAAAAAAAACAAACCCAGCAGACCCTGAGGAAGGCTCGCGAGTTATTTTTTGCTCCTGACCATCTACTTGTCAAAACATTCCGGTCTTTTCCAAATCATCACACCATCTCATTTTTTGCTGGCTGTAGTTTTGCTTATTCTTCGGCATTGTATGATATCCTTGCAACGTGGCCTAACCATTGCCGAGTTAGCTAGAGTCTTCAAAATATCTCTGACACCTGTTTGCTCTAAAATATATTCTGCTGTTTTGAAAACTTTCCATGTGATGCTAAACATTTTTTTTTCTGTGCACATTGCATGGATCTTAGTTTGATATCTAATTTCTTGGTTAAGTCCCATATTTCACCCCCATAGGAAGGATGTATTGGTCATAGACCCTTCTTTTCAAGACCAATGAGGTCTTGTTCCTCTGCCAAAAAGCTTGCCAACTTGAAGTGATTCTTCATTTGATTTCTTCATCTTGAGGATTCCATCAAGATTCATTCTCCCAGGTAGATGTAATGATCTATTTCAACTGATCTATATCAACAAAATTATTCATTTGGTCTCTTTCCAAGAATTCTTGTAAACAGTTTTCATAAAAGTTGGTAATAGTTCAAAAACTAGTAATTCTAAGACATTTTTTTATGAGCAGTTATTTCTTATTGTTATCAAAATTTACTAATGTGCTCACATCTTGGGCATTGAATATCCTTGTTGAAAAGTACTCGTACATTATTCCGAATTGATTTTCAAGAACTGCTCATTCAATGTATTATCGCTTTTGTTAACAAGTACTTCTGAATGTTTTGTTTTGTTCTATTTTCTCTTTCAGTTTTAATAGTGAAATCAGGTATCATTACCACTTTTTGGCACACTTCCAAATTCCCAATATTGTCTGTCATCATCAAGTGGCATAATGTCTGGTAGTCTACTTCATTAGTTCCATTGTACTCAGAGGCGAAAGATGGGTTTGATGAAGACACGATTGAATAAGTGAAGAAAACATTGAAGCAAAAATAAGAACCTGTAAACCACGCAATTACAACTTTTGTTCTACTGACTGACCGTGGGTATGCTAAGTAAAATTCATAGAAAACGTGTTATTCGAAAGATTATCAAATATTCTGCCATGTCATGGTGATGTAAAAGCACTCAATTTTTCCACCCCCGTCTACAAATAAAGAGGTGAGATTGACAATAGATAAAAAGAAGAAAAGAAATACACACAACTAACCATTAATTTATCCTCTTTTTTGTTCATTGAATTAAGTCTATGAGGAGTCATTCGATCTATGCAAACCGTTGATACCATGAATTAGTAAACAAACATCCTCTTCTTTAGAAATCATTCATTGAGTACTCTACATGGGAGGTTCGTAACTTGGAAATACTACGTTCTTGCAGACTGGTCGACAAGGGGTGGGGTGTTAATCACAACCAGAATGTAGGTGATAAGTAAATTGTGTCACTTAAAAGTGGGTGTATACGCTGAATTTTATTTAAAAGGGTTTATCTAACGGAAATAATATCAAGGTCCAATGGAATGTATTGCCAAATCAAATCGTTCCTTCGTGGCCCAGTAACAAATGTTTCCCTGGTCTTGCGTTAGGGAGGGAACATAACAGATAGGACAAAAAATGACTCTTCAGAACACCAACGACGTTGTTTACATTTGTTTGAGACAGAGACAAAATTGAAAAAACATTATCAAAATTAACATTGCATTGGAACTACAAATGCGTATCTTCAGTAAAATTATTTGTAATGTACTACGTATAAAAAGCCCAATCAGTAAGCCAGGTCTTAATTTCTGCCCAACTTGATGCATTTCTTTTTTTTTTCCCTTACATTTCTGACTCCTGAAAAAGGAAAATCGTTTCCCTTTACTTTTGACTCAAAATCTTCAATAAAAAGTATCATCAAAATATGAGGCCAGGCAAAAGAAAAGCCCATCTTGAAAAAAAGAGAAGCGCGATCCAAGTTAGTGAGACAACTTAAAAAGAAAAAAAACGATCAAAATAAGTCTTCTCATGACATCACGACGTTTTATTGCAGCCTCATGAGATATATAGGCCATAAATATAAACATTATAAATCTTTCTATGGATGCTTTCAATCTTTTATCAATTTAGGTCTGTGAGAAAGTGAATTTGGCTTTCATAAACCTTGCTACGTTCATCGCAAGTGAAAAGTTGCACTTAAGAGGAAACTAATCATCCCTGAACACACAATTCATCAAACTGTCACAAACGATCTCATTTTTATTACTTTACTAATGAACAATAGAGTTCAGTGATAAAAGCAACAGAAAACCAGGGCGAGGGTAAAATGTGAAAGTGTTTAGTTTACCACAATCTAGTTGGAAGTCATTTTAAGACGGTTTGTTCAACGTTTCTTCATGTAAACTGGGAGAGAGGAGAGAACACAAAATGTGCGGTAAGATTAGGTCTGGTGAATTTAAGTAGAGTATTATTGTAGGAAAATATACTTTTCTTATGTATTTGTGAAAATATTTCTTGTAGAATCTTTTCACTTATAAGAGTCTAGTTCTAATGGTTCAAGGGTTTTCTTCCAGTCACACCACAAAACATTCTCTTCAGTTCACTTCCTTGAAAAATTTACATTCATTTTTATTTGCAGATAAAATTCTAGACATATTTCTAAAAAATCTCATCTTTTAAAATGATATAAAGACAAATCTAAAAATTCATTTTCCTCGGGAAAAAGTTCTCGAAATGGACATCGTTTATTCATTACATTCAAGAAGACACGTCACGTTGAAATACATTACCCCCACAGAAATATACCACACCTAAACCGATACTTTTCACAATGCTCAAGTCTTTTTATCTAAATATAGCCCTTCATATTCAGGAGGGAATCAATCTATTTCATAAGCTAAAATATGCGTTACATAAACAGTTATAAAAAGGAAATATTTCCGTAGGTGAGTCAACTGTCGAAGTGGTGCGACAGCCTATCAGAAAAGAACGGCAACATTTGAAAACAACAAAAATGTAACACACACACACATACACACCCCAACGACAGGTAAGTAATGAAAAATAATCGTCGGGAAAACGAAATGAGGACAACCAGACATCCAACACTTGGACAAGGAGGCCAGGTAGGGGGCAGTTGTGACAGCAGCAGCTACCGCGCTACAGGTGCGCACAGGTGAGTGGTGACATTGTCATTTCTCCTCCCTTTTACCTGGCCTTACACCTGTGTAGGGCAGTGAGAAAGAGGGAGATAAGTAGAGTGGGTCAGTCAACGTTTATTTGCAGACCTCTCTCTTCCTCTCTAGCACACAGTCACACTAAGGACCGACCAATCATATAACGAGACACTAACACCAAAGCAACCAACATTATCTAATAATCCATTTTTCAAATATTAAAAACAAATTTACACAACTAACATTTATAATCCGTCAATAAGTTTTATGAATTTTAAACTTACCAGAACTAAATGAAACAATAAGAATTTTTCTAATGTTCACAGGCCAGATTAAACGTAAACCAGGTGTGCCAGGGACAGGTAAGAGATATAGAGAGTCAATTGAGAACGACAAGCACACGCATCACACGAGAATATTTTTTCTTCTCGCCTTCTCTAAAATCCACGTGATAGTATACCAGTGTACTTATGACTAGAACGATTAAAATGTAAAATCAACTAACAAAAAAAAGGTTTCTACAGAAAACATCCGAATATGATGAAAAAAAAAATCAGCTAAGACTACGTGTTGTACTAACAAATTGCAAAATGACAGGTAAAAAAGTGTTTTCAAATAGATAAATAAAATGAAATATGATAAAAAATATTTGCTGGGATTTACTTCCTATTTCTCATTATTTTATTGGACCAATAATGGTTGAGAAAGGATTTTCTCAAAGTATGTCAGGTGTGTCATGGTCGCTAATTACCTGGCGACCAGGTAAGCTAGTAGTCAATCGGCCATGGCTGGGCAGGTGTAGCTAGGAGTGACTAAAGTAGAATAAACTTGTTGAAAATGTTCAGATTAAAAACTATTTTATGGCGATCGGAGCCGATGGGTTAGCTTTAAGGTAACCAAGTATATTATTTGTTTTAGTGGTCATGACCAAAGGAACTTTAATTAAAAAATCCAAGGGAAGGGGGCGAATTAGCAGGACGCCCAACTTCAGACAATTATTTGACGCAGGTAGCCATCTTGAATAGAATTTTACTTTTGACAGATAATTTAAAACAATATTAAGAAAAAAAATATTCAAATTGGATATTTTATTATTTTCTAACCATTTTTGATGGAAATAATAGTTGAATAAACATATCCAAAAAGTAGAAGTTGTGATCAACAATAATGCAAAAACAGGTGAAAAATTCTAAAACAATAAAAAAAAACAAAAAAAAACATAACTATGTACTTGTTTTCTTGGTTTAAAATTTTCACCGGTTTTATAATTTTATTGGATTTCAAGGAAAAACTAACTATACGACGGAAGGAAATAATTTTTATATTGATGAGAAAAAAAATTGTAAATGAAAGTTTACATATAAAAATAAGAAATTACGTTAAAAGGGAATAGTTTAAATAAAAATCTTTTTAATTCAACACCAGATCATGTTCGATAATACTTTTTCACTTTTTAAATTCATGACATTATCAGCAGAAGTTATTGTTTATCATCATTCTAAGAACGGAAAAGTATACCGTTATTTTCTTAAAATACACAACAACTAAAGACGAAAGAAAAAACGGTTAAAAAGTAAAAACTTACCTCATTTGGCTGACTGAGTGCAAATATATCGTAATGATCATCATTCCATTCATTAATTAATTGTACCAACCGTCGGAAGGTAGCGTCGTCCGGGGGGAATTTGGGCATTGTTAATTACATTCCAAAAAATAAATTCCAACGTTGTCAAGATTATATATATATGTATATATATATATATATATATATTATATATATATATAAGCTGCAGCAGAAGCCGTGAAAGGGTAAGGGGGGCTAAAGTTTACCCACTGTCTTTTTTTTCTTTATCCAGGAAGAGAAGAAATCACGAACATCTCCACAGAAACTTGTTGCAAAACTTTCTTCAAGAAACTCGGGAAAGGTACGTCAAGTTGGTGACTGCTATTTTCTAAAGTTAGATACACTACAAACGCGTAGGATGTTTACTAATAATTGGTAGTAGTGGTAGTAGTAAGTAATGTGTACATGTATTAGATACTAAGTGGCAGTGGAAGTAAATACTAATTTGAAACGTTTGGGAGGTGTTTCAAATCCAGTATAGTTTGTTTACAAAAAAAAGCATTGTAGCAGTCATCCATTAATAGAGCTACTGCTGCCTCCAGCCACTATGTAGCTGATCCTAACACTTTTCCCGAGACTTTTAGCTGTTTAAAAAAAATAAAATAGGATCTAGATTCTTTTCTCACCCCGTATGTCTCTATTTAAAATCACGCACGTTTCTTCACTCCCTTACTGCAACCACTACTACTACTATTATTGCTACGAATGCCAAGAAGTTGTAATAGTAGTAGTACCGATCCCCCCCGAGCGCACTTTTTTTTTTTTTCCTTTTCTTCTTTTCCGGCGATTTGAGTAAATAATTCCAATGGATAACCAAAAGGTCCTGTTTCATGCCATGGACCGGTTGTTATTACGTTGTGCTTTCTTATGGTTGTCCGAAATGGGGTGGCCGTTAAAAATTTTGAGTTCGGATGGATGGCCAACTTATCAGCTCACATAAAATTCCCTAACCCAGCTAATTGGCCCGCGCATGCGCCGTCACACAGGCACTCACCCACGAGAAGGACGGCATGTCTATGCAAATTGTGACTGGTTCGTCTTTTCCTCCACTTTACACCCGCATTTCTCTCACTCTGCTCGATTCTTTCCTTCAGTCTCTATCTCCCCTCCTGCCACTCTGCTTACCATTCTTTGTATTACCCGTGCCTTTTTCCCTTATTTCTTTCATCTGTCAGTGGTGCTTCCTTTTCGTTCTCACTTTTTTCTTAACTTTTATTTTTGTGTCTATTTCCCCATCTCAACGTTCAAAGTCTCTCTTGTGCTTGCCCTACCGACTCGTTCTTGTTAATTTCACATTTTCCTGTTAGTCTTTTTCTTCCCGATGAGCAAGCCACATCCCATACTTCAACTGTTGTTTTACCACTGTTTCTTTCATCTGACACCAGTTTCACATCCTGTCTCTCTCTCTCTTTTATTTCTCTCTTCCTGGTTCAAGAACGTTTCATTCCATAATTCCCCGACTTCGTTTATTTATCTCTCTACCTTAAAAAAAAAACAACTCATTTCACCTGAGATTTTGAGTTTGCGTAATCAAACGTTTCGAAATCAACGATTTTCCCCCTCTGAATCTCGAAATAACTGAAAACTTTTTTTCTATCTAACTCGACTCCAGTAAAAAGTCTGCAGTTAACTTCATTTTCCTAGCGTAACAAGAACAATCTTCACCAAAACAGAGGATACAAACCGAACTGTAAAATCCACATTCCCCTATCCTAATTTGAACTCACGCACTATCAACTGAGTGCCAGGAGGCTGTCTCACTGACTGAGCTAAATTGACAAGACTTGGATAAAAATATTCATCATACAGACATGCATGAATGCATACATTTATTCAAAAAGTATTTATTTTTTATTCAGAAAGTACTGGCTCCGCGACGTCCATGATAGAGAAATGTGGTGAATCCTTAGGAAGATCTATGTCCAACGACGGATGTTGAAAGACTGATGATGATATAATTCTATGTTTTATTTGTTATATACACTACACAATTAAAAAGTTACAGTAACCATCTTCAGTCAGAATAAGTTGGAACTGAGTTTGACTCTGCGACAACCAGTTTTGTTATTAATAGTTTTCCAAGTTGTAAAATGTTAATGAGAGCAGAAAATAAGAAAAATGACATGACTAAAAAACAACAAAGAAAAACTGTTTTTAAAAATAAATAAAATCGTAAAGAAGAACAACGACGACCACTTTTCCTGGCAAGAAGCTGAAACATGGGAAACTCAAAAGCAGCATTACGCGAAATTACGATTTTTGTCCACTCAAGTAACTTAACTTGAAAAAAAGGTTCCTGCGAATTCCCCAAAAATCTTTTATGACTTACGACTTTTAGTTCAAATAAATACCATTCGGAGAACATGAACACATTTGAGGAATAGACAGTAGAGATGCCCAACTACGACTCTTCTGACCGAGTTGCAATGCTTACTTGAATTGTAGCAGTTTACAGGATACCTACAGCCATCATATATATATATATATATATATATATATATATATATATATATATATATATATATATATATATATATATATACAGAGAATAAGCCGCTTATTGTGGTCATGATTTTGATCACCTTTTTGATAACAATAGCCGGCAAAACGATTAATTACATTGAGCTATAGATAAAAAGATTTTAACTACTTATAATCGTTTTGTTGTAATTCATTGTTTTGTTATTAAATTCATTTTTATAAGCAACTTCATTTTCTAAAAAAATGATTAATGCAATTATTAACCCATTAACTGCCACTGGTAGGGAAGAGTAACAATTATCCATTAATTGCAAAATAAAAGGCCTTTTCTATTGCAAGATGATCCATTTCGAGATATAAAACCCGACTCACAGATAAAACTCTGTTGCTATAAATCACTATAAAAGAAAAATTTGATTGTTTGCTGTAGTTCTGCAATGACTGGAATTTCGGTCACTCACGCTTGGCTAATGGGTTTAAATTATTAAATGATTGCTTTGCAAAGAAAAACATGTTTTATTGTCGGGTTAGGATCAGATTCCTTTAATATATATATATATATATATATATATATATATATATATAGAGAGAGAGAGAGAAGGAGTACTTATATATAGTAGAATGTGGATTCGCTACCGAGGCTCGGAGAGGGCAGAAACATGAGCTAGTTTGTGTAGCGAATCCACATTCTACTATTTATTTCCAGCTCTACTCTAAAACAACTTAACTTCAATAGTAAAAAGTATCGAGCACTCTATGAAATAAATCGATTACATATCAGAAGTGGCTTTATATTATTAATATATTATCATATTATGTTATACTGCTAGCCTGATCTATACCACACACACACACACACACACACACACACACACACACATATATATATATATATATATATATATATATGTGTGTGTGTGTGTGTATTAAAGAATTGAAATATTTGGTCTGACAGAATGAATTATAAATTGAGTTATATCATATAGAAATTCATCTGAAATGATCTCCCGCCATTACACGGTTAATATATCACTCAATTCATAAACAATTAAAGAAAAATATTTGTGTTGTCTAAACTGAATGATACACTAACCGTATAATGGCGGTAGATCATTTCAAATAAGTTTCTATATAATATAATATAACGCGATTTATAATTCATTCTGTTGGATCAAGTATGTCCATTCCTTATTACGTAACTGTTGCGTTGAAAGAGACGAATAAAAGACTGAGAATAAATGAGATGAGATTTTAGGTCGAAAACTGTTATTTAAGCCTTTGCATTACGGGCGGTTGTTTAGCTCAGTGGTAAGAGCATCGCTATAGGGACGGGTGCAACAGTCCCATTTTCTTTAATTATTTATTCTATTTACGTTTGTCCGAATAGATTGATATATTAACCATATAATGATGGGAGATCATTTCAAATAAGTTTTGGTGTGATATAACGCAATTTATAATTCATACATATATATAATCTATATCATAAAGTACTAAAGTATATATGCTTGTACTGTGAGATGTAGAGAACTATGCATTACAGGGGAAAAACAAAGGTATGTTCGAAATCAGTAGGTCTCCAGTTACCTACAGCACACATCCTTAGGTCGAATTTTGCAAAAAAAAATTGTCGATTCCTCTGGAATATGCTCGCATTAAAAGAAAAAAGATATCAGTGAGAGCAACAGTACATCAGTGGTTAGAAACAGGGTAAATACAATCGACGGACCGAGTTCAGAACCCAACTGAGAAAATTTCACTTCTTAAAAAGTTCACGAGATTTCGATTCTTCAAAAATTTCAAATTTTCTGGAAATTTATCAGTTTTGAGAAAGGAGAAATTGAAAGGTTTTATAATATTAGGTTCTATTTACAATGTAACTATTATGCTAAACTGTACACTGACTTTCCATTTGTCATAAGTGACCATGGATGTGAAGTTTTGAGGAATCTCGGAGCAAAAACCCTGACCTTAACCCTAACTTCAATCCTAATCAAAACCCAAACGCAACAATGAATGAACACAAAAGAGCCCTAAAATTGTATGAAAAGACAAACGCCCTGTCGAACGTAGAAACACATGCAGTCACAATTTCAACTTCAGCAAATCCCATCTCATCAAAAATATACATGACTCCTCGACACGCAGATGTGTCGAAAAAGCCATTGTATCCCACTGTGATACGATAACACTGAGGTATGGAAGTTCCTAGATAACAAACCCTTTAAATGTATTGATTTTTGAACAGAATCACATAAAAACAACATGAATATTCAAGGAATTGGCTAGCATCCAACGGGCCATTCAAGAAATAGTATAAGCACACACCTTTAGGAAAAGAAAAAGAAAAGCCTCGCCAACAACCAACCAAAAAGATTAAAACAACATGTCCTACTTCCACCCACCCCGTATATGTCATCACTTATCCATTAAATGCATGGCACCACTTCTCCATTCTCACTGGAAAAAAAAACCCACAGCAAAACAAACTTTTCCTGAAAACTGACCCTTTTCATCCTTCCCCCTTCCCTCATTGTCCTTTCTTATCTCAGAGAAGCCCTATGCTCACAGATATAGACACAAAGAACCCCTGACCCCTCTATTCTTAGACCATTCTTATTTCAGAATAAACTTCACTCTCATCTATACAGATTCAAGCACTCCATCCCACTCTTACTAAACACACCACAACACAGAAATATCCTCATTTCTTGCTCAAACCGCAAATGTGTGAACAGCATACAGTTTGCAAGTTTCTCTCAACAAGATGGCTGGCAACAGTTGAAATGCATCGAAACATGCCCACGTAAAAATGTAACACCTATTTTTTTCCCTCAAGTTTTATCTACACCTTCCAATTGTCATTTCCACCAACATATAAATAAACTAGCAAGGATATCCAGCGTTGCCAGGGGAGAATAACTTGAAACATAACCATACAGGAAAATGTTCTTTGATGTATTTCTACCTAATACAACTATTGAAAAAACTATGAAAAAGTAGCAGTTACTGAAGAAATATTTTGATGAACAAAAAAGAACTGATGGTGTCGGGGCTTAATTTAACATGGCTTCTGGATACACTACGTAATTTTCTCTCATTGGGCACCATGGTCGAACACTAGAACAACCGATATAGAGCTGTCCATGGGGAAAGCTTGGAGAACTCTGGTAAAGACCAGCGATCTTCAGAGATAGTCCTGATGCTCTGTTACAATTTCCAGGAATAACTGGAGGTGACCTCTAGTGACATCCAGCTTCAACTTCATATTACCTATAACTTTTTGCATGTATACCCCTATGCAAAACTTCTGAACCCTAGGTGTAAAAACATAGAAAATTCGCCAGAGTGACCAAAAATGACAAATGGTGGGTTCGAATGACCCCAATGTCAAAATTACATTTCTAAATACTTTGGCCGTGAAAAGATCTACCTTTATGCCAAATTTCAGTTTCATATGTGCGAAATCGTTGCTAACATCCTTGAAAATTGGCTAGAATTGACCGAAAATGACCTCAGATGACCTCAAATGAAATCTGAAGTCAATGTAGTATTGCCTTTGACCTTCTTCAAGAAAAGATTTACCTCTATGCCAAATTTCAGTTACATAGGTACGAAATTGTTACCACAACTTGGTAAATAGAGTAGAAATGACCAGAATTGATCTCTGGTGACCTTAAATGGCACCCAAGGTCAACTTTGCTCAGCATATTACTTCTGATGGGAGAAAATGTGCACATATGCTCAATTTCAACATTCTTAGTACAAAATTGTGGCCCACAACTCTGAAAAATTGGCTAAATATGACTACAAATGACTTCTGGTGACCTTAAATGACCCCAGATGTCAACTAGGCATTGCATATGACCTTCTTCATGGAAAGATGTACTGCTATGCCCAATTTCAATTCCATACGTGCTAAATTGTAGCCGAAAACTTAGAAAGTTGTTTTTAAATGACCATAATTGACCACCGGTAGCCTTGAATGGCCTCAGAAGTCAACATCACATCAATTGTGATCTTCTCCGTGGGAAGATGTACCTATATGCAAAATTTCAGTATCATTGATGCAAAATTGTTACCCACAACTCTGAAAAATGACTAGAATTGACAACAAATGGTGACCACGAATGACCTCCGAGCTCAACCTCTCATTGTCTATGTTTCAAGTTGATCTCTCCTCAGTCTACTATATTAGGTCGATAGGCCTTGTAGTTTATGTGGAGAAGAGGTTCAAATAAACAAACAAAATGGTCCTTTAAACATTAAGTATGTTGGAAATTTTTTTCAATAATGTACATTGCTGTAAACTAGGTTATGTTTAACCTGTGTAGATTTTCAGGAACGCATTTAGGAAACATTTTACACTCTTAATATTTAAGGACCATAATCAATATTTTTAATGTTATTTCAAAATTCTATCATTTTCTTTTCTTCCCACATTTATGATACGCCATTAATCATTTCAACAATCAATGATGGATGAAATGAAGTCTATCTCCATTCGTTATCTAACGACAATTATCACTCAAATATAGCCATTTACGTTATTTTCAATGTCTTCGTTGTTATAAATAGTATTCTTGATAAGGTACAAGTAGCTTGATCCCTAAAAAGACGTGTGGTCTATCTTCCAGAGCTAGTAGTGTTTCTATATTCTCACATCCCATACTCCAGCATTGCTGACACTCCTGTTCTACCAAGTTAGGGTTAAGAGTAGGGGAAGGATTAGTGGTAGAGTTAGATAGTCTGGAACTCCAGTTCATTATTATTATTATTATTATTATTATTATTATTATTATTATTATTATTTGTATCGTGCGCACGGAGCAGAACAGCACAGATAAAATGTTCTTGATTTTATGAACTCTCTCTCTCGTCAACACGTTCATGGTTCACTTACCTGAATGTTTATCGTTCATTGCTATATAGTATCACCTTTTTCGCTTGCTAATACAATTAGGGTATTGCTGAACTGAAAGCAGACATTCATTAGGCTTTAGTCTGTCATGCTACAACGACAGTAAAGTGTGCAATGAAGTGGCCAACGGTTGCTAGATGTCTTTTGCAGCAAAAAATAAATTTGAATGGTCCTTGGACCAAATTAAGTTGCTTAAGTACCAAAATAATTAAATAACTTGAAATCCAACATTAGAATAAGCTAACAGGAAAAAAGGGTGAAATTAGTAGTAGTAATCAGTTAGTAAAGCTAAATAAATGAATATTTATTACTGACAATCCCTTTTTTTCTATCAATTCAAAACATGAAGAACAGACCGAATGCCTTAAATGAATTGCAAGGTAAAAATCGCAAAGTTTGCTGCTCTAATGTGTTAATGATAGAGTATAAATGAGTTGTGATTGGATTAAAATGGAAGATAATGATAAGAAAAGAGACAAGCGTGTATTTAGTTAAAAAGACGCTTAAATACGGCATTGCTGGTTGGTGAGTGATGTCACAGTAAAGGGACGTAATTATCTCTTGCACAAGTGTTAATTAGATATAGTTAATAGCAATTTTATTGGTTTATAGGAATAATAATATGACTGTATAATATCTACTTAATCATTAAATTATTTCCCTTAACACCTGATATATTGAGTTTGTTTGTGCAGAGAATAACTGAAGCCCAATCGAGAAATGGTGAAGTATCAAAGTCAGTGGGCTACGATTGGAAAAATATACGTTTAGGGGGCTCAGTTGCATTTGGCGTTAAAATTCAACCGTAGTTATTGTTTCATTTATTCATTATTACCAGAATTTGCAGTGTCACAACATGCGCAGAAGTTGCTGAAGGGGTTTTCAAATATCTATATCGTTTTAGTTTCAATGCTTTAAAAAAAAAATCAGCTGCAACAAATGAAACAAACCAGGGGAATTTAATCAAACCGTTTCTTTTGAATGTCCAACGTTTCCACTGCATAAATGCTTGCTCTTTCATTAATATTTTGCTTTATATTTTTAAGGATATCTATTCCTCTGCAATAGTGTATGATTCTCGTTTGTATTTTTGACTGAACTAGCTCTCTCTGTTCGCGGATGATCACTAACGGAGCCCAATTCTCGATAAAGCGTAAACAAGCGACGAATCATGGACTCAGATGACGTTGTCCATTCGTTCAAATAAACGGGAATGTTCTTTTTGGGTAAGCGTTAGAGGTATGTAATCATTTCAGTAGATGAAAGTTTTGGGGCATTCTTATTATAAATCCTACCCCTAATATCGCATATAGTTATCCAATAAATACGCAAATTCTATCCCTCAAAAAATGAGTGTGATCATGCGTAATGCAAAGTAAAAGAAAGGCACTCTAATCAATCGTCTGTATGCGTGAATGAGTTTCTTCAATGTGTTCACTAAGTAGACCACTCGGGAACAATTAGGGTATTCTTTGCGAAATTTGACGAATAGATTCACAGATTTGAGTTGAAATTTCACGCATCTATACTTTCTTTTTCCGTTAGAGATCCTTTCTTGATCGGCTGCTCTCAATAATGTAAATATTCAAGTAATGTTTTTTAAATGCCCAGCATTTAGCTTTTTACGCTTTCTGGTCTCCATTTGTGTGTACTGTCACTTCATTGTAAAGGCGGTGGATACTTTGTTACATTTTTTTTATCTACTCAAGAAGTCATGGTTGTATAGTACAAAGAGTAACTTGTGGTATCAAATCCATATTATACGACTCGTCCTCCAGTGCAACAAAATATATCTGTCGACCACCAAAAGGTACGCAATCAGTTACGGATCAGTTATTTGATCGTTTAGCCACTTCATCCAATTACCTCGTTAACGCTCTTTAGATGTGCTTCTAAATATTGTGCATGATAATGGCTACAACAATTAGACCAGAGCCACTTAATCATTTCATACATAGTCACACAGTACATTTTGGTGGTAAAGAAAAAAATCAAAGCAGAAGCACGGTTGTTCTTATTATCGTTTGAACCCAGTATATGTAAGTAAAATTTCAGGTTTTCTTATTGCTGCCCACTGGTTGTACCACTACTCCAATACTAATCCGTTTAGCTTCAGTCATTTTCTGCTCTAAAACTTTCTACCAATAAGGCGACATTTCGAAGACTGAGCACTTCATTTTGCAATTTTTTATTTAAAATTTCACTTGCCAGACCCAGACTGCATATTAGTGACCATTGTTTGTGACTAGGAATTGTGTTAAGGATAAGAAAGGGCTATTATGAGTATAATGTTTGAAACTAACTGTGGCAGTCAGATGAAGCAAATTGCACATATATATGTATGTGTGTGTGTGTGTGTGATCGCGCGCATGCGTGCGTATGTATATGTTAAGACCAAGGAGGATGGTCTGCCGGCTCGAATGTGGCTCTAGAATCGATCAGTGCGGTGCTGACCTGTCCGATCTTTGGACCAGGGAAGCCCCAGGCTGGTAGTGAATTTTTTGTTTTCTCTCTTCAAGTCTGCGCAGGCTATTATTTGGGGTAGGGGATCAGTTCGCTGCATAAAGTCCAGTTCTTCCTTCATTTGCTCGAACTGTCTTTTAGATAGATAGTCTAACAGGGCTGGGTAGCTCCATCTGCCTTGAGTCTTCACTCGGTGTTAAGGGCCGGGAAGTGTATCTATTCCGCCTCCTAACGGCATTATAGCGAAGTGATCAGAAACTACCCCAGCTGTTATTTGAACTCAGTTCGCCAATTATGTTTCTGTCCCCTCTGGGCTTCATTAGGCCTGATTAGGTCCAGAGAGGGTTGGCATAAACTTGTTGGTGTAGCGAATCCACTTCCTGTTATATTTCCAGCTCTACTCTAAAACAATTTGACTCTTTAAGTATAAAGTTGAATGTATCGAGTACTCTATGAAATAAATTCATCACATATCAGACATTGCTTTATATCAAATTATATCATGCTATATTGCAAACCTGATCAGTACTATATATATATATATATATATATATATATATATATATATATATATATATATATATATATATATATATATATATATATAAATAAAGCCGCCAGTAAAGCAATGGTAAGAGTATCACCTCGTTGAAGCGGCTACCCTATCGGTGAATCAGTTACATGGTAAACAACCGATGATCCCAACAAGATATAATTCATACATCGTACTATAATAACAAAGTATATATGAAACAGGGAGATTAAAAAAAAAACAATTTGTAAAAAAATGGAAGAAAATTACATAAATTGCATTGATTTAAAGTGGGAAATAGGCATGTTTAAACTAATGACTGGAGATAATGGAGCTATACTATTGTTTTATGTAGCCCAAACTTGATGTACCCATATAAGAAGATGGTATTATTCTTCACTGGTAACGGGGTTGCCGTTTAGATATAATCCGAATATATTCTTTTTCCTCTCCCTTAAAAGTATCACCGGACGCCCATGCAACGATAACATGCCACTAACTGATATATGTCTGGTTAGATTTTGGTAGATTGAGTATGAACACGCATGTCAAACATAAAGATACCTTTTTATCCAACTGACTACGTGACTGACAAGAACTAAGAAGGGCTAATCCGTGGTAAAGGCCAAATGATTCAACCAGGTCCTCCACTTGTACGGCAAATCGTATAGTATAGATCTTCAAATTATTTTTAGACGCTGGATATTTTTGCAATGACTTACACGCACGAAGACGAATTAGACTGGGATTTTTTTTACATGCTTAAAGAATCTTTCAAAAAATAAGTAGCAGTTAAACGTCAATAGACGGTGCGGAAAAATTGGATAATGAAAAGTGAATCGAGCGGTGAAAATGAAAAAAAAAATGCTTGTTAACAGAATGCTTTGAAGTTTTTTATTGTATCTTAAAGGAACTACATTTAGTCACGTGGTTACATTCACTGCCATCCGTACACAAAATTGAATTTATCGTCATTGAATTTTTTGGTGTATGTTTTGAAAAACAGTTTCTCACATTTCTGTCCTAATGGATATTTGATCCTATTTCACTCATGCATGCGAGCGTGTCTCCCTCTGTGTATGCCTCTATGTATGTTTGTATGTGTTTTCCATATCAAAGAAGTATCACGAGAAACGTGGACAGTAGCATCATGGGTTGAACCTGACAGTGCAATTTAAAATTCTGTGATCAATAATTACTACTATGTTGTATTAATTCCCTTAAGAAAGGCTTGTTCTTCAAAAGTCTTCTGTATAGAGTGACACAGAATAACGCATATTGATCGGGCGGAGAAATCAGAATCGAACTCGACAAAAACTTAAGAAATGCTCGCCTAACTTTTACATTGCAGCTGAAAAACAACGACAGCCAATTACAATTTAAGAAATCTGTACATGTTTGTTTGTATGCATCATGATTATTGGACAACTGGCTATTGCACGAAGTTGTCATTTGCCAGATATATTGGTCAGCACACACGCCAGTGTAGGATTAAGTTTTCCGGATCAACGGTTCTCGAGACACCTATTCGTTATAAATTACAAAATATCTAAATTGTCAACACTGAGTTGAAGTGACCGGAATACTTCGAAGCCACAGTTTCGCACGACGGATAGAACATTTTTTTACATGAAAATTATTGCTGTCTATTCCACACGTCCGGTCACTTCCAAACGTGCACCTTTGGAACGGGTAATGCCCTTGACCAGGCATATTTTAGAAAGATTTTTTGTCTAAATCTGCCCATGTTTTTTCTTAACATACTGTTGAGTGATTTAACACTTGTATGAGGTTTCCTGAATCACATGAATTTTCTTTACATGAAAGTAAAGAACAACAAAGCAAGTTGATACATGTTAATTGTTTGGTAATAACTCTCAAAACTATAATAAATGAGAAAAAAACTTTATATTAACTTTAATCTGACGAGGATGCAGTCGTACAAGAGGACTTTAACTTCAGGCAATGAAGCATTGAACAAGTAATAAAAGTCAACTGATATGAATGACAATGAATTAGTTAAAGAAACACAAAAACATGAGGGTACCAAAAGCGAATATAAATCTTACTTAATTTTTCTTGAATGATTACCCGGAATATGTGTTCTGGTAAAGAGAAAAAAGAACTTGATCTTCTCTTACGTCAAGTGTTCACTAATTCTTTATTTATTTATTTTATAACGCGGGTACATGAATGAAGTACCCGCATATTTCGTATACAGAACACCAAGGCACTTCCAAATTTGAAAAAAAAAAAAAATTAAAAGATTAAATTCGAGCTCACTCCCACGTACAAATTCGCAACACCGGACATACCTAAATTGGCAACGCAGAGTAAATATTTACTGGGTAGTAACGATTTTGAATGCGCATTTGTTCGTGGGTGTGGATATAAGAAAAGAAAAATCAGTGTAGCTTTGCAGTACTATCTTGTTCGGCATCGCCCTGTGACAGACGACCCGAGTATGTGTATGTAAACTTTTATGAGGTTAACTGAATGAAACAGCTCCAACGTGACTAAATGTGCAATTATAGAGATACAGAAGAATAGTTAATCGTATTTTCTGCATGTGCACGAATACTAACCGATGTTACTGAGTGTATGCATGTCTACGAATACATCACCTATACGCTTGAATATAAGTATTAGCCAGGTCATTAGTGCATTTATCCTAAGACAC